>JAWNNS010000647.1:0-422167 GCA_035044605.1 Scaptomyza cyrtandrae | reverse complement strand
ACAATCTGATTAAGTTAAAAAAAAATTTGATTTATGAAAAGTTTTGTTCTAGTCATGATCCTAAACAAAGGTCGAAGTCTCACAATAATCGAGTCAAGAGCATTTCAGCGAGTGGTTTTTCAGACGTGTTGGAAACTACAACTTCGGAAAAGAATGTAAGGAAGAACGATTTAAATGTTTTAAATGCAATAAGATAGAACACAAGTCAAATCAGTGCGAGGCAAAAACAGTCACAACAAGTTAAGAAGGAATCAGCAACAGTATAAGTCATTTTTCAGCCATGCTTTTAAAACACTCATTATTGATGGCAAGCAAGTAACAGCTTTGTTTGATTCTGGTAACAATCGGTCGGAAAACAATTTACAAGGAAGTTTACCCAGTTTTTGTAAAGTCGCATATAAGAGAATTTTTTCATATAGGTGGAAAAAAGATTTAGACTTTGGGTTCTTTCGAATAGTCTTGATGGTGTTTCAATTAGAATGTGTTTCCATGTCGTAAGATAGTCTGTACGACGGTTGCGATATTTCAAACTTGGGGAATATATCGATTAGATCAAAGGGAGTACTTTTTCAAGCGGCGGAGAAGCTTAATGAAAAAAAAAAACATAAGTAAGGCCATCATAGCGAAGTCCCCGCTACTATACTTGAAGAAACAAAAGGCAAACATTCCTGAATTACAAGGCGCTTTACAACAGTGGTTATCAGTCGATATTAGTAAGAAGGTTGCTCTAGAAGTAGATATTGATTATATATTTTAAGCCAGACAAGCCGAAATCAAGTGCAGTTGAAATGAAGATAATCCTCTTCGACGAAGTTCCAGTCTATCAGAGACCTAAACATTTACCATACGTAGAAAACGAAGAAGTTGATAAGCAAATCAGAGATTGGTAGAAATCAAGAAGCGTCTTCTATTGTGTTAGAGTCGAATAACGCAGCTAAAAGAATATGTTGCGAATATCGAAAGCTTAATGAGAAAATTATTCATGATAATTTATCCATGATTTTGATTGACGATATTTTACACCAGCTGCAAAAAAGGAAGTGTTTACGACTCTAGACTCATCTAACGGGTTTTTTTCATGTCCCAGTACAAGAGAATTATCGCAAGAATAAGTCGTTCGTAATACGTAAAGACCAGTACGAGTTTTGTTTCGGTCTCTTTGGGATTTCTAGTTCCCCGGATGTATTTATGCGGTATGTTTTTGCGTTTGAGACAGTTAATCAATGAAGGGACGATATTTCTATATATGGACTATATCATGATTCCTTCATAATTCCTTTAAAATTAACAGAAAGTCACAGGTGTGAGGACTAAAAATAAAAAGTGGAAAAGGTCGGATATTATGTCGTAAAGTGAAATTTCTCGGCTTCATAATAGAGAATTCGACAATAAAAGAATAAAATCCGTCAGCGGTAGATAATTTTCCAGTTCCTCGAGATAAGAAAGCAGTATATGGTTATTTAGGCTTAACTTCTTATTTTCGTAGGTTTGTCAATGATTTTGCATCTACTGCTAGAATCTTGAGTAATTTGTTAAAGAACGTTACATTTAAAATGGACAAATGGAAGAAACCCGTAATTGATTTAATGAATCAAGAAAGCCAGAAAAGGAGTACGAACCATTATGCGAACTCAATTTGGAGCTGGACTAAAACTGAAGGGAAAGTTTCTCGATCCTTTTGTTGTGAAGCATAAATTGAGACGTGGACGGTACAGTGTAAAAAAAGTTAGGTGACTTTGAAGGACAGACCAATACTAACAGGGTCAAATACTCGAGTATATTGTAAGAAATTGCAATGAAAATATGTCCGGTGAAGAAATGTTTTTACTATATTATATTTTAATCAATGATGCGGAGAAGTGGTTTTATTTTTTGTTGGTTTCAAAAGTCCTACATATATATGTTAATAGAGTGCAACAAACTTTGAACAACTCGCCTCTAAGAATAAGAACTGGCAAGGTTTTCACAAAAGGAGAAAATTAGAGAACGAATATGTTGGATATATTGTTGCCATAAAAAGAACTCAATGTGGAACTAGCATGAAATTAAGCCTCAGATTTTTCGGATCATATAAGATTACAAAAATTGAAACCGTAGGATATTCACAGTGGAAAAAGTAGGTAACCAAGAAGGACCAAACAAAACCACAACTTCTGCTGAATTTATGAAAGGTTTGAGTTTATTCAGGTGGAATTAAGTTTCAGGACGGCCGATAGTGGGATTGGGTTAGCAGAGCTGGGGACGTCTAAATTGTATGTATATCATTGAAGTTTATAACTTGCATTGAGAAATTTAAGTTGAACTTGTACATCATTAATACCCGTAAATAATAAAAAAAAAACTATTTTGTGAAACCTACGAATATTTTTGAAATGTGCAGAAATTTATTGGACTTGATACATTTTCTCCCATTCTCTTTATTTTTACAACATATGAGAAAATGATCTTATTCTCCGCAAGGTAGAGTTCCGATTGCTTCGTTTCCCTCTGATATCCGCTGTAAAAAGTTTGGTCGTGAAAGCTCTTAAATCTTTTGCTTCGTAAATTTTTTTGTTGAAAATTCGTAAGCTCCATCGATCATTATTGCATGAGTGCGTCAACAACAAGATGCGTCGTTTCTCATTCATTGAAAATGTTCACTTACCGATTTGACATTACGGCTAACACGCTTAAGGTCTTATGCGAGAAATCCCGACTAGACGATACCCTGAACCCTATACTTTACGCGTACAGTCAGTGCTTGCAAGTATGTGTGTGTGTGTGTTCATAAAAAATTATACTTTCTGCGCGGATAACTGGGTGTTAACATTTTTAAGCAGAACAACGCTTGTTTAAATACAACTCGTTCTAAATAAAGCATACTGCCATAAACTTGTATTTCAATAGTCTTTATATGTTTTATATTTGCTAAAAGAACATAATTTATGCAAAATATTATTAAATGAATTCACGTTTAAATGTTTATTGCTTGTGTTATATCAATAAATTAATTAATGTGCCTGCGGATCACACTGCAAAAGCCGCACAATTGAAGGATCACTTTTTGCACCTTCTATAAATTCATCTAAGCTTAATTTTCCATCCTTGTTTCTATCCATTTGACGGAATATTTTATCCGTTCTTTTTTCGGGCGTGCTTTCATCTTCTGGCATTTTCATAACTGATCCAACCATTTTATATATTGCCTGCAAATATATTTTTTGTTATCATTAGTATAGATATCGAAAGTCTGAAATTTAAAGTTAATAGTTTTAGATCTACATAAAACAGTAGTATCAATCCTCTAATTTTTTTGTATTGCTTTTTACGTATGTTGTTGTTCCCCTTAACAGAGTTTCCATTTAAACTTTATTTGCATTTGTGCTTTTTTGTGTTTGTTAGCGATATATTGAAATCAATAATTAGTTATACGTTTACATCCATAACAAATCAACTCACTGTAACAATTTCAAGCATTTCCTGCCTTGATATGTATCCGTTTCCATCTAAGTCGTACATGGAAAACGCCCATTTCAGCTTTTGCTCCAGTTTTCCGCGAGATGTTACACTTAATGCGCATAAAAATTCTCTAAAATCAATAGTTCCATCGCCATTTGCATCGAATGTTCTAAATACATGCTCTGCAAACTGAAAAAAGTAATAATAACACTATCAATTAATTTTATTTCTTCACTAAGACTTATTTTAACGAAAATAAAAACTCAATAGTCATAGGATTTTGCATTAAAGTTACGCCGGTTCACATAAAAGCAAGTAAGAAGGCTCTAGTTGAGAAATCCCGACTAGACGATACCCCTAACCCTATACTTTACGCGTACACTCAGTTCTTGCAAGTATGTTTGTGTGTGTGTACGCGTATACTGCATACTTTACCTAATTTCAATGTTCCATATCACCGGTGTTTCTCAACTGATTTTAATAAAAATTTCACAGTATTTCATTATTTTGCTTAATGCTCTCAAAGTTTTCCAAATTGAAGATTTTTTTGTTATCGATCCCATATGTATATGGGAAACGGGATGAGTTATCGAAAATCGAAAACAAACTTATACTGCCTAGGGATAAGACGAGCTTATGTTTCAAATCTGGAGTCTCTAGCTCCTATAGTCTCTGAGATCGACGCGTTCATACATACGGTCAGACAGACGGACATGGCTATATCGACTCGGCTGTTGATGCTGATAAAGAATATAATTACTTTATGGGGTCGGAGATGCTTCCTTCTGCCTGTTACATGCTTTTACACAAAACCATTATACCCTTTTTACCCTTTTTTGGGTTTAGGGTATGAAAAGTGTGAAAAATACAAAATTTCAGCGCAGACGTTACTAAATTGAGTCTAGGCAATCCCGTTTTAATATATTGTGGCAAATGTGGCCAGGGTCTGCACGTTTTTATAAGATTTTTGTAGCTAGTTGTTTTCCACCAAACTTGGTGTTCTAGCTGTTAAATGTGGGAATTAATTCGTTTATTCGATTTTTATCTATAGATTGATACATTTTTCTGACAAGGCCATGAGTAAAGAAAATAGTTTTATTTGTTAATTTATAATAACCAAAATTTCAAATTTATACTAAAAACTTTGTTAAAAGGTTTAATAGGGTAAAACCTGTATTTTCACTTCTATGGTACGAGTGTTTTGCAATCCGTTGCGCCTAAATGCAACGTTTTTACTTATTTTAAAATATACATATTGGGGTTAGCGCGTCAAAACAAAGTTTAACAAAAAAAAAAAACTTTGAGCACAAAAACCCTGCTATTAAATTAAGTGAATAGGTGATTAATTTTTTTCACTTGTTTAATTTTTCTCAAGTAAAATATGTTGAAACTTTTAAAACGACATAAATTATTTACTTACCTCAGAGAAATATGTATATGTACAATCAAATATTTGGTTAAAGTATATTTTTTACTTATAGCTCTCGACCCAGTTACTTAGTTAAATTAATTAACAGTATTTCAATATGTGTTAACAAACTATATATTATTTAACAAATGTATATCTTCATATCATTAAAAAAGTTATAACATGTTCCGAATCTGAAATCAGATTTGCAAAATTTTATCTAGTTTTTTTGTTTACAAATATTAAAATAATATGAGGTTAGTCTTTGTTAATGGCTCTAAAGCAAATATTGCAAATATAAATATTTCTCTGATTTACTTCACAAATTTTACGAGGCCCTTAATGATTATATTTCTTTTTGTGTCGAATAAAAATCAATATGTTAACATATATTTTATTTACCTTACTTGCATCGCCATATGGAAAAAAGTTTCCATATATCTTTTTAAATTCTTCTACAGACAAATGACCACTTGGGCAATCTTTCAGAAAACCTTTATACCATTCTTGGATTTCAGCATCTGCAAATAGTGAACGGAAAAAATACAAAGTTTTATTCACATCTCTGACATCATTAATTTCATAGGTCAACAAGGTTGTTTTTTTGTCATTAGATAACGAAGTCGTTACTGGTGTCTTTTTTAGTTCTGAACACGATAAGGTTTTCAGACGTAAGCTTTAATTTAAGACCAATGTTTCCGGCACGTCATTATGGAAGGATAATCATATTAAAAACACTCATAAACACCTTTTTGGGGGTTCTTTACCCCATTATCTTTATCTTTACCGATATCTCAAAAAAAAAAATATTTAATTTGTTGACATGTGCCTTATTTGTATGGTAACACGCGTTTGTTCCAAATTTAATATTCTTTCTCGAACCACGCTATCCTACAAGCACTTAAGTTCGCAGTGATTAAGTTATAGCCCCTTACAATATGCTCTGACTGCTTATCATCAATCAGTTCAATAAAAAACTAGAAAAAATACTTACAACTTAACATCCAAAATATCTTATTTATTACAAATAAACACGTGCAATTGATGTAGTTCCTTGGTAATGAGATAGCTGATATGACTACAAAGTTGGTAGGAAAAGACTTATAACTTTCCATTTCAAAGCTAAGCGCATCACAACTCACAGCTACAACCAAAAAAAGAAGTCTCTAGTCGAGAAATCCCCACTAGAAGATACCCTTTGCGCGTACATTCAGTGCTTGCAAGTACTTTTTTCTTTTTTAATTAATTTATATATATATATATATATACACGTCTAGGATTAGTCTAGGTCTTAACATATGACTAAGTTTGTACTAAGCTGTACAAAATCTTAGGTTAGATTAAGTTTTCCGCTGCACGGGCGGGACTACTGTATAGAATTGCGTCGCCCGAACTGCAAAATTCATCATACTGCGATTGCAGCTCTTTCTTTTTCGAGACGCATATTACGACCTCTGCTAGTCGCCTTTTATCACTGTTTATTACCAACCATGAGGTTGATAATGTTCTCTACGGAAATGCGCTGCCTCATTACTGCCACCAGACGGATGCGATCCGCTTAAAAGCGCGGGCACTCAAAGAAGACGTGCTCGGCATTCGATTCCGTTTCACGCCATCGATGCTTTTCTTCCTTACTTCCATCGATTGTCTAAGCCTTGTCCCATCGTCGTTGCCGCTCGATGCATTATAGATCTCCGATGCCTCGTACGCAATTTCGTCAATGGGAATTATTCCTGAGATGAATGCTTCATCTGACACCGTTCTGAACGAGCTGCAGGCGCGGATAGCACTTAGGCAGAACGTGGCCTCAATGACTCGCCTACAGCTTCGGGTTTACATAGCGCTGTACCAAATCGGTTCTGCATATACGTTCGTCGACCTTTGGACGCTGTTCAAGAGCAGTCGGCGCTTGCGCCTTGAGCCCCTCGTGGTAAGTATCATTCGCGCGAGAACTCTTCCCGTTCTCGCTGCATTTCTGGATAACTCCTTAAGGTTCTCGCGGTAGCAGAGCCGTGTATCCAGCATTACGCCGAGTTGCAAGTATGAGTGTGTGTAGTACGAGTACTGCATTCTTGACTTAACTTCAATGTTCCATTTCAAACGATATTAAACGCCATTTCAAAGTTTTTAAAATTCAATTTTTTTTTATCGACCACATGTGTGTATCGGAAACGCGAAGAGTTATCGAACATTTGAAACAAACTTGTACTGCCAAGGGATTAGGCAAGCTTATGTTCCAAATCTGGAGTCTCTAGCTCTCATAGTCTCTGAGGTCGACGCGTTCATACATACGGACATACAGATGGACAGAACCACTATACCCTTTTTACCCATTTTTAATGGGTATAGGGTATAAAAATACATATATGGTATAATTGAGTTTTGAATGAGCTTCCACAACGAATGTTAAGGCATTAATATTTTCTAAATGGATTTAAATATATCGCAACGGTCGTGCGATTGATTATTTTAAATGTATAGAGTGAAAAGGAAATAATAGAATAAATAGTACATTTATTTACATTTCTCGAAATAAACAAAATAAAACAAATAAACAAAGCGCTCGAACAAAGACTCCAGTATTTGTATAAAAATTCACTCAAATTTAAAAATAAAATGTTTGCTTAAATTTGCCCATCTGAAAAGAATTAAAATTTACCTGTAAATTCAGTATTTTGTTTAAGATCTTCCAAAACTTCGGGCTTGAGTTTACTATTTTGCTTCCCCATTTTTTGAAGTTGATTTCATTGTAGTGAATTCTATAAATAAAAAAAATAAATTTGCTAAATTTATGTTGCGTTTAAGTTTTTTATATATATTTATTTATTATAATATGTGAGAACCAATTTAAGATTTCACACTAAAAAGTACTTAGCTGAATCTATGCAGTGTCAGAATAGTAAAAATATAAATACTTTAGATGGTTATTTTATGCTGGGATAAATAATCTGACAGCAAACAAGGCCAAAAAAGCTCTGTAAAAGACTTAGATTGTTAATCAAGGGAGATTTACTTTACTTCCAGATTATTTGATTTGTATCATCATCCAAATGAAAGCAACTTTTTTCGACACCTTCAAGGCTAGAGATTTGAAACTTTGCAAATAGGTTTGTCTATAGGAGGGGCAGGTAAAGTGTCAAGATTCAGTTGTCTTCTGAGGGGCTGGGAACTAGATCAAATCAGTTAATTCACTGATAAAGCTACTAAATTTGGTACCAAAAAATTCATCAAAAATGTTAATGCCACGCCCAAACCTTCCGCCCTAAGTCTACCGCATTTTTTTACCTTCACAGTTTTTTATACCTTAAAACCATTGAAAATGGATAAAAGGGTATAATGGTTTTATGCAAAACTATGTAACAGGCAGAAGGAAGCGTCTCCGTCCCCATAAAGGCTCATACATACGGACAGACGGACATGGCTCTTGATGCTGATCAATAATATATATACTTTATGGGGTCGGAGAAGCTTCCTTCTGCCTGTTACATACTTTTTCCCAATTTTAATGGGATCAGGGTACAAAAATAATAATAATAAATAATAATAATTTTAAAATATCCAGCACTGCGTAACGAAATTTTTGCAGTCAAGCACCATATAAAATAAACAAAGGCAGAATTTTTTATTTTTGTTTGTGACTTTTGGGTATCCAGCAAAATACTAAACTGTTCATCGATGGTATTGATTATTTACATTTAAATTATTCCTGTGTCTGCTGGGGTCGACGTGTGATTTGCACTTCCTCGCTGCCAACAAGGGAATAAGCTTCTAATTATTGTTTTCATGTTTTATTTTATTTATTCGTACAGTTACGTTTTTTGAGCAGTTTTTATACCCTGAACCCATTAAAAATGGGTTAAAAGGGTGATAAAAAAAAGAAAAATAGTATGGTCGGTGAAAAACAGCGTTCGTTTGCTGGAGTTGCTACGAACCAAACGTTGTAGATGTCTTTTACTCCTTAGCACACTCGCCAACATATATATATTCATGATCAACAACCGAGTCAATATAGCCATGTCTGTCTGTCCGTATGTATGAACGCGTCGATTTTAGAGACTATAATATAATAATATAATTGAAGCAAAAATAATAAATCGAAAACGTTCTAAGACATGCCAATAAATTGAAAACAATAAATTAAATTTACGACAACTGTTTTTAATTTATTTAAAGCAACCAAACAAAACAGCGATTAGCCATTAAGCAAACTTTGTACATACCACCGTAGCTAAGCTGCGCAAAAAATTGTTTGAAACTATCACCACAGCTGAAGGCTACATTAACAAAAGATCTCAGCTTCGAAGCCCGTCACGGCAAGCTTAACTGTAATGTTTTTTTTTATAATTTCTAGCTGAAGCGTGAGAATAGTTGAAAATATTTAATCTCACTGGTCGCTGAAGGCAAAAAAAAAAGGTTTTTCTAATTAATACAAATTATAAATTGAAATCACCACTCCCAGCATGGGTAGCAAGACCACCACCTCTTAAATCGAAAACCCCGTTTCACTAGCTTGAGGTAAACTTATGATGTCGATATAGGCGCACATTTCATACTAAAAACGAAGCGTTGAAATTTATTGCTTAGGGTTGCTAAAGTAGGTAATTACGGACGCCTGTGAGTAAATATATCACCACCAACGAAGTACTGACCAGTAAAAAGAATGTTATCAATTGAATTTTTCTATTAATAGTCAGTGTCATTTACCTCTCTACCAAACTCTATTTAATAAGTTTGTTGACTTTATTTGGTTGCACCATTATAATGCTTATACTAATCTAACTTATTACAAAAAAAAGAGACACATAAACTTAATTATTTTCATTGGCTTTTTGTTTACTTTTCGAAGCTGAAAATTAATAAATAACTTTTAATTTTGGCCAGAGAACGTTATGAAAAGTCAGCTGACTTTGCAAGGATATTTAAAAAGGATTGCCACCATTTTAAAAAAAGGGTTTTTAATCTAACTGTTAAATTTTAGGTAAATAAATTAAATTTTGTAAAACATTCACATAGGATTTTGGAAATTATACCGCGTTTTTAAAAAAATCGACCGCAATATCACAAAAGGCTTTCAATAAAAAATATCAAACAAACATAACAACGCGCACTTAAATGCTTTGACACAAAAACGAACTCTGTTGTACACTGTTTGTTAAAGGCACAAACATATAACATATCGATATAGCCCGACAGGAGATACTCTGAACACCATCACGCGTACAGTCAGAGCTTGCAAGTATGTGTGTGTGTTTGTGTACGCGCATACAGCATACTGCATACTTAACTTCAGAGTTTCATATCTCCGGTGTTTCTCAACCGATTTTAATAAAAATTTCACAGATTGTCATTATTTTGTCTAATGTTTAAAGCGCTTTAAAGTTTTTCAATTGCAAGATTTTCTAGTTATCGATCCCATGTGCATATCGGAAACGAGAAGAGTTGTCTAAAATCGAAAATCCAAACTTGTACTGCCTAGGGATTAGGCGAGCTTATGTTCCAAATCTGGAGTCTTTAGCTATTATTGTCTATGAGATCGACGCGTTATTTCAATGAGACGGACGGAGAGACAAACGAACGGACTATATAGCTATGTCGACTCGGCTGTTGTTGCTGATCGGAGAAGATTCCTTCTGCCTGTTACACACTTCTATTTAAGAGTTTAGTTTGCAAATGAGATAGATGGCATCAAGGCAACTTTAAAGTGGGATGTGTCCAGCAGACCACTTTCTAGTTTTTAAGAGTCTCCCTAAGCTTAGAACCGATGATTGCAGAATCGGTAAAGCCTAGAAGGGAACACACGGCAGGTGATTCTCTGAAATCGTACATTGCGGCTAATCATGGTGTTCAACCGGTAGCAATCCTAGGATCTTCGATTACCTCCAGGTATGTTAGCAGAGGCACTCTGCAAGAAGGAACAAGGACTGAAATGGAGAATGGCATTTCACAGTACAAGACATTAAACTTGCCCATCTTACTGTATGGTAAGGACAATAACAGTCCAAAACTTCAGCAAAAACAGCTCGCCGCTAGACTGACTATAACCCTCAAACAACCTCAAATTAAGGTATTGATAATTGATAGTAACCTTCTCCCTGTAGATCTGATGGGGAAATTAGTATCGAATCTCTCTGTTCTGCATAATATCGGACACCCGACTATGCAAGGGGGTAATACAGTCATATCAATGGATAATGATATTAGCATTTTTAGCAATTTCTAATGTATAGCTGCCCATTTGAAAAAAGACTGGTGTTAAGGCAAGCTGATCCCTAGCGACTCGTAGCTAGACATCCGGTTGGGTGAAAACGGCTATAGCGAAGAGCCATCAATAAACATATCTTAAACCTCCGTTACCACTGCATTGAGTCATTACCATAGAGTTAGCACTTTCATAATAGAATAGATCACACTTTAATGTTACATACTCAGAACTTAGCGGGCGTTGTTAAGTAACAGAGATGTAAAAAGAGCAAAAATCACAATGAGATGCTGTACCTACTACATTTAGTTTTGTTAAATTGAAAGGGTTACCATATTAAAAATCGTGTTTACTGTTTAATTTTTGATAGGAACTATATTATTCAGTGGTCGGATGCTAATGTATTTTGTTATTATAGGGAACATAAAATTACTTAAATATTGCGAGTTTTTGCAATACTTGGTTTTTGACCAACTTATCGGAACTCTATGTTACTGTAGTCCGATGTTAAAAAACTTCTGCACAGAGGCTAAGAGCATAAGACGCTTGTTGACTGATTTTGGCTCGGATTGGAGCATTGCATGAGCACGTTCAAAAGCGTAAAATGGATATTTGCTTTCTTTGAGCACAAGCAACTCACTATACTCGTTTCAATGGGTAAAACAAGTAAGAAAGCTCTAGTCGAGGAATCCCGACTAGACGATACCCTGAACCCTATACTTTACGCGTACAGTCAGTGCTTGCAAGTATGTGTGCTCAATGCTCCATATCTTCGGTGTTTCTCAATCGATTTTAATAAAAACTTAACACATTTTCATTGTTTTGCTTAATAATTCAAATGCCATCTCAAATTTTTCCAAATTCAAGATTTTGTTGCCATGCCCCTTTAAATAATAACTGCAAGGAGATGCAGGAGGCAAAAGGGGAGAATGCATTATCTACGTTTTTTATACACTGATCCCATTAAAAATGGGAAAAAAGGGTATCATGAAGTTGTGCAAAAGTATGTAACAGGCAGAAGGAAGCATCTCCGACCCCATAAAGTATATATATTCTTTATCAGCATCAACAGTCGAGTCGATATAGCCATGTCCGTCTGTCCGTCTGTATGTATGAACGCGTCGATCTCAGAGACTATAAGAGCTAGAGACTCCAGATTTGGAACTTAAGCTTGCCTAATCCCTAGGCAGTACAAGTTTGTTTTCGATTTTCGATAACTCATCCCGTTTCCGATATACACATGTGATCGATAACAACAAAATCTTAAATTTGAAAAAATTTTAGATGGCATTTGAATTATTAATTAAAATAATAACAATCTGTGAAATTTTTATTAAAATCGGTTGAGAAACACCGGAGATATGGAACCTTGAAGTTGAGTATGCAGCATGCAGTATGTGCGTACACACACGCACACATACTTGCAAGCACTGACTGTACGCGTGAAGTATAGGGATCAGGGTATCGTCTAGTCGGGATTTCTCGACTAGAGCCTTCTTACTATCTGTGTAGCATTCAAAAATTCGACATTTCAAATCAAACATTGAGCTTGAGATGAAAGACCTATCCCTGAATGTATACATAGTTTTTATACTAGATAAAATATAAATTTATAACCTACATCCCAATTTAAATTATTGAAACTAATTGATAATGTTCAATATTTTTATATAATTTTAGTATAAGAAATATAAATTAAATATTTATACATTTCATTACTGATTTCATCAAATACACACATATTATGGAATATAAATATTTAAGGGGCGAGCATTTTAGACAGCTCTTCATCCTGTAAACATCCTTTCAAAAATTCATCTTGAGTTAATTGACCATCATTATTTTCATCCATCTTAGCAAATATATTTTTTGCACGTTCCTCTGCAGAATCAGCGGGACGATTTGAAGAGCAAGCCCCTAGCATATCGTAGATTGCCTGAAAATATATTCATTATAAGTATAAACTTAAATTGCCGATTTTCTGTGTATAGAGCACTTAAATAAATAAATGTATCTTAAAAATCTCTATCGGCAAAATAACAAGTTGTATTAACCTTAATTTCAAACAATGCCCGCTAGCTAACAAAACATAGTCAACACTGCTTTTGTAGCGATAGCTTGCTTTAAATTTGAACTGCTCTTTTCAATATGACTCCAATAGAATCTTAATAAAACTCATCTTTATTTTATCCACTTTCTTTTCTAATGTATTTGATTGAAAAGGGAGCGGTGCTTTTCTAAACTATTGGGAAAAAGTAAAATCTATGTAAATCTATGTAAATTATTTCAGCAAATCATTGAAATAAATTAGCAACAAAATCAACACAAGCTTTAGGCTGGCGCGCCTTCAATCTGTTACAAAGGCGCACACATACATGATACCGTGAAAAAATAGTAAAAAAAATTCACGGTAAACAACATGACGAAATATAAAAATGTACAGCGTAATATTCCAGCATACCTGAACAATTTTAGTCATTTCTTGGATGTCAATAACGCCATTGCCATCCACATCATACATTCTAAATGCCCATTTTAGTTTTTCTTCTGGAGTACCGCTAGAAGTAACATCTATTGCGAGCAAAAATTCCTGCAAAGGAGGTTCAAGTAACTTCTTTTATAAATGTTAACACCACAGTGGTTTTAAATTTTTTTTTAAGATGATTTTTTATATTGGCTAGTATTTTTGATTAGGCCTGTTCAGCTTTTTAAAGATTGATATGAATATAATTTAAAACAAAAAATATAATTTAAAACAAGTTAGAAGGCTCTAGTCGAGAAATCCCGACTAGACGATACCCTGATCCCTATACCTTACTCGTACAGTCAGTGCTTGCAAGTATGTGTGCGTGTGTGTACGACCATACTGCATACTGCATACTTAACTTCAAGGTTCCATATCTCCGGTGTTTCTCAACCGACTTTATTATTTTTATTAATAATTCAAATGCCATCTAAAATTTTTTCAAATTCAAGATTTGACTGTTATCGATCACATGTGTATATCGGAAACGGGATGAGTTATCGAAAATCGAAAACAAACTTGTACTGCCTAGGGATTAGGCGAGCCTAAGTTCCAAATCTGGAGTCTCTAGCTCTTATAGTCTCTGAGATCGGTTGGCTCATACATATGGACGGACAGACGGACATGTCTATATCGACTGTTGATGCTGATAAAGAATATATCTACTTTATAAGGTCGGAGATTCTTCCTTCTGCCTGTTACATACTTTTGCACAAAACCATTATACCCTTTTTCCCCATTTTTAATGGGATCAGGGTATAAAAAATACAAAGCTTAATGTTTGCAATTTGTCGCTGTTGTTTTATTTTTCCCTTTTTCTGTAAGTTAAACATATGTTTAAAATTATTGAAATTTGACATTCCACAGTTTGAAATAAAAATGTATTAACGCTATTATAAGCAACTATACTGATTTATTGTTAACTTTCAATGGAATTTGTATTGCATAAATTTGCATAAATGTAATATTGTGTCAAAAATGAGCTAAAAAACTAATATGCAATTAGAGACATTTGCAAATGATATTAAAGTCATTACCTTAAAGTCAATATAGCCATTTTTATCCATGTCAAATGTGCGGAATACATGGTCACAAAACTCTTCTGCGTTACCAGATGGAAAAAACATTTTATACATGTCAACGAATTTCGCAGGAGTCAAACGTCCATTGGGGCAGTCTTGCTACACCAAAAATAAAAATGTATTTGAAATATTTATATTTACAATTGAAATGCTTTATTTCAATAAACTGCGCCAAACTCACCTTAAATCCTTTATACCACTCTTTTATAGTAGCTTCATCATAACGGGTGTGGGTTTTTAAAAACTCCATATCTTCTTTTGTAAGTCGATCTTTACTACTTAGGCACCCCATTTAATATTTAAATTTTCACTTTTAACAATTGATATAAATTTATATTTTATTTGTCAATATATTGGGACTTGTGATTTAACTCGCTTTTTATTACGCGTTTTCTCAATAGCACGGTATTTAATTTAAAGTTAATTCAATATTAATATTTATTAATAATAGTGCGTCACGATTTCGATATGTATTAAATTTTTGGTAGTATTTACATTTTATCTTTTTAGGACTCAAGAAAGTTTTTGCTAAACTATTATCCAGTAAGTTGTTAACGCTATGTGAAACGACGGACTACAACAGATTTTCTCATGCGCATGCGCTAATATTATCTGTATACAGGCTGATTATTGAGTTACCTATTTTCTGTACACAGTAATAACTTTATATTTACGACAATAGGGTTGCCAACATACGATATCAATTTAAAACGAATTTTATTTTCGCTTTTTAATAAAGATTTTTTATTTTTATGAAGTTATTAAAAGAAATAATTTATTTATAAGTACAAATTAGTATGATATATAAACGTAAGTATATTGAATTTCTAAATAAAAAAAAAAACATACAAGCCATACAAATCAACATATTATTTGAAACCATCTCATGTTACCTTCCGCAAAACAACGAAAAATACATACTCAAAAATTCTGTGTCTGTCTACAGGAATTTTTCCTAGCTAAAATAGTCTGCAGGTAGGTTCTAACCAGCAGTATATGGCAGTATAGAAGACGGTGTGCCTTTGCGAGAATTGTTTGGTTCGCTAATACCTTGTTATATAAGTATCCCTTACCTATGCTACATGCGCAAAAACACATTTTTTACCAGAGTTGAACGCTGCCTTAGAGCTCGAACCACTTCACTTTACTTGAACATTTTTTCAGAAGTTAATAACGCTTGACATTTTGGACCAATATTAACTGCTACAATCTAATAGTCAAACAACTTACATAAGTCGAAGTTTTGTTTTACACTTGGCCAAACTATGTTTTCTTTAGCAGCTTACAATTAAAACTATTTCGCAATTCTGGAGTTTTGCAAAAACAAATTAAGATAGATTTTTAAACCCTGATCCTATTTAAAATGGGAAAAAGGGTATAATGGTTTTGTGCAAAAGTATGTAACAGGCAGAAGGAAGCATCTCCGACCCCATAAAGTATATATATTCTTGATCAGCATCAACAGTCGAGTCGAAATAGCCATGTCCGTCTGTCTGTCTGTATGTATGAACGCGTCGATCTCAGAGACTATAAGAGCTAGAGACTCCAGATTAAATCGAAAATGGGAAGACTTATCGAAAATCGAAAACAAACTTGTACTGCCTAGGGATTAGGCGAGCTTAAGTTCCAAATCTCTGAGATCGGCGCGTTCATACATACGGACGGACAGACGGACGGATATACGGACATGGCTATATCGACTCGGATGTTGATACTGATCAAGAACATATATACTTTATGTGGTCGGAGATGCTTCCTTCTGCCTGTTACATACTTTTGCACAAAACCATTATACCCTTTTTACCCATTTTTAATGGGTTCAGGGTATAAAAAGCGCCATCTAATTTGCCGCCTCTATTATTTGAACGATTTTGTTGTGTTTTAGGCTCTTTCAACTATGTCATTATCCGTTACTCACAGTATTTAAAGACGACCGATTATTTAAGTCCGTCAATCATTGTCCGTAAATATTACGCTTCATCCACTGCCGAAAGTTGGTTTTTAGACTGTGTTAAGTTAAAGTCGCAATGCAGCTTATTGTATCGAAAAAAAGTTGGCGCACAACTTAGTTATTTTTGAAAAATAACTAAAACATTTTGATGTAGATGAATTCTGTGAATTTTTCTTACTACCAAACAGCTAAACTTGACTTTTACCTACGGACCAATGGAATCAGCTTTCGTGACCGATAGTGTTTAGGGTATCGGAGCAGTAGAAAGGTCCTTTGATAGCGTTAATTAATTTTTTTAATGGTTTTTTTAATAACTAGTATTATGATTTAGCGATACTTTTTTCTGTTCAAGTACTTTTCTTTATAAGTATCTCTGTTATTAGACTGTTACAATAACTTCACAAAAAAGCGCAGGCCGCTGTAGCATTTGCAAGTACTCCTTTCAAACTGGCTATTACCTATAAAAATTTAAAATTTGATTGCTTTTTTCTTACTTTTGTGCAAAAAATACACAAACCAAATAAAACCGAACACCTGATTTATGAACTGACTACAGTTTACGGAACAGTGAAAACAGTTTCATGACCGACCGATATTATTTAAACTGTCTGAGCACTAGTAAGGCTCAAAATTCGAAAATTTTGATTTTGGTTTATTGGGTATAAATTCATTACAAAGCCGTATAATTACACATATAATATTTTTTTATTTATATAAGTTTAAAAATTTGTTCTATTAAAGAAGACTAGGGCCAATGTTAACACATTGGCTTTAGATTCAAGTTCACCGGCCCAAAATATATTAGAAACGGTACTCTCTGGAACTTGAAATTCCAAACCACAAGTTATGGTGATATAGGGATCTTACATCTAGCATTTAAAAACTCGCGCTGATGTGATTTTTTGGGCAAATAAAGTTTACTTGCAATAGAAATTTCCGCAGCAATTTTCATCTGAGAATATAGATATGCATAGAACACTTATCCAAATGATTAGTTATTGGCAGCAAATATATCTACAATATTAAACAGAGGAACTTAAGTCCAAGTCCATCAAAAAAAAAATGGCTGCTCTGTTTTGCCTTGAAACTTAGAACGCACGCAGTATTATAGCGAGCTAAAAACCTTCTGAGTTAGCATGAAGTTTACATCTCAGAACGCAGGAATTTATTTTGAAAACTTCGGCAAGGAACTGAAGAGCAGCAAGGAAGATCAAATATATAATCGCTAGGTTAGGCTTGGGTTAAAGTCTGACACCTGCTTTTGAAAAAACTCTTCATACTTTGCAAGATTATAAACATTCATTTATTCTTGAAAAATCTCATGGCGTTGAGTACGTGGTCGGTGCCTACCTGGACACCCAACAGATTTCCGAACGAGTCTGGCATACTGGGCTACTCAACAAGCTAGGCTGGGCATTTATACAGCTAGAACAAAGTGTGGTATCTTCCGCCGGCCCTCAAAAAACCGCCTTTAAAAATTTCGATGCCACGCTAACAATCGTTGGAGGACGTCTCTATATTGTCACCAAACTTGATCAAAAGCCGAAAAACTTTAAAAGATACATA
The DNA here is from genome assembly GCA_035044605.1 of Scaptomyza cyrtandrae. Classification (NCBI taxonomy): domain Eukaryota; kingdom Metazoa; phylum Arthropoda; class Insecta; order Diptera; family Drosophilidae; genus Scaptomyza; species Scaptomyza cyrtandrae. The sequence continues at coordinate 403,999 of JAWNNS010000647.1, read as the reverse complement.
CATCTTAAAAGTGAAGCGGATTGATTTTTGGGGGATGTCATTAGCAATTTTACTACCAAATTTGGTGACTCTAGCTCATAAGCTTTGGAAGTTACAGGCATTTCCGCTTTTAAATGGCAAGTGGGAGGGCAGCAGGTAGGTGGCGTCCATATTTTTTATGCAGATATTTGGTAGAAGCTGACAGCTATCTTCTCACCAAATTGAGTAAACTCACGCTGTACAAATGTGCGAAATATGCTTTGAAAATGTATATAAATTATCAGCGTGCTGAAAACATTTTTCAAACATGGTTTTGCTTGATTTTTTTTACCAGTTTAATATTTTACCGCAAATAATATTTAAACATAAAAAGAGAAATTTAACTTTCATTTTTAGGATCGATTTTGGTTTTGTAAAAGGTACCCAAGAATTGTCATAATGAGCTGAGGCTACCAGGTTCAGATAGCAATCCATTGGAGGTTTACTGCGAACAAACAAAATGATTATGTTTCTGTCTTTAAAAGCCTTTAACACACCCAAGCTTGCCCCAGAGGAGTTCTTTTTTGGAACATTAGCAACGAATAAGGCGAGGAGCAATCCAAAAAACGTCTAAGCACACCTCTCCCACCTTCACCACCTAATAAGCGTTTTCTGATGAGCGTCCCAGCAAGTCAGAGGCAGCCGCCGCCGGAGTGGTAAGTAAAAGCCTTTCAGTGCCTACTAAGATGTGTACTTTCAATGCAATGGTTACGAAAAAGTTGAGGTAGCCGATTTATTTGTGCTAATTAATGTGTAATTCTTTGTCATAGCGACTTGTCCGGAAGAGGTCATACATGACAAAGTAACTTTAAAGGGAAAAGACACCGTAGTCACGTTCGCCGACATTTATTTTCGTGTTGGGCATTTGATTATAGAGATACCGTAGTAAGAGGGAACAAAACTAGAGTGTTTTCTGCTTTAGAAGTATCCTCGACTGTTTTGCTAAGAAACATGTACAACATGCATGTAATATAAGTGCATTTTTGGTGATCGGCATCGTTATGACCTCTACGGGCTCATTTTGGCCTAAGAGAGACTCTGCCCAAATACAAGCACCATTAGCACGTTACCACCACATTTCAGCGACATCAAATCGGGTTATCACCTAGCAGATTCGGCAGATCACTGTCTCATACGATTTATGAGGTGCAGCGCAGCTTGCGTATGGCACAGACGCAAGAAAGATTTGGGCCGATACACGTTTATAGGACCCAAAGTGTATTCTAACATATCCAGCAGTAACTTGGACAAGGGCACTAGGAGTCAGGCAAGCCGAATATGTCATAGTCTAAGTCTAAAACGATTAAAGGTAGTAAAGCTAATGAATTTTATTTCTTAAGTATTATTATTATTTATGCAGGAGTTCGGATTGAGCTAGACCAGCGGTCGGGGAACCGGTTTAAAATACCCCAAATGGGGTAAAAATTAAAAAATATATATTTTAAATTTTCTATTCTATTGATTTTTTTTTACTCTTCACCATGGGGTAATGTCAAGTTTGACAACAATATTTGGGGTAACGATTAAAAAAGTTCCCCGACCGCTGAGCTAGAGGTTAAAATCAAGGCACAAACCACCTTTTAGGTCGCAGTGTGTGTGTCCCAAAAAAATAATAATAAAACGGAAATCATCGAGCACATTTTTATTATTGGTCTTGGTTATTGGCTCGTCTTGCTAGTAACAGAAAAGGGAACTACCTCTTAATTCCAATCAATTGCTTATGTATGATTATAGCTTCTTCGCTTATAATTCTCGGCCTGCAGCCATGTTTAAATTAGTTTACGCTTTCCTGCTCATGCTTTTAATTCTCATTCTAATTGCATGGCGTATTTATTTGGCACTGAAAGCCTAATAAGTATTTCGAAGCATGAACACAATCACTGTATCTTTTGTATTCTTGTAACTTATTATTTGGACGTAGATGTACTAACGGACAGTACATTCAAGTGGCCCAACGATACTAAGCACCGGCTTGTTAACGCGTGGACCCAAGCATAAAGCGACCCACCTCCCGCCCATCCGACCGAGGGGCGCACCGCGTTTTTGAGCATTAGATTTGTTTCCTTTTTTGTGCAAAGGAATAATATAAGACTCTTTCCAAATTTTTGGGAAAGAGCATAGCACAGTACCTAAGCACACAGCTTGGTATTCCATCAGGTCCGGGAGAAAATGTGGGCTTTATTACCAGAAGATCACAAAGTAGTGAGCTCTCTGTGATTTCCGGTATAAAAATGCAATAAAATAGTGTTTTCCAAATTAACGAGTTTGTTGTTAAATAATTTCATTATTATTTTATCTTCCGAATGTGCCCTGGCTGACCGCCGTCAATCCACCACAAATGCGGTTTACTGTAAACTGTAGAATGGTATGCAGTTGGTTGTATTTTCGCATTTGGGACTGATAATTGATATACATGGCAGAAATGTAAACAAATAAATGACGCAATCAAACACAACAAAAACAATTATAAAGATTTTAAATTCTTACAATAAGTAAGGCCATCGGCAGTTTCAGAGTGGTTTGGCACAACCCTGTACCCCAAGTGTACCATAGGTTTATATTCCCAAAAGAAATCAAAGAGTAATATTAACACCACTTTCTAATGGGCTCAGGGTATAAAAAAAAATAACAAATACTTGATCAATCTTCAGCCACCGACATCTCCGGTAGCCAATTTCAATTAAACTTTGAGAGACTATCAATATTATGTAAATGTTTCCAAATCATTTTTTGTCATTTATATCATAAGTATGTAGAAACCGGAAAATAATCGATCTCAGCAATTGTTGTTTATCAAAAATATACATATTATTGGATTTTTTGGTTCCCGGCACTGCATTTATTTTGCGAGAAGGGCATTTGGTTATCAAAAATAGCAATGGTTTTACTTACACTATTTTTTGTTGTGATTTTTAAGCCGCTGAAAAAAAATAGAACAATTTATATTTACCATAGTGAATTTACTTTACTTAAAAATATAGAAGCCAACGGATTAAAGATAAAATTTAATTTTTTCTAACAGTATAAGTTATAGTTGGATTGCACAAGATGATTTATTTACCATTCAAAGAGCTTAAACGTCTGGATTCTGAGCGCAAAAATAACTAACTATATTATCATATTCTATACCTACTGTGAAAGTACAAAAAAATGTTAATTTATATTTTTTCAATTTATTTTATGAAACTTAAATAGTTTTCTTAAAAAAAATAAAACAGCGATGTGGCTCGACCTTTAAAAAATGGTTAATTTGATACAAACTTGTCAAATTTAAGAAATTAGAGATAAAAAATAAGATTTAAAGAAAAAATATTGATTGCCACAAAATTTGTAGTGCGACACGCCCATTTCAGCGGCCCCATTTCCTTTCAAAGGTAGCCAAATTTGGTGCACACATAGCTGACTCCACCTTCAAACCAGCCGCCTTTTTTGAATCGGATATTAACAGAGATTGCACAATTTTAAGCTTGACTCACCAAATTTATAACAAGAAAGCTTTTAAAGTATCCATAGGAGAAAATTTTTCATGTTGTACACTAAGTAACGAAGCTACCGAAACCAAAGCAGGCAGACATAGGCGTGCAAGCTCGACTTGGATATAACAGCAACCCTAAAAATTGCGTATATTCATTGTTTGTATGTATTTCAAACTGCGATATCTCCGGAGCAATTTCTAAAGTGTCCGATATAGCCAAATCGACTCGTCTTTTGTTGATGATTCTTAGATGCTTTTTTTGGCATTTGAGTTATGCCTTAAATATACAAAGGAATTTAACGTTCTTTAAAATTCTTCACCAGATTTTGTCAATTTTGAATGCGGTGTAAGCGTTCTATTTCAATTATTTTTAGCTCCTGGTTTGAACTTTAGTAATTTAGTTTTAAGGATGTGGAACACATTTAAAATAGACAGACAACATGACTGACATCCCGCATCCAAATTTATACACACTTTCTACACAGTCTCTGCAAAACATATTAGTTACTTTTAGAGTTAGTAAGCAAAGTTCTGAAAGTAGATGGCTGTACCGTGACAGTTGGTAAATACCAATCGCAAAAAAGAAAATTGTTTAAGAGAGTTTCATTTACTTTTATGCCCCTAGGAATTCAAGTTGTATGTGTATGCGTGTGTGAGCTAATATTCCAACTATGATATCTTCTTTTTTTTTTACAGATTTCAATAAAGTTTGAACAGGTGTCAACGTTTTTGAATATATAATATTTTATTGCGCTTATCCAAAACTGAAAGTGGTGAAGCAAACTTTTTCTATACATGTTTAGGACAGCCTATCATCCAAAGCTGGAGAGTGCAGCTTTTATAGGCTCTGGGATCGGTGCGTTTATACATCCAGACGAACGAATATTACCAAATCAAAACGGTTTATGTTGCAGACCTATAAACATTTTTAAAGCATATTATAGGGTCGTAGATGCTTCCTGCCATTATACCTTTCCCATTTTAAAACTATTAAAAAACAACATATTTTCAAAGACCGATAATCCTTAAAACATATACTATTTGATATAGTCTGACAGACTTTGACTATCATTTAAACGTTTCGAAGCATCATAGGAATAAGAGATTAAAAAACAAGTAAGAAGGCTCTAGCTGTTGATGCTGATCAAGAATATATATACTTTATGGGGTGGAGATGCTTCCTTCTGCCTGTTACATACTTTTGCACAAAACCATTATACCCTTTTTCCCATTTTTAATGGGATCAGGGTATAAAAACCATGTAGAATCTGCCAACAAAGTGTTTACACACTGGGAAAGTTTTGTTTTACTTAAGAGCTATAAGGGACACAGTAGTTTTAATTTTTTTTTATGTTTACAAGTAATTCAACCAATAATCTTTTAAAACTATTAATCAAAACTTAAAAAATATTAACATTAACATAGAACAATTACAAAAATACTAAGACGCTAAAATCAACTGCCAACAAAGTTATTACACATCTTATTTTTTTTGGTTTATTTTCGTTACAATTTTCGTATTTACAGTTATTTTTTACAAATGAAGGCGCACTGTTGGTAATGCAAGTTTATGAGATTTGTCATCGATAAATTTTAATCATTATCGGGAGAGTTTAAAACGGTTTTTAAATGCCAGGCAAGCGGTTATCTTTCGACATAAGCCAATTGGTTTATTACAACTCCACCATCGGTAAATCTACCTTTAAAATTGAACCAATGTTTGCAACTAGCAGGGAAACTGTTTACACTTTTTTAAGCCGCGTAAAAAGCGGGGGAAGGATGGAGACGAAGCCTTCAAATGGACAACCGCGGGTAATAACTCCAAGGGCAGAGCGAATTATGGTCAGAGAGATCAATGAGAATCGAACTATTTCGACCAGAAGGCTTATCAATAAGATGAAGAATGAATGTGGAATTACCATATCAGGCGAATGTGTCAGAAAATCCTTTTAAAGAACCGGCTTTATGTCGGCGGAACATGTTAAAAGACGTTTTACTTTTGCCAGGTTTCAAGCGGGTCAAAGCAAAGAAGTTTGAGAATTGTGCTTCATTGGAAATGGATGCCCAAAAATTTAGGAAGTTTGCGCACACATTTGGTAGCCAGTGCCAACAAATTTGGATTCCAAATGCCAACAAAATTGGATTCAATTAAAGATAAAATGCAAACTGATGTTACACTGATTTAAGTAAGGCTTTTGACTCTGTAAATGACTTCCTTTAAATGTATTAACTTTAACTTTTGGACTTTCCCAACGAGCGTGTTCTTTGGATTAAAGATTATTTAACTTTTAAAAACTCAGACGGTCTATTTCAATGGCTCAGTTTCTAAAGCGGTTCAGCTCACTTTTGGTGTTCCACAAGGAAGTCACCTTGGACCGTTATTATTTATACCATAGGTGAGGAACCTGTTTACCATTAGAGGCCAAATTTGGTTGTTTTTTTTTCGAAGAGGCCGCATTGAAGAATAAAAAAATAAATAAAGGTCCAAATATTTTTGTGTAAGCTGATATAACCCATGGCGAAGAGTAAAAAAAAAAATAGACTGGGTAATAAGGGGCCACAAAAACCTCGCGGATGCAGCATGCGGCCTCGAGGCCACGGTTTCCCAGCCTATGATTTATACTATTCATAAACGACCTTCCGTCCGTAATAAATCACTCTCGGGTGTCGATGTATGCTGATGATGTAAATTTATGCATGTCAGCTGCATCTCAATTGCAGTAAATGTAAAGTTAAATCTTTTTATAGATGAATTCATTTTTCAATACCTATATTCTGGATAACCTACCACTTGATCGGATTGATTTGGTTGAGGATTTGGCTATCTTTATGGACTCAATGCTTAAGTTCGACAAGCATATAGCTTCAATAAAAAATCAAGCATCAACTGCCTTGGGGTTCATTAAGCGCTGGTCGAAGGAATTCGACGACCCCTACATAACAAAAATTCTTTATATGTGTTTTTGGTTCGACCGATTCTCGAACATGGATCTTGTATATGGTACCCCAAATATGCAAAAACAATTTTTACTCTTTGCCCTTCGGGGTCTTAACTAAGATAATAGTATTAATTTACCTGCTTACCACAGTATACTTTTACTAATAAATCTTCCCCCTCTGACTAATCGTAGAACTATGCTAGCCATAACCTTTGTACACAAACTAAGAAATGGTGAAATAATTTCCTCAACACTAATCAACCAAATAAACTTTGCAGTACCTATAAATACTAGAAATTTTTTACCTATAGTTCTTCAAGCTTGTTATTTTAACTATGCTAACCATAACCCTTTTCGAATCTTATGTTCAATATGTTATGATCTTTTGCTTGTTAAAAAAACCTGTCTTGCGCCATCTGTCTACATTGTCTACTGTCTACTGTCTACTACGCTACGCGTGGCGCCCCTCGGTCGAACAACAAGCCGGGTATCGTTGGACCACTTGAATGTACTGTCCGTTAGTACATCTAAGTCCAATAAACGATGGCAAGCCAACTTATAAATTTTACCAGGACAATGATCCTGAATACACGGCAAATATGGTGAGGTGCGGGATGCTTTTTAACTGTAAATTACCCAATTGAAAATCTGTGGAACTATCTGAAAAAACGTACTGCCAAGCGCCAGCCAAAAAATATGAATGATCTCAAGCAGATAATTTTGGCCAAACATGGCCAAAACCTCATAAAATTTATGAAAAAGCGACTGGTTATAGACGGTGGAAACCTTAAATATTAATTATATTTTAAGACCAAAAAGTAATTGAAAGATTGAATTAAGTGTCTCCGTTAGAATGTTTTATTTTTCTTTCTTAATGTCAATATTTTTAAATTGTGTTTAATACGTTTAAACGACAATTAATGAAAATCCTTAAAAAAAAAAACAAGAAGGCTCTAGTCAAGAAATCCCGACTAGACGATACCTGGATCCCTATATTTTACGCTTACAGTCAGTGCTTGCAAGTATGTGTGCGTGTGTGTACGCGCATTCTGCATACTGCTTACTCAATTTCAATGCTCCATATCTCCGGTGTTTCACAGATTGTCATTATTTTGTTTATTATTTCAAAGGCCATCTCAAAGTTTTCCATATTCAAGATTTTGTTGTTATCGATCCCATGTGTATATCGAAAACGGGATGAGTTATCAAAAATCGATAATGCCTAGGAATTAGGCGAGCTCAAGTTTAAAATCTGAAGTCTCTAGCTCTTATAGTCTCTGAGATCGACGCGCTCATACATACGGACATGGCTTAATCGACTCGACTGTTGATGCTGATCAAGAATATATATACTTTATGGGGTCGGAGATGCTTCCTTCTGCCTGTTACATACTTTTGCACAAAACCATTATACCCTTTTTCCCATTTTTAATGGGTTCAGGGTTTAATAAAAACAACAAAACCAACAACAGTGTGTAAAAACTTTTTTGCAGACTGTATACAGTATGTCCAATAAAGGTTGCGACAAGGCGAAAAATGTTGATATTTTCTCTTTAGAGATATATGGTCACCCTGGTTGTTTTTTTATTATAATTTCTTATAAGTTATTCATTCAATTATCTTTTAAACCTATTTAACAGAACTTAAAAAACATTAACATTAACAGAGAAACATTTAAAATACTAACAAAGGCACTAAATTCAACTGCCCAATAAATCTTGCGACACTCCGTTTTTGGTGCATTTTCGTTGTGAGATTCGGATGGAATTCGTATGTACAGTTACTTTTAATTAAATTAAAAATGCGTAGATCCATAAAAGTCAAAATTTTTTGCGCAGATCGGTTGCCAATGAGATGAAGAATGATTGTGGAATCACCATATCTCGCGAATGTGGCCTAAAAAAATTTTAAGTACCTATTTTCAAGTGCTTTAAACGGCAGGCGCCACACTCTGCTGGGGCCATCATCATAGTGTAGCATCATTTTGGATTCATCACATAATACCACGTCGTCCCAATATTAATTTGGCTGTCCACGTCAATCATATCAAAAGTTAAACGTGTCTGAACATGCTCCGTCGATATCATCGGTTTTTTCGAGCAGCTCGTGTTTTTTTGGGATAGGTACTTAAAATTGTTTAGGCCACATTCGCGAGATATGGTGATTCCACAATCATTCTTCATCTCATTGGCAACCGATCTGCGCAAAAAAATTTTGACTTTTATGGATCTACGCATTTTTAATTTAATTAAAAGTAACTGTACATACGAATTCCATCCGAATCTCACAAGGAAAATGCACCAAAAACGGAGTGTCGCAAGATTTATTGGGCAGTTGAATTTAGTGCCTTTGTTAGTATTTTAAATGTTTCTCTGTTAATGTTAATGTTTTTTAAGTTCTGTTAAATAGGATTAAGAGATAATTGATTGAATTATTTATAAAAAATTAAAAAAAAAAAAACCAGGGTGACCATATATCTCTAAAGTGAAAATATCAACATTTTTCGCATTGTCGCAACGTTTATTGGGCATACTGTAGATGTTTACAAAAATCGAGTATATTCAGCACACAATGGTAAGGTTTGCCCAAAATCGTTTTCTTAATGTTTTTATGTTTTACTTAGACCCAGAGATATACCAGTTAAGCATATAAAAATAAACAGCCTTCTTAAATCACTATACCGAATATGTAACACGCTACACACGTTGCTTGTGCATAAACAACATATGTATAATTAAAAAGTTAAACGCATATACATATCTTCAGAGTACTGCACATAAATATGTTGGCTTACATGTAAATGTACAGAAACATTTCAATTTCGCAAAACACATAGATCAATGAATAATTGCACACACGAAAGCAAACACTTACCTCAAACACTTTACTTTTTACGTTAGGTCGAATATCATCGAAAATTATAACGTTTTATAATATATTAAACGTCAAAACAACCGCTACAGCATAACACAATCAATACAATTATTATTAGGGTAGACATTAGAGATGCTAAAATTTTATCGATGTATGTCAAGATAGTAACTATACTTTCAAGAAGTATAGAATTCATGAGACGAAAATAGCACGCCCACCACCGATAAATTTCTCCATGTTCATTTATGCGCTACGGCTCGTGGTAAGTTTATTGCGGTCAGCAGCCAGTCAGCTGTTTATGTCTCGATTATTGCTTCTTTGCTTATACATCTGGGCCTGCCGCCATATTTAAATTTGTTTTTGTTATGGACTGTTTTGTCGTATGTATTTGGCACTGTCAGTTTGCTGAAAACCTAATATGCATGTATTTATGTATGTGTTTATCAGAGCTCATGCCAATGTATTGTCCCTACCTTTTTACCTTTAGAGTGTCTAAAAAAAACAAGCAAAATAAAAATTAAATATTTTAAATTTATTATTTGGAAATGGTAGGTTGGCTGTTATTTTGCCTTGAATGGTATGGCTGCTAGAAAAGTTAAGTAGAAAATAAATAATTATGCTTTGCCGATGGCAAAACAATGTATAAATTATACATTTATTTCATTTATAAAAAAAATTTTGCTAAATATTTAAATATTGTTAATTTGCCGATGGCCAAACGGAATCAGGGTGTCATAGTCCCGTATTTGTGTATATGCATGCGCATGAGTGAGTGCGCCCAGGGAGAATAGGCAAAACCCAAAAAGGCAAACAACAACAACATGTGATGGTTGCTGGTACGTAGAAGCTGCATAATGATTTACAATGTTCAATTAAAGTCAATGCGATTTTAATATGTATTAATTTAATATAAGACATTTAAGGTTAGGTGTATGAATACAAAATGCTTTTATTTTATGGTTAGTGTTAATTTGGTATTTAGTCATTTTAAACCAGTTCAATTAGTCATTAATGAGCTGCGTAATTCCCAATATATATGTACATACAGAATGCCCAATAAAGGTTGCGACAAGGCGGAAAATGTTGATATTTTCATTTTAAAGATATATGGTCACCCTGGTTGTTTTTTATTTTTTTATTATTTTTTATAAGTATTTCAATATATTATCTTTTAAACCTATTTCAATAATATTTCAATCAATTGTCTTTTAAACCTATAACAGAACTTAAAAAACATTAACATTAACAAAGAAACATTTAAAATACTAACAAATGCACTAAATTCAACTGCCCAAAAAATCTTGCGACCCTCCGGTTTTGGTGCATTTTCGTTGTGAGATTCGTATGTATATGATGGAAGTCATATTTGAGTATCTCACGATTTGCCATACAATTTCACAAAGCTCTTATTAAATCTATAATACCCTCCCATGTTAGGCATTAGCATGCAAATAGAACCAAAAGTCAAAAATTGACAATACCAACTTTGGTCACTACACAACAGCAACAACTTATTGTTGTCTCACACATCGCACACTTTGGGAATGAGTTGACAAAGTAGAAGTGGTACTTATTCCCCTTTCCCATTAATAGCCGTGACTGTTTCCGATAACAAAAAGGGGCGGTTATTTTCCACCCATGTTTTAACATACTCTGCTATATTATAATACCGTCCAAGCATTCCTTTCTCTTACTGCATACTGCATACACAACTTCAATGTCCCATATCTCCGGTGTTTCTTAACCGATTTTAATAAAAATTTCACAGATTGTTATTTTTTTGATTAGTAATTCAAATGTTATCTAATTCATCTTCAAATTCAAGATTTTATTGCTATCGATCACATGTGTATATCGGAAACGGGATGAGTTATCGAAAATCGAAAACAAACTTGTACTGCCTAGGGATTAGACAAGCTTAAGTTCCAAATCTGGAGTCTCTAGCTCTTATAGTCTCTGAGATCGACGCGTTCATACATACAGACGAACAGACGGACAGACGGACATGGCTATATCGACTCGACTGTTGATGCTGATCAAGAACTTATATGCTTTATAAGGTCGGATATGCTTCCTTCTGCCTGTTACATACTTTAGCACAAAACCATTATGCCCTTTTTTCCATTTTTAATGGGATCACTTTTCACTTTAGAGCTATAGAGACACACTGGTTGTAATATTAAATGGTAATTCCACAATCATCTTTTATCTCATTGGCAAGCGTTTTTTTTAAAACACTATTTGCTCTGCCGCTGGAGCTACTGCCGCGCCTCTATCCTTCCCTCGTTTCTTACACGGATTGAAAAATTGTAAACAGTTATTCTGCTTACTGAAACAATTCAGCAATCTCAGAGGCCGATTGACCGATGGTAGAATTGTAATTAACCAATTGGTTCATGTCGAAAGATAAGCGCTTGCCTGGCATTTGAAAATCGTCTAAAACTCTCCCTATAATGATTGAAATTTATCGACAAATTATGATTAGTCTCAGAAAATTGATTTACCAACTGAGCGGTTTTTTTAAATAAAAGTAACTAAAAATACGAATTTCACAACGAAAATAAGCCAAACAAGTAAGGAGGCTCTAGTCGGGATTTCTCAAAAGTATAGGGTTCAGGGTATCGTCTAGTCGGGATTTCTCGACTAGAGCCTTCTTACTTGTTTAAATTTTGTTTGATAGGTTTGAGCGATGAATCATTGAATTACGTATAAAAAATAAAAAAAATATATATATAAATAACAGCCAGTGTGTCCCTATAGCTCTAAAGTAAATAAATAAAAAAAATTTCACTTTGGGTAAACATATTCGTGGCAAAATGCATATTTGTTTCGAGCGCGTGGACTAGGTGCTGCCTCGCTACACGGCTGGTTTTGCTTGCGGCACGGGCAAACCTTTTCTTTTGCGGTTTCAGCGGAGCGCAGACGATTTCCGTCCAGATGCTCTTTGACAAAACCGTTTTCAACCGCCATACAATACTTTTCTACCCTCCTTGATCTTTTGTTCGGCCCACTTCAGCTGGCTAACCTCAACGGATGCTTGCAATCCCTGGGCCGAGCCCTGATTTTCACAGCGATCTTGTATTGGACTTTGGCTTCAATGTCATTCTTGGTCCTTTTGAGCCTAACCCTACTAGAGGTACTGGAACTTGTCGGGAGAGGAGGGAGCAAAAGGATGACCTTCGCCTCCCAGTTAAGCAACCCTTCTTAAACTTAGTAATACTGCATGGTTTTATTCCCCGTTGGTTGGTTGCATTAAAACATGACACTATTGCAATACTGTACAACGAGTACAGAATGTAAAAGAAGAAACAAGAGCGCTCTTTCTCCCCGTGCTGCCTCGGTGAGAGTGCCCCGGCGTTACGAACTGCTGCCGTTAATCTGGACTTAATCAGCTTCTCCACCACCTTTTCCGACGATGGAGACTTCGGGCTGCCCTTCCCTTTGCTGATGAGCACCAACCTTGCAGGTTTCCAACACGAGAAGAAAACTCCATCATCTAGGCTGGCATTATACATGCGCAGTAAAAGTCCTGGGTTCTGAGCCTCATTTGATATCGGTGCCCGTAAGAACCGTTTTCCAGTTCTCCCTGGGTAAAGAGAGAAATTACTTCTATCTGGCTGCATTCCCTTTGCGGCCTGGTCGGGTGCTGTGGGAACAGCGCGGTGACTATGTTCTTCATCGTCACGGCTTCTTTGACTTCCGAAGATTTCAGGTGCCCCAGTCTTCGAGTCAGAAGTTTGTAGCCCAGTTTCCAGGGATTCCTTTCAATGTCTGCCACCAACTCCGTTTAGCAGAAGGCCTTGCTCTGATTAATGGCTCGTCGTAATTCCTTTTTTTGCAGCTTTATTCTCCGCCGATTTAACGCTCGCTTCCACTCGGCTTATCGCCCGTTGTGCGACACGACGTAGCATGTGACACTTCCTGGGCAGATGCGCTATCTCTGGTCTTCACCATCAAGCCACTTTTTCACGTGGCGAGGCATACTACGGCGCACGAAAGCATCACACACCGCCCTGATAATATTCATTGCTGAAGTAGCCAATGTTTCTGCAGCTACTTCTCTATTCTGGCCGACCACCTCCATCCTTGCAGCACCCTTCGCTTGTTGCCTCTCAAAATACTCGGTACTTAGCCGCGCTATGTTCTGTTTGACGATTTGCCATTTGTAATTCATCATACTAAAGAGAAAGTGCTAAGAAAGTGCACACATGTGTGATTATTATTTAATTCTAGGCATATAAATTTAAACTCGTTTATGCCTGAGTTAAATGTTTTCGTATCGCACCAGTATGGTTCCAATTCATGGTTAATCACCATTGGGACATTACTGCTCTTTTCGTTGTTCTAGTTATTTCATTAAAGATTCCAGGCTTCGTTCTGAACTGTGTCACAGCTACCTTTATCGCTCCATTAGTAGCAAGGGTAGCTTAAGTAGCAGGAATGTCAAAGGCGACGTTACCCGTTTGTGGCGCATAATTTTTTGGTGGGGTATTTTTTGGCAATGTCGTCTGAAAATAAAGACGCAAGCCTGGTTATGGGGCGCTTTTTGGTTAGAAGCAGTTTTAGCGTCAACCACACGAACGTGATTATGGCTTGATATGTGTTAACAACCCCACTGGCCAGCTCATCACAGGTATGTTGTCTTCCTCGACTAAGAACAAGCATACCTTCCTTGGCTTGCAATTTTTATACCCTGATCCCATTAAAAATGGGAAAAAAGGGTATAATGAATTTGTGCAAAAGTATGTAACAGGCAGAAGGAAGCATCTCCGACCTTATAAAGTATATATATTCTTTATCAGCATCAACAGTCGAGTCGATATAGCCATGTCCGTCTGTCCGTCTGTATGTATGAATGCGTCGATCTCAGAGACTATAAGAGCTAGAGACTCCAGATTTGTAACTTAAGCTCGCCTAATCCCTAGGCAGTACAAGTTTGTTTTCGACTCATCATTTAGGGCATTTAAATTATTAATAAAAAAAAAACAATCTGTGAAATTTTTATTAAAATGGGTTAAGAAACACCGGAGATATGGAACCTTGAAGTTAAGTATGCAGTATGGTCGTACACACACGCCCACATACTTGCAAGCACTGACTGTACGCGTAAACTATAGGGATAAGGTATCGTCTAGTCGGGATTTCTCAACTAGAGCCTTCTTACTTGTTGTAAATATTCTTGTTAACATTGCTTCCAAAACCCTTGCTTAAGTCTGGATAGTTGTTCTCAATTGTTTTAGTAAGGCTTTTTCGTTGCTTAATTCTTCGAATGTTAGACATGCAGTGCTGGAATGGTAACCAGTAGTCGTTTTGCAGACTTGACCGCAGCTTCACATAGGTCTTCAAATGATGGTGGAATAAATTTGAAGGCAACTTGATTTTTGTTATGATTGATAATCTCTGTTTGAGCCTTCTCGCCAAACATTGATCCTCCCGGTTCCTTTAGTTGATTGTTTGCTCCAACAAAGTTGGTGGCCTTGTCACAACGAATCGTTTGACATTTGCCGCGGCGACTTGGGAAGCGCCGAGGGCTCCTAGAAAGGCATTTGTAGTCAGGTCACTAACTAAATCGAGGTGGACCGCCCTTGCAGAGAGGCAACAAAATACGGCTATGTTTACCTTATTTGGTTTTTTTCCGCGAGCTTTACGATGAATCGATTTGTCTGCAAAAGTCTACACATGTAGTGAAAAACGGGAGAGTTCGTGTCACTCGGTCGGCTGAAAAATTACCAATAATTCGGTTTATTAACTTGGGTTTTGCCATATTGCACGTGTCACGGTAACAAAAGATGTTTCTCAATTCTGTTTTTCGCTTAGGATCCAATACGATCCAAGGCTTGAGCACCGCAGTGCATGTTGTCTGCAACATGTAGGCTACAATACGTTGTAACCACAAATGTATGGTGTACGATGTGGAAACCGGTGCGTTGATCCATGAAAGAACAACTGTATAATCCAACCAAAAGTATCCTGGCACTGTGGTGGAGTCAAGCACCCAACAACGCACTACAAACTTCTAGGTCTCTGGAGTGGTCAGAGCCACTCGAAACTTTGAGCATAGTAAACTTGTACGTTGCGCATCCACAAATGTGTGTAATTCCTTCGTTACTGGGGTTCTTCCTTTGTATATGTGCCTTGGAATTAGCATTGAGTTAAGACTCTGCAAGTCCTCCCGATAGTCCTTCCGTTCGTTCTGAAGATTCGTAGTTAGCTCGTCTTCCTAATTCAGTTTTTTCACCAGAATTTTCACCAACTCCTCTCGAAAGGATCGAGTTTGATCAAATGATCAACATAAGAGAGCTTTGCAAAATAGCTCCTACTGGATGTCATTTGAAGATTTAATTAATTAATGTTTTGTTGGATGGAATTTCCTAGGGACATGCTTCATAGGCCATGAAGTTCACAAATCCTTTCCAGATTTTTTTCTATGTTTTTTTTCAAAGACGAGTAACCTTTTTTGCTTTTGTGTTTAGTGGAGTCATGCCGTTAAAAGACAGCAAAGGAGCGAGTCGTTCTGATCTCACGTTAATTTGGGATTCAGTATCCAGAAAAGCCTTAAAAGTAGCTTGTTTTCGATTATATTCTTGGACTATTGCTTTTGCTGTAGCAAGTAGATTTATGTTTTTGCTACTTGCCGATGCTACAATTGAAGTTTGTAGCTCCATTGAAGAATTTTCCAAATGCCGGAGTGTGTTCTGTCTTTTTGACACTTAAACATTTAAGCCCGCTTGGGCAGTTGAAGCTCATTTTTTATCGTTAAATCCAATTAAATTGCTCAGCTGCTGTTTTACATCGAAATATCATATGGTTCGATTTCTTGTAATATAGACAATCCTCACTTGTAGTTAAAAAATTTGTACAAGTTGCTCCCATCGAATCTCTTTTAGCATTGCTGTGTAGTGGCTAAAACACGAACTCTTTGTTTAAGAAACTTGAGCATGTTGTCCAGTTTTTGGATTTGCTTTGATTTGCTCAATGATTGCTCGTTGAGCGTCTTATTTGTGCTGTTCAGCTTATGTCGGATAACCGCTATTGTTATCGGGTCCCTTGAGAAATGTAAGGGACTCCATAGTGACCTTTGTACATTAACTTCTACCTTCCGCCTGAAAATTAGGTAGGTTTTCAAATGATTTCATATTTTGCCTGGATGAGGTTCCATTTTTCATTGAGTGAATTTACCTTAATCTTATGACAACAGGTCTGACCCCAGTCTTAAAATATATTGGCAGACATCTTGCTGTGAACCAAATAATAAGTCGATGCTTACGATATCACGCTATGTTTATCTTTAATATCTGAGCTTTGTCGCTTGTTGGACTTTAAAGCAGATGTGTTGATATATCAATTTTGTCGCTTGGTGGAGGGGATGTGGTCGTTTATGTAACAACGGGGATTTCAATTGTTGGGGTCACCAAAATGCTTGTGAATGGAGTTGGTGGGGATGAAGTCAGCACTCTTAAGCGTCGCAACTAGCATTTGTTGGACTACGGAAAGGGAATTGCCTCATTTCGCGCAGATGGGTTTAAATACTGAATACTATTTGTCGTACTCGTACTGATTTTATAAAATAAAAGTCACAATACTTATAACATAATAATAACAATATATAATAATATAATTGTGAGTCATTTCTTACATATGTAGTTGCTTTATGATATACGATTTAACTGTGTTTGATAATTAAAGATTTTTAAAGCTTTAATTTAATTTAATGCGAATGCTTTCTTGTTTGCAATATGTCCAGCCTTGTTGAACATCCGCTCCCTCTCAACTCTGCGCCGGTTTCTATGTTATATCGGGTTTTTTAATTTACGGCGATCTTCTAGTAAATAACTTAAATTGGGGGTCGAATGCTTGCATTTGTCATTATGGGAGCAGAATTTTGTCGCTTAGGGCAGTGCATTTTTCTCATTTTTTCTCATTTTTTTTGCTGTAAAAACAATCCAAAACACGCCAAACTGCGGATTTGTTTACGGAGTTTAATTTACGGACCAGTGGAAACTGATTTCGTGACCGACCGACAGTATTTACGGTAACGATTAAGTGGAAAGATTTTTTTTATTTATCTAGAGTGGCTCAATGCCAAGAAAATTTTTTAATTAGTTAAGAACAATCACTGTACTGTTAAAGCCATAATTGAGCTTTTCTTTCTGTTTAGTATTCAAAAATCTATTTTTAGCAAAAAAAATTTATCGTCAAAATGTATGAAGCTCAGAACCATGATTCATAGTTTTGATAAGAACAAATGTGGACATCAAATTATCGTTTAACCCACAATTCATTTACTGTGGGATGTTAGTAAACGTATTTCACTTGTCTTTTAAACATCGAGTTTTTGCAAGCTTTTCTGCATTTGGAAATAAAAATTAAAATGAGAAGCGTTTATCTCAACGCCTTACCAAAGGCACACACATATGTGAAATACAGAAACAGCGTCTTTCGTAGGTTAAATTATTAATACATTTAATACTCACACTTTCTTCCTCCCTCCATATACGCACGGTGTACTCAAATAACTAGATTGTGTTTATCTTAGCAGATAATTGTATAAAAGCCTATTCTACAAGTTTGGAACCAAAAGAACCGATTTTGCGTACAAAGACGATACCTGGCCCAAAATCAGCTGAGCTTAAGGCAAAATTAAATGCAGTTCAGGTAAGTAATTATTTATTTGTATACCCTGATCCCATTAAAAATGGGAAAAAAGGGTATAATGAAGTTGTGCAAAAATATGTAACAGGCAGAAGGAAGCATCTCCGACCCCATAAAGTATATATATTCTTTATCAGCATCAACAGTCGAGTCGATATAGCCATGTCCGTCTGTCCGTCTGTATGTATGAACGCGTCGATCTCAGAGACTATAAGAGCTAGAGACTCCAGATTTGTAACTTAAGCTCGCCTAATCCCTAGGCAGTACAAGTTTGTTTTCGATTTTCGATAACTCATCCCGTTTCCGATATACACATGGGATCGATAACAATAAAATCTTGAATTTGAAAAAATTTTAGATAGCATTTGAATTATTAATCAAAATAATAACAATCTGTGAAATTTTTATTAAAATCGGTTGAGAAACACCGGAGATATGGAACCTTGAAGTTGAGTATGCAGTATGTGCGTACTTAAAAACACACATACTTGCAAACACTGACTTTACGCGTAAAGTATAGGGATCAGGGTATCGTCTAGTCGGGATTTCTCGACTAGAGCCTTCTTACATGTTGAAATTTTAAATTGAGTAATTCTGGCTTATATGTAATGTGGTATCATGTGGTATCTGCCGCTATTCGCTAAAACATATTATTTCTACTTAAAGAAGTATAGCGTTGCTTTCGATCGAAACCGTCTGTGAAATTCTTTGATACCAGTATAAAAAATTTTGTTTGCATGGAAGGTTAGGGGCGAGAGAGATGGACGAGACCTTCGCAAAATTTTCAAGACACATCTTTGGGTGATGTGATAAGCTTTCTTCCTACCAAATTTGAGCACTAGACATTAGATATTGTAAAAGCAGATGGGCTGGAGAGAAGTTATGCAGCCGATGCTAGATATCTTGATACCAAATTAGGTCATTTCAGCTTACAGGCTTTGGAAGACACGTGCAGCAATTTCATTTTAAAAATTCGAAAGGTGCGTGAGCAGAGTTTGAGGGCTTGGCAACCATGTAGATAATTTTAAAATTTCACTAGCTATCGTTCTATTAAATATTACCAAAGCTCAAATACTATGCAAAACCTTCGCATTTCCGTTTTTAAGAGATAAGCAGCTCTATGTGTCAAGGGAGGGCGTGGTATCCAAACTTCTAAAAATGATCTGTGGGAAAAGTCACCAGGCACATTTCCAAAAAATTTGGTGACTCAAGCTGTAAAAATGTGGTAAACATTTTACAAAACCAATATACTCCCTTAGCGAAGGTAATTTCGAGTTAACAAAGTTGTTTAAATAGTTTAAACAGATAAAATTTAACATACAGTCAAATTTTCATATTGAGATTTATTTAATGGAAGTTTGACAGTGTTATTGTTATTAATATTATGCGAAAGAGTTATCGATAATTTAAAACAAACATATCTTATAAACTCCGAATCGGAGTTTCTTATTGTATTAAAACATCAAACTCTGTTTCATTAAAAATAATAAATAATAATAATAAACTACTGAAGATTAAATCTTTTTTATTGAAGTCAAAACATGTTTTCTGAAGAATGCCGATTTTTTATTTTTTGTCAAAACACTTATCCGAACAATGACGGCACGCGTAAAATTTTAGGTTCAGGGTGTCTCCTTCTCGAGCTATACCTTCTTACTTGTTCAGCTAAGAAAAGATTTTTTTGAAGTTACTTGTTCAGCTAAGAACAGATTTTTTTTTAAGTTTGGCTGCTAAAATATTGGTAATGTAAGTTTACCAAATAAAGGCTTAACACATTTTGAGCCACTTTTAGAATTTTAAAACAGCAAAAAATGTATAGTTAAAATTCTTAAACACTTTTTTTGTTGCAGACCTATGTCCAGATCCATTCATGATTTATGAAGGGGTGAAAAAACCTATATTCAGATTTTGCAGTTTTTGCAGCGTGACTCAAAATGAGTTAGCCGTTTTTGAGCACATCGACTTGAGTATTCTGACGGTATAAGGCAGCGGTCGGGGAACGTTTTTAATCATTAACCCAAAATATTGTTGTGTAAGTTGACATTATCCCATGGCGAAAAGTAAAAAAAAGGTCAATAGAATAGACAATTTAAAATATATACTTTCTAATCATTACCATAACCCCCAGAAATTTCATTTTTACCCCATTAGGAGTAATTTACGCCGGTTCCCTGACCGCTGGTTTAAGGTGTGAACTTGTTTTTCTTACAATTATAGAGCTTTAGTCATTAAGCTAGGAGCTTACATTGCTTGTACATTTGAATTAAGGTTAACGCCTACAGGCTCAAACTGAAATATTATGAAAACCTACAGCATCTTATTTTTATTTTTTACAGAATACTGGCACTGTACAATTTTTTGTCGATTACGGAAAGTCTTCTGGAAACTATATATGTGATGTTGATGGAAATGTTTTACTTGATGTTTATACCCAAATTTCGTCAGTCCCTCTGGGCTACAACCATCCTAGGCTTCTTAACGTTTTCAAGGATGAAAATAATTTAAAAAGTAAGTTGTGTTACTTGTCCGCTTAAACACCGATTTAATATGAGCACACCGCTTGATGCGGGGCGTGCCGTGGGTAGAAAGAAAAGGAAAATCAAAAATTGTATTATGCTGTGATTGCCGGCTATGCAACGACATCCGTTCAAGTGCTCGCGGTGTCACATTAAGCTCTTTAACTGAAAGTCGATGTTTGTTGACTTAAGTAATAGGAGCTGCTGGGCTCCGCGAACTGATTCATAGCAGCTGCACAACATTGTTGTGTCTGGCAGCTACATAACATCCAGCCAAACATACAATGTTGTGACGTGGTGTCAAATTTTATTTTATATATAAAATAAGCCTCTGTTCTGGATGTTGTCGGTTGATAAACAACGACCCACTGATTGTAGCTCGTTCGACGAATTTCACGAGATGTGTGCCCCGTACTTGGAGTTCGGACCCATTATCCTCACACACCTTTGCCGGGTGATCGTTGATACGATGTGTTCCAGATTACTCGGCTGTGACTCTACGCCTGCGCTACCCCTTTCGAGTGAAGTTCGCTGGCGCACGAGTTTCTTGCTGATAGCCGGCAAAAAGTGGCCGCTGGTAAAGCGGTGCAATCCTCGACGGCGTTGGTTTCCTTCCCACATTCCGCTGTTATGTTGTCTTTTATACGTATTATAGCATTATTTTGTAGGCCGAGGGAAAATAGTAATTTTCTTACAGGCTAACTTAATTTTTAGAAACTTAATGATAAAATGCAAGACGTTAGCGGACTGGAGCACCTTCACGAACGAAACGGACATAAGATCCCCTATGGGGGTATTGGTGAGCTCCTCAAGCCAAACTGATTTCAAGTCTGAATGATCTAAGATATTTGGGCTGACTATGCCAATCTTTGCAAACGTTACGGCGAGCATTGAATTCTGCAACTCCATCATTAGCATTCTATTTCTAGCTAGCAGTGTCTCATACAAATGACCGTAGTCGACTTGTGAGTTCTTGGCTGCTTTAATAATCTTATTAACAGTGTTGGTTAATTGATTGATCTGATCTTGAATCCTAGTGTTAATTTCTATCTGCCTTTTGCTTGAATTAAGTAGCTGAATCTCCGTAAATCAAATCTGCTGTAAGTCATTGTCATCAAGCGTGGCAGCTACAACTTTTAACATGGAAGCCATGAAGTCTAAGCTCCTAAAAACCCTGTGGTGACCACCTAACGCAGCGGTCGGCGAACCGTGGTAAATTACCCCAAATGGGGAAAAAGTGAAATTTCTGGGGGTAATGGTCATGATTCTGAATTTTCTATAGTATTGACCTTTTTTTTTCTTGCTCTTCGCAATGGGATAATTCAGTAAAAAGGCACCATTTTCTATTCTGTTGACCTTTTTTTTTTTGCTCATCACCATGGGGTAATGGAAACTTCCACAACAATATTTTGGGGTAACGCCAACTTACACAAGAATATTTTGGGGTAATGGCAGCTTACACAACACTATTTTGGGGTAAAATCAAGTTTGACAAAAAAAAATTGGGATAATGATTCAAAAAGTTCGCCGACCGCTCACCTAACGCCTCTAATATATCGCGAAGATGAAAGTGTGTCTACGCTTAGTAATTTTCTTATGTGAGATTGCAGAAACATGTCATACAAATTAGCTGTTTTTCCTATCACACGTTTGTATTCCGAGAGATTTGCTGAATGATCACCTTGGCCTTTGGGAAAAAATTCATGAGCTAAAGGCTGTACGACAGCAAACTTGGAGAATTTGTATTTTATTTTGCGTTTACGCCCTCTGTTTTGATTACCCGTTCAAGTTCGTCCAGTAACGATTCTTTAAAGGTGAAATAAATAGAATACAATTTAACGCTTTACCCGTTGTCTCAATGGTGTAGGTGAGCGAAGGCTCACTGTGAACCGTTGCCGCACACGACTCGGCGTCTTGTTCTTCTAAAACATTAAGCTGCTGCCTAGACAAGGCATCTGCAACCAGATTTGTTTTGCCTGGTTTATAGAAGATCCGTGCACTAGATTTATCTATGCGCGCTTTCCACCTTTTAATTTTAGCGTTAGGATTGGATTCCGAAACGGCAAAGGTTCAAGGCTGGTGGACGGTAAAGATATTTATATCCTTAACCAGTTTGCCGATGGCCCATATAATGGCCAATAATTCGCGGTCGTTAGTCACGTAATTAACCTCGCAGTCCTTTAATGTCCTTGAGATCAGTGTAATCGGACGACCCTCTTCGGCCAGTACTGCGCCTATACCATAAACTAAGGCATCTGTCGTTAGCTCAAATGGTTTCTTATAATCATGGTATCTTAGCATGACGTCTTCAGAAGCTAAGATATTACACAACTTTTGAATAGCAATCTGTTGTGTTTTTAAGAGAATTGAACCGGAATTTTCCGTGACTTTTATCTACTGACGGTTCCATTTTCTTCCTTTAATTTGTCTCCCTTTAATTAGGGATCTTGTGAAAAGATAAGAACGTCATAGACGTAGGCGTAGCAAAATTGTCCTATTTTTACGCAGTATGTCGTCGATGGTCCTCTGAAAAATGTGGCTAGCATCTCCCAAATGGGAGTCTATGACATTCGTCCTTCCACCCATTTACCGAAAAGAAAGTTTTCTCACTTTCGCGCTCAGCGAGTTTCATTTGGTAGTAGCCAGACTTGAGTCCTAGCGTTGATAAATACTGAGCTTTGCCTAAGTTCCTTAGTATTAGGAAAATATTCGGCTTAGGATATTTGTCGGGTATCGTTCGTTTATTGATCTTTCAAAGGGTTATATAAGGGGAGACCGACTTTTTGACTATACCACTTTTAAGCAGATCTTCAATTTCTTTGTTAACGAAATCAGCTGTCCCCATAGGATATGGATAGTTTGGTATAAATGGGTTCCTCACTTATTGTCCTGATGGTTGCCATTTTACTGCCCCTCAGTAATTTTAGGAATGCGCTCCTTACCGAAGGCGGTGCATCCGAACAATCTACGTTAGTGAAATTGACGTCAGCACAGGTGTTTAAGTTGACCAGAAGCTAAGCATAATAAGGCCAGTGCCTGTCTTAATAGGTTGAGACCTATAATTCCATCAAACATCGATAGGTTCGAGAGGAGGAAGAAGGTCGTTTTAACTTTGAACAATGATACTAAACATTTGTGGGTAATTGTAGTTTTTCCGTGAATTGATTGAAAAGAAAGAGTGTACTGAGCCTTTCAATCCGTTTTATGGTCGGATGAAATTTTTGGATGCGCCCGTATCAATGAGGAACTTCATGTCAAGCTCCGCTACTCTTCGTCTGATGACGGGTAGCAGGGATCTACCCCTTAAAATGTATGGCCTCTGAGTCATAGTTATCTGAGGCATCTTCGTCAATTTCTGCCGCTGCGGCATTGGCATATGACTCTCTTCCCTGTCCCGCGTCCTGCGTGACATGGTTTACCCTTTGTTGTTTTCTATAACCGCGTGTTCTGTCAGACGGCTGTTTTTTTGTTTGAGCGATCTAAGACTGGGATTGGTTGATGAAACCTATTACTGTGGCTGAAATGACCTTGCGACTTATGTTGCTTTCTAAAATGAGGATTTTTTGAGCCAATTGGTTGTTCGTCTGAATGCTGAGAATTCTTCGGACGACCATTTGACCTGTTTAAAAATGACGGCTCATAGGACTTTGACTTTGTTAGTCAATAGCGTTAGCTTTTTTTTCAACCTCGTCTTAGTACTGTAATAAGTGCTGCCTACCCTGTCTTAGCGTGCC
The DNA here is from genome assembly GCA_035044605.1 of Scaptomyza cyrtandrae. Lineage (NCBI taxonomy): Eukaryota > Metazoa > Arthropoda > Insecta > Diptera > Drosophilidae > Scaptomyza > Scaptomyza cyrtandrae. Next base: position 379,791 of record JAWNNS010000647.1, on the reverse strand, counting down.
TAGCTCTTGCTCAATGACATGTATCGGCCGTTTGTCGCTGTAAGTGAAGTTGAGACTTATTATCGCGTCAGAGTTTAGCACTGTGCCAAATGAAGCTAGCACGGAATCAGCAGGGCCTCTAATCTTGCGTCCTATAATTATGACTGCCTGGTAGTGGCGTGAGCTGCCATTATATGGCTTGAAAATATGGTAGCGGCTAAGGCCGCCGGCCTACAAGAGACATATGATTCTTGTACCCCCGAAAATTCGAACAGGCATTTGACAGCGTCTGGCGGTTCATCCCAACTGACGCTATTTCTTTTTATTTATATATCCGCTTATGTTTGTACCTCTGGGCAACAACGTGTGCTGCCTCCATCCGGTCAGAGAGTTCATTGATTGGTCAATGCTTCTTTTTATACCCTGAACCCATTAAAAATGGGTAAAAAGGGTATAATGGTTTTGTGCAAAAGTATGTAACAGGCAGAAGGAAGCATCTCCGACCCCATAAAGTATAGATATTCTTGATCAGCATCGACAGACAAGTCGATATGGCCAGGTCCGTCTGTCCGTCTGTATGTATGAACGCGTCGATCTCAGAGACTATAAGAGCTAGACACTCCAGATTTGGAACTTAAGCTCGCCTAATCCCTAGGCAGTACAAGTTTGTTTTCAATTTTCGATAACTTTTACCGTTTCCGATATACACATGGGATCGATAACAACAAAATCTTGAATAAAGAAAACTTTGAGACGGCGTTTGAGACATTAAGCAAAATAATGACAATCTGTGAAATCTGTGTTTTCATTGAAATCGGTTGAGAAACACCGGAGATATGGGACAAGTGAAGTTGAGTAAGCAGTATGCAGTATGCGCGTACACACACGCACACATACTTACAAGCACTGACTGTACGCTTAAAATATAGGGATCCAGGTATCGTTTAGTCGGGATTTCTCGACTAGAGCCTTCTTACTTGTTCCTGTTGGTTTAGAGCAGCTTGGCTCAGAGCATTTTGCTCAGCTAATCTCTGTTGGTTCAGAGTAGCTTGCTCAGCTAATGCGCTGCTGATAGCCGCCTGCACCATGGATCTAACGTCTGACTCTGAATCACTACAACGTTCTATACTGGAGGAACGGTGGCTCATGGGTCTTAATCACTAATAAGACAGAGGAGAAAGCCCCTGTGCAATAGATTGTGAATAAGCATAATTAATAGCTAGGAAATAAATTAAAACACTCCCAGAGAAGCCGCGTGTGTAGTGATTTTTAATTTGTCCGCAATGGGCGCCAATAAACGTAATTTTTCATTTAGAAATGCAATTGGGTTACTCAATGAAGAATACTTCTTGTTATTATGCTTGGGTCCGCGCGTTAACAAGCCGGTGTTTGGTATCGTTGGACCACTTGAATGAACTGTCCGTTAGTACATTTACGTCCAATAATTAAAATTAAATTACATCAACGATACGACTGATTTTGTTGTATGGAACACACTTTGAACTGTTATACTGATGATACGTCAGGTTGGTTTTGGGGTGCGTCTAAGTTTTTTGTTAGTTAACTATGTGGAACACACTTCGTATTGGTGCACTGATGATAAGTCAAGTTGGTTAAGAGTAAACTAAACTGAATACACTTCGTCCTATTATGCCGACGGTGCATCAGAGTTAGTTGTGAGTTAGCTAAATGAAACACACTTAGCATTGTTGTGCTTACGATACGTCAGGTTGGTTGTGCGTTAGCTAAATGAAACACACTTAGTATTGTTGTACTGACAATACGTTAGGTTGGTTATGAGTTAGCTAAATGAAACACACTTAGTATTGTTGTACTGACGTTACGTTAGGTTGTTTGTGAGTTAACTAAAACGAAACACTCTTTATATTATGAATCCTATGGAACGTCGGGCTTTATTAAAGAATTCTTTTAGACTGAATATATGGAAATACAATGAAGCTTAAGATAGAAGAAAACGCTGGGCCTCGCATGAAATGCTGAGCCTTGCATTTTCACTCATAGCGGCCACGCAAATGTGCTGTGATGTTTGTTAACTTAAGTAATAGGAGCTGCTGGTCTCCGCGAACATAGCGGCTGCACAACATTGTTGTGTCTGGCAGCTACATAACATCCAGCCAAACACACAATGGTGTAACGCGGTGTCATATTTTATTTTGCATATAAAATGAAATTGACTTTATTTAACTTGTACATATTCGTTTTAGGTATCAGAGAGGTGCATTAATATCAAAAAAATAACACTAAAATACCATGCAAATGCGAGAACAAACAAAAATGTGCACAACATACAAACAACCAGAAACAAATTGAATCGAAGAAGAATTAAAACTATAATTAAAAACACTCAAATGTATTCAAAACAAAAATAATTTTGGTCAACATTTTTTGCGTGGATTGAATAACTCAGTAGGACCATCTGAAGTAATAGAAGTTAGTGGTTAGAATATGTTAAGTGAAAAGTATCTTTTTATTTTAGTACTAGAATTAGCGCCTAAAAGGAGAAAACGGAAAATAGCTTGTTATAAGCAAAAAACACGAAAAGGTTCATAAATTAAATAGTTGCTCGACAAAAAATCAAAATAAAGAATTAAAAATTTCTGCGGTTTAACGGGAGGGAAAGTTAATTAGTTAGGTAATAAGAGTTAACTTAAAAACGGAGGTAAGCTAACACCAAGAACTCTCTAGAAATGCATTAAGAGTTTAAGTTATGTAGGGACCAACGACGATCTCTTTAATGATGGGATTTTGACCATCAACGATGTATAAAAATCAAATTTAAGTTTACGATGAAGAAAAATGCCTAAATCGTTAACTGCTTTGTGGTTATCCATCAAGCGATTAGTGAGCGTACGACGGTGCCTCTACAAAATTATATGACTTTAACAAACTAATTAAGCTTTAACTGTACCAGTCCGACAATAAAATCAGATCCGATTCCAGTCCGTTACAAAAAGACGCGTCAAATTCTGTAAAATAAAGCTTGAAAAGCTTGTAGAAAATTTGTAACGCATAAGGCTTAAGCGAGCTTATGTTCCAAATCTCGAGTTCTTTTTTACTCACTACTAATGAGTTCAGGGTCTAAAAGATTGAAACTTTAAATTTCCTGGCGGATTTCTCAAGAACTACTAAAGGTCATAAAAAACTTTTGGATTTAAAAATAATTTTTGTGTTCCACCACAAGTGTGTGAGATATGAGATATTGAATGCCAAACTAAAAAATGCATCTTTGAAGGATACTAGCAATCTACTATACAAATTTGGTGTCTCTTCCTCCGAATTACGGATATATTTTTTTCAACTTTTTGCAAACAGCTGACAAAGGACCACCGTTCGGTTCAGGTTCCTAACCCTGATGTAAAATTTCGCAAAGGTTTCTAAATCAGATTCTGAATATTGTAAAACCTAGCTCGTCGAGTTGAAAAAAACAGACATTTGTTTTCTTTTAGTTAAAATATTTTCATTTAATTATTGTTTGCTTTTTTGGTACTTACGTAATACGAATAAGCACCGCTGCACCAGAAATAAAGGACACGCAGATAACTTTTGGATTCCTTGTTATATATATTTTTTGTTTTACCAACTCAAGTTAAGCGTATAACAAATGTTTATGTGAAAATTTCGAGCTAGTGCGCCGACAACGAGTAAACAGCAACAAAAAAACATTGACTCAAGATCAAAATGCAATAAAAAAGTGTGTGCATAAGTATATCTATATTTTTGTGTTGTTGTTAAATAACTTCATCCCAATATTCTATTATTGATTCCCACAACTGAAGTAGAGCGCTTTTAAATGTTACTTGGAAGGAATGAATGGATTAGCGAACTGTTTTATATGATTCAACAAGCTCAGATTTTTTCCTTGAGCTCCTTGGCCAGAGTTCCTATCTAAGTTTTTTGATTTTGGTTTACTTTCCATATGATTATGCGGTCTGCCCATTTGTTATCTCCATTCTTTATCTCCATTCTTTGCTTCATGTCTGCCGTCGGTTTTTAAGCGCAAATGTTACAAAAACACCACCTGGAGCCCTGATAGTACTTGCCTAAAATTTTAAGCTTAAATCAACTAAAAACTACTTTGTGAAAAGACTTTTTTGAAAGAGTCAAAAGTGTATAAACTTGGAATCTATCGATATTTTTTGCTATATGTATGTAATTTTGATAAGGGTTTCTTATCACACTTCACAAATATTACTAATTAGTTTACTATTAAGTCATTAAAATAAAAAAAAGCATGTTGTTTTTCGCATTTAAAATATAAATGATGATATTATAAATTCTCTGTTAAGTGTTTCTTGACATACTGAATATATTCCATCGATCAGTGCACTCGGATTTGGTGATATTTTTGTTCCTCTGACACTGACCTTACGACCTAAGAAGAAGACTTTTTTATACACTCAACCTATATCAAATGTATGTAACAGGCAGCAGGAACCATCTCCGGTCCCATAAAGTATATACAGCTTGCCAACTAATTGTTTGGGCATGTGAAAATTGAGATATTTTCACTTTAGAGCTATAAGGTCACATTGGTTGTTGTTTTTTTTTGTATTATTTTTATACCCTGAACCCATTAAAAATGGGAAAAAGGGTATAACGGTTTTGTGCAAATGTATGTAACAGGCAGAAGGAAGCATCTCCGACCCCAAAAAGTATATATGTTCTTGATCAGCATCAAAAGCCGAGCCGATATAGCCATGTCCGTCTGTCTGTCCTTCCGTCTGTCCGTCCGTCCGTATGTATGAGCCTACCGATCTCAGAGACTATAAGAGCTAAAGACTCCAGATTTGAAACTTAAGCTCGCCTAATCCGTAGGCAGTACACGTTTGTTTTCGACTATCAATAACTCATCCCGTTTTCGATATACACTTGGGATCGATAACAATAAAATCTTGAATTTTCAATATCCAGGACATGCACATAATAAATTGACATAAGATTGATAACCTGTGAAAATTTCATCAAAATCGGTTACACCAATTCGTATATTTATATTGATTAAAGACCACACCAACAGGCAGCTTGCAGATGCACAAAAATTTGTGGACAGGTAAATAGACACATTGAAAAGCTCTGGGTTTTTCAGTGTGTTATAACATAAGTTGTGTTTGTTTATGAATCAAATTATGGCCTGGTTTATATGACCCTTTGTACCTGACGTTAAAAGGCAAATGGGTTTGAATGTATACATGCGCTGCTTTCGATTTTACGACAAGCCTCTAGTACCTTCGCTAAACAACACATGCACTTCCTAACCTCCTCAACTGCTAAAACTAGCAAAATAATGGGGTATTTTTGCAATGGAATACTTTTTAGGGAAAGTTTGTCATTAGTAAAAAAGGTTGAAAATTTGACTTCTTGAATTTCATTACCACTGACGTTGAGTTAGTTAACTACGAACTTCGAAATCGATCGGTTGTGTAAAGGAATTGTACTGTGTTTCTGCAAGTGATTGTGTCGGGAAATTTACCGTGTGTTTCTTTATGTATTTGTGTAATAGTTGTTGTGCGTGTTAACTATCTCGCAAGTCAAATTTTTGCTTTTTAATCATTCTTTGTTTTAGATACATATCTGATTATTGTTTTTTACAGCTTTACAGTCGTTTACTCTTTTTTACAGCTTTACATACCAATTATTTTTTCCCCATTCTCACTTGAAAACATTTTGACTAAATATGCCTAGGGCAAATAGACTATCAGCAGCGAGTAGGTCTCAAAAAAAGGGCTAGAAATCAATTAAATAGGTCCAATCCGAACTATACAGAGCAGGAAAGAATTATTAACACACTTTCTCAAAGAGAGCGTAGGGACAATGAAGAATTTAGACGTTCTGAGAGGATTAGGAATAGGGAACGTCAGGAATTGAATAGAAGTAACAGTAGAGTTAAGGAACAAGAACAATTAGGTAACACTTCGCGTCGATCGAGGCGCCGACAAGATCCTGAATACAGGGCGGACGAACAAGAACAGAACACTTCGCGTCGATCGAGGCGCCGACAAGACCCTGAATTCAGGGCGGACAAACAAGAACAGAACACTTCGCGTCGATCGAGGCGCCGACAAGATTCTGAATACAGGGCTGACGAACAAGAATATAATACCTTTTCAGAGGATAGGGAACGTCTGGCAGACAGTAGAGATATTTTAAGTCTTTCTGCACACTTCCCTTCCTGCAATAATAGGTTTATTTTTTTGTAAGACATTTAGCAGGAGCATAAAGTTAGGAAAGAAGCCAAAGGCTTCAATAACAAATGGCTTAGATTTTCCGGATCTTTCAGATTGTTTAAAAGGCTTAACGCCTCTAGAGGAACGGCTACGCCTTCCTTTTATGATTATTAAGTCTTTAGGGTATGGCCGTCAAAGCGCCATTAAGGGAGCAGTGGTTAATGTCTTAATTCCCGTAGCCAATGTTGTAACGTCACTTCCACAGGCGTTCAATGAAGCCGAGGTTGTTCAGATACACCTCAAGCGTAGGATGGAATATAGCCATGATTTCATGGCCGAATCCATTAGGCCTTCAAAACTTGCTGATGCAATCAAATTTTTAGTCAACACAGAGTTGTACAGAAATCACCAGATTGTTATTAATGAATCGTGGCTGTCAGCTTTTTCATCTGACACAGTTCCCTTTGTTGCATCAGCAGAAGATAGGGACTTAGTTTCAGATCTTATAGAAAGATCTGATCAGGTCAGGAAACGTAATTAGAAAACGTCCCTTCTGAAAATGTAGCGGTACAGAGAATGGTAATGGCACCTGGAGAAGGCCAGCGTCCTTTGGATATGATTGCAGATTGCGACTCCGAAGAACTGGCCTTCCCAACAATATTCGCTGGCATTAAAAGAAAATGCACAGAAAGTTTTACAACCATAGTTAGGTCTGAGCTTAGGAATTTCGTAAGGAGAGGTTGTAGAGCTGATAAATTATCTTACCTTACAATACGTCCATTTGCTTACGTAAGCACAGCGCCACTCAAGGCAATTCCGCAGCAAACGCTCTCAACGAAGAGCATATAGAAAATTTAATTCGCCACGACGATGGCTATAGGGTTTTGAAAGGTATTCGTACGTCGCCCGCTCACTGGGAGTCGGAGAAAAAAAAGATATGGCTATGATTAGGCAGTTTGGTCTTCCGACATTTTTTATAACGTTCTCAGCAGCTGAAACTAGGTGGACAGAGCTTTTGGTTTTACTTTCGAAAAACGTTGACAAAGTAGAAATTAGTGAAGAATTAGCCTCAAATTTTAATTTTAATGACAAGGCCCGTCTCACAAGAGCTGATCCAGTAACTTGTGCTAGATATTTTGATTATCGATTTAGGCAGCTTCTAAGACTTATGAAGAAGGAAGGCGGTGTATTCGGCAGTTATGGGGTCATCAAATATTATTGGCGAGTCGAGTTTCAGCAAAGCCACATATTCATAGCATTTTGATGATCAATGATAAATCAAGCATTCCCCTAGTAAAATCATTTATTGATCAGTTTATCACAACTGATACAACTAACCCGGATGTGGCTCCATTCTTAGAGTACCAAACCTCCAATCATGGGCACTCATGTAGGCGCGAAGTTAGGAGAAACCAGATTTGTAGATTCGGTATTCCATACCCTCCCATGCCCGAAACAGAAATTCTTTTTCCGTTAGAAGACGATGCTGAAAATATAGAACCGCATCGCAAGAATTTTGAAAAAATTCAGACCCTATTAGAATTTCCGTTTGATCGCGAAAGTGTAGAGCGTTTTAGTAATTTCAATAATTTTTTGTCCTGCGATCGACTTAACCTTACTTATGTTTGCTATATAAAAGCACTTAGATCGAGTATTAAGAAGCCCAAAATATTTTTAAAGCGAACGCTTGCGGCTATTAGGCTTAACGCTTACAATACTCATCTTCTTCAACTGCAGCGAGACAAAATTGATATTCAGTTTATCTTAGATCCATATGCTTGCTGCAGTTACGTCGTTAATTATATTAACAAGTCCCAGAGAGGTATTTCAAAATTAATGCGTAATGCAGTAAGTGAGGTTAGTAGGGGCAATGTAACAATCAAGCAAAAGTTACAACATATAGGTCACAAATTCATTTCAAGTACTGAAATATCCGCCCAAGAAGCCGTTTACTGCTGTTTGGGTATGCGTCTGTACTATGTTCAGCGCCCCGTTGCCTTAGAAAATTTATGCTTAGCTGATTTTGCTGCTTTTTATAGTTATAGCAAAAAGCAAAGTGGTGCTCGCCAAAATATTAATGAAGAAAATGATAACGAATCACCCCGTACTTCTGAATCATTAGTTTTCGCTCTTCCCGATCGTAGTGGTTTTATTAGAAAAAGGCTAAGTCCGTGTATAATCCGTTACAGAAGATTTAATATAAGCACTGGTAGGAGCAATTATTTTCGGGAGATAGTTATGCTATATGCGCCGTGGAGGGATGAGAATTTATAACTTGTTAATCGAGATTGCGAAATGTTTTGTAGCGAAAATCGGGATATGGTTGAAAATAGTCGTAGGAAATACAATAGTTTGGACGATAACGAACTTCAGGACGCACTTAGTGGTGCTGTGCGGGATGAAGATGATGAAATTGTAGATAGCCCAGACATAGTAGATAATAATTTCAGAGTATTATGATTGCCTGAAATAAATCCCCAATTAAATGTTGATGGTGGTAATATAGAAGAAAATGTAGGAGATAATAATGTCCGATTGATTAAGCTACCAGCTTTATTTTCAGCTGAGAGCTTAGCAGATATTGTTAGGTCCCTTAATTTAAAGCAGAAGCAATATTTAACACACGTTTTGCACAATGCCAACAACAAATCTGTGTTCTATTAATTTGTTGGAGGTGGTGGTGGCGTCGGAAAGAGCCGACTTATATTAGCAATTTATCAGATCGGTTGCCAATGAGATGAAGAATAATTTTGGAATCACCATATATCGCAAATGTGGCCTAAAAATTTTTTAAGTACCTACCCTTAATCTCGAGCTGTACAGTCATTACAATATTAGGGTTTTCAAGTGCTTTCAACGGCTGGCGGTACTTAAATTTTTTTAATTTTTTGGTGCTTATGCAGATGTCTAGCTTGTAGGTATGTATGTTTGTTATTTAGGCTCCTCTTTTCTTAATTATACATGGAAATATATTTTTTTTAGCTCGCTGCCCTACACTAAATTACAAATGAAAATTTAATATGAAAAATATTACACTATAATTTTAAGCAGATATATTTTTCTTGGACCGAACGCTTAAAAAAATTTAACCGGTTTTGTTCATGGCTCTTATACGTTGCTACATTGCTAAAATCCCGCAGAGAACCGATTTCACAGGGTTCGGTTCCGGACCGGTTTGCAGCGCTGCCAAATTTAATTCTATAATTTTGGCTGACTTATATACATATATATAATTATAAACCTTTCTTTAAAGCTTTGATTAATAGACCGGCTCTTGGCGTGTTTCCTGGAAAAGAATGGCCCGATAAACTCAACTCCATATTAATGAACATTGCGCCAAAGGGATTGGACAAAATTACAACCATGATGTGTGGATCATGTTCTAACGAAAATGCTTTTAAGAGTATTTTTCTTTGGTAAGTGTTGCTGTAAACTTATAGCTTGAACACTTATATTGTTTCTGAAGTGTCAAATTTCTATTAAAAGTAAAAGGGAAAGAAAACGGCATATCAATCAAAGGACAGATCCCAACACACTCAACAACTTACATTATGATTTTTAAGCTTTGTCCAAGCTTTTGTCGATATCGCTGTGGTCGATTGATTACTCTTTGTGGCCAGAAGTTTGTGTCGTGCTCGATTGGTACATATAAGATCAGTGGCTTAAAATAAATTAAATCACAAACAATGACAAATCAGATTTTTCATCGTTATATTTGACTTTATTTCAGAACGGCATTCTTGAAGAATTTGATTTTTTAGGGAGATCATCTTTTTTGTGCTGCTATATTTATGAGAAAAACGGGTGGGTGGCAGTTCTGTTTTTCATCCAAATAATCGGAGCCGCATATTTTTGCTTTTTTTTATCGTTTGAAAATGTCGTCTATTGTAAGATCCAGTATTACTTGCAGGTACTGTAAGCCTACCATCGTTAAGAAAGTGTTCGAGTTGCACGTACATACCACAAATAAACAGGCAGAAATGTTTACAAACAAAATACTGATGAATGCGTTGAAATTGATCAAATTATTTTTTTGCTAGAAGAAGATAACGAATGAATTTTTAAAATAAATTCAACCTTTTTTTTTATGGCCCAAAACAACATTTCTTTGACCTCGAAAGTTGATGGGTTAGCCTTGGATTTTCAAAACTCATACAACTTTTAATTCAATGTTATATTTTGTTTCAGGTATCAAAATAAAATGCGAGGAAATACTGATTTTACTGCAGATGAAATAAACTCATGTATGATCAACATGCCTCCAGGTGCACCGAATCTAAGTATTCTCTCGTTTAAAGGAGCCTTTCACGGTCGAACACTAGGAGCGTTATCAACGACACATTCTAAATATATACATAAAATTGACGTTCCATCATTCGACTGGCCTATAGCAACGTTTCCGCAATACAAATATCCATTGGAAGAAAATGTAAAGCAAAATAGAAAAGAAGACGAAAAGTGCTTGAGTGAAGTACACAGCCTAATTGAGGTTTATAAGAAGAAAGACAAACCAGTCGCTGGTGTTATTGTAGAGCCAATCCAAAGTGAGGGCGGTGACAATGAAGCTTCGCCAGAATTTTTTAGGGCTTTACAAAATATTTGCAGGACAAACGGTATTGCCCTTTTAATTGATGAAGTTCAAACTGGAGGGGGAAGTACCGGAAAATTTTGGTGTCACGAACACTTTAATCTTGAATATTCGCCTGACATTGTTACGTTCAGTAAAAAATTGCAACTTGGAGGATATTTCCATTCGGCAGATTTCTTACCGAAAAAACCTTACCAAATTTTTAACACTTGGATGGGTGATCCAGGAAAAATAATTCTTTTGGAAGAAATATTAAAAGTTATAAAGGACGAGCACCTAATGGCAACTGTTGATGCTGCTGGAAAAGTTTTAAAACAGGGCCTAATAAACTTAGAAAAAGAATTTCCCCATCTATTAAATTCTACTCGCGGTCGTGGTACATTCTTAGCAGTTAACTGTGCAAACACCAAAGTGAGGGATTCAATTGTCGACACATTAAGGATGAACGGTATTCAAACAGGTGGATGTGGAGAAATTGCGATTCGATTCCGCCCGGCTCTAGTATTTAAAGAATCCCATGCCAATATTGTTTTGGATCGATTTAGATCAGTTTTGCGGCAAATATAGATGTAAACAAACAAACAAATGTGCTCTGAAAAACAAATAAATATTTTAAACTATCCGTCTTGTTGGATTGAATGTTGATGGATTAACTACTTTATTTCAATATTTCAGTATGTCATTAGAAAATTGATTACAATGTTATCGAGAAATTGTCATTCGCAAAGTTGTTTTACTGTTTGAGACAGCTTATTTTGTGTTTTAGGTAAGGATCTTATAATCCTGCCATTGTATGTTTCGAAACACAACAGACTAATGCGTCGTAATTCTCTAAAGTGATGACCGAGGGCAAACAAGCTAAGAATATCGATAAAAACAAAATTTGCAATGCAAAGGTCATGAAAAATCGAAGTTTTTAGATTTATAATTATAACTAACACATACAAAATATTTGGAAAAAGAAATCCCTTTTACTTTTTGAATATTTGAGATGAAATGCATTGGTTTCAGTGCACAAACGATAAGTTCAGCTTAGCATACGAAAACTTTAGCGAGCCACAGTTTGGCTGCACGTAATGCACATGCGCCGTCGGCAGATTTCCAATCGGCTTATAATAATTTTAAGAGTAATTACTCAGAGCAACTTCAATTGTACAGTCACTTCATATTATTTTATACCCTGAACCCATTAAAAATGGGTAAAAAGGTTATAATGGTTTTGTGCAAAAGTATGTAACAGGCAGAAGGAAGCATCTCCGACCCCATAAAGTATATATATTCTTGATCAGCATCGACAGCCAAGTCGATATAGCCAGGTCCGTTTGTATGTATGAACGCGTCGCCAGATTTTGAACTTAAGCTCGCCTAATCCCTATGCAGTACAAGTTTTTTATTTGTTTTTTTTTTTCGATTTTCGATAACTCTTCTCGTTTCCGATATACAGATGGGATCGATATCAAATAAATCTTCAATTTGGAAAATTTCGAGACAGCGTTTGAAACATCAAACAATATTATGACAATCTAAGAAACTTGGGCTAAAATCGGTTGAGAAACACCGGAGATATGGAACATTTCAGTTGAGTATGCAGTATGCAGTATACACACACACACACATACTTGCAAGCACTGACTATACGCGTAAAGTATAGGGTTCATGGTATTGTCTAGTCGGGATTTCTCGAGTAGAGCCTTCATGTTTATATTTTCGTTTTCTGCATATTACTGTAAAAGCAATGAAAATGTTATTCAGGAGCTTCCGCGAATTTTATTGCAGTGATTGAGTTCCTAAACAGCTCAAATAATTTGAAGTTCAAAGACTAATCCCAGTCTCTGGATTGATTATTTTTGTACTTTTACCTGTCATGTACTAACGGACAGTACATTCAAGTGGCCCAACGAAACCAAGCACCGGCTTGTTAACGCGCGGACTCAAGCACAAAGCGACCCACCTCCCGCCCATCCGACCGAGGGGTTACGATGATCGCGAACATGTAGACAAATGACATGAGACAATTTTTTTTAGAGAGCATTCAGAAGTGGAAAAGATCGTTATATATTGAACATAAGATCCGAAAAGGGTTGTGGTTAGCATAGTTAGAATAGCAAGCATGCAGGGCTATAGGTAAAAATTTCTACTATTCCTAATGGGTTCAGCAAAGTCAATTTGGTTAATAACTATGGGGGAATCTATTTCACCATTTATTAATTTGTGAACAAAGAGGGAAGATTTATTAGTAAAAGTCTACTGTGGTAAGCTGGTAAATTAATACTATTATCCCAGTTAAGACCCCGAAGGGCAATAAGAAAAAATTGCTATTGCACCGATTCAATTGTATCCTGAGATCCATATTCGAGAATCGGTCGAAAAAGAGACTTATAAAGAATTTTTGTTATGTAGGGGTCGTCGAATTCCTTCGACCAGCGCTTAATGAACCCCAAGGCACTTGATGCTCGATTTGTTATTGAAGCTATATGCTTATCAAACTTAAGCTTTGGGTAAGATAGCCAAATCCTCAACCAAATCAATCCGATCAAGTGGTAGGTTATCCAGAATATAGATATTAAAAAAGAGCGTTCGCCTTTAATAAGACATAACTTTACATTTATTGCAATTGAGATGCAGTAAATTTACTTTGCACCAAGTTTGAAAATTATCCAAGTCACTTTACAGTTTATGACTAGAAAGAAAAGTTGTAGCTGGCATGCATAATTTCATATCATCAGCATACATCAGCACCCGTGAGTGATTTATTACGGACGGAAGGTCATTAATGAATAGAATAAAAAATAAAGGTGACTTCCTTGTGAGCCATTAAAATAGACTCTCTGAGTTCTAAAAACTAAATAATCTTGAATCCAAAGAATAAGATTATTGGAAAAGCCCAAAAGATTATGTATTAAAAGAAGGTGATTTTCCAAATCAAAAGCCTTACTTAAATCAGTGTAAATAACATCAGTTTGCATTTTATCTTGAAAGCCATTAATAACAATTAATGTGAATTCTAGCAAGTTAGTGGTGGTAGATCTTTGTTTCATGAACCCGTGCCGGCACGGTGAAATCAAAGATTTACAAAGATGAGAGGTTATACATTTTTCAAAAATCTTAGGAACAGCAGACAACTTGGAGATAACTTTATAATTTTGAGCATTAGATTTGTTTCCTTTTTAATGCATTAGGAAAAAATGTAACATAACATATAGCATAACTCTACGCACAATCTAAACAATTTATGTAACGGTTTTAAAAGTCCCTGAGCTCAGTACCTAAGCACAAAGCTTAGTATTCCATCAGGTCCTGGAGAAAATATGGGATTAATAACCTGAACATCACATAGTGAACTCTCTGGGATTTCCGGTATGACAATGCAATTTGAGGCAGTAAGCTGATAGGGGTAAGGCATAACGACTGGTTGAAAACAAGGGCTATAATTATAATTATTAAGGACTTTCAAGATAAAATGCAAACTGATGTTACTTACACTGATTTAAGTAAGGCTTTGATTCGGAAAATCACCTTCTTTTAATACATAATCTTTTGGGCTTTTCCAATCTTATTCTATGGACTCAAGATTATTTAGTTTTTAGAACTCAGAGAGTCTATTTTAATGGCTCACAAGGAAGTCACCTTTATTTTTTATTCTATTCATTAATGACCTTCCGTCCGTAATAAATCACTCACGAGTGCTGATGTATGCTGATGATGTGAAATTATGCATGCCAGCTACAACTTTTCTTTCTAGTCATAAACTGTAAGAGACTTGGATAATTTTCAAACTTGGTGACAAGTAAATTTACTGCATCTCAATTGCAATAAATGTAAAGTTATGTCTTATTAAAGGCGAACGCTCTTTTTTAATATCTATATTCTGGATAACCTACCACTTGATCGGATTGATTTGGTTGAGGATTTGGCTATCTTACCCAAAGCTTAAGTTTACAACCATGTAGCTTTAATAACAAATCGAGCATCAAGTGCCTTGGGGTTCATTAAGCGCTTGTCGAAGGAATTCGACGACCCCTACATAACAAAAATTCTTTATAAGTCTCTTGTTCAACCAATTCTCGAATATGAATCTTGTATATGATATCCCAAATACAGGACTCATCAGGATGGAATAGAATCGGTGCAAAAAAATATTTTTACTCTTTGCCCTTCGGGGTCTTAACTGGGATAATAGTATTAATTTACCTGCTTACCACAGTAGGCTTTTACTAATAAATCTTCCCTCTCTGAACAATCGTAGAACTATGCTAGCCATAACCTTTGTCAACAAATTAATAAATGGTGAAATAGATTTCCCCGTACTAATTAACCAAATTAACTTTGCAGTACGCATTAGAAATAGTAGAAACTTTTTACCTTTAGCCCAGCATGCTTGCTATTCTAACCATGCTAGCCATAGCCCTTTTTGGATTTTATGTTCATTATATAACGATCTTTCCCACCTTATAACTAGTACCACTTCTGCATGCATACTAAAAAAAATTGTGTTATGTCATTTGTCTACATGTTCGCGATCATCGTAACCGCACGTAACGCGGTGCGCACCTCGGTCGGATGGGCGGGAGGTGGGTCGCTTTGTGCTTGGGTCCGCGCGTTAACAAGCCGGTGCTTAGTATTGTTGGGCCACTTGAATGTACTGTCCGTTAGTACATCTACGTCCAAAAAATATTTAATAAAAATATATCTCCGGTGTTTCTCAACCGATTTTAAAAAATAATTCACAAATTGTCATTAATTTGTCTAATGTTTCAAACGTTTTCTTTCTTTTTTCCATATTCAAGGTTTAAATGTTATCGATCCCATGTGTATTTCGGAAACGAGATGAGTTATCGAAAATCAAAATCAATCTTGTACTGCCTAGGGATTAGGCGAGCTTAAGTTCCAAATCTGGAGTCTCTAGCTCTTATAGTCTCTGAGATCGACGCGTTCATACATACAAACGGACCGACGGACACGGCTATGTCGACTCGCCTGTTGATGCTGATCAATAATATATATACTTAATCGGGTCGAAGATGCTTCCTTCTGCCTGTTACATACTTTTGTACAAAACCGTTATACTCTTTTTACTCGATTTTAATGGGTTCCGGGTATAAAAATCGGCAAAGGCCTGATCTGGAGTGGCTTTCATTTCATCAAAGAATATGTTTGATGGAAGAGTCAATGACTTCCGTTTCGCATTAACGAAATCAAAAAACCGTTTAGGATCCTGCTGAAATTGTTATCTACACCTAGTCAGGTAATTCCTGAAACATTGGTTATTGAGGACTGAAAAGGTGGAACGAGCAATCAAGTATGCAGAACAAGCTAACGGAGAGCTTGATATTCTGAAACTCTTGTAGAGTTTAAACTTACGATATTTAAGAATTGTCAACTCTCTGGTAAAGGAATAAAAGCCGAGTAAGTTTTGCAAAATCGGTTTTCCGAAATTGACGTACTCGACTTAGCCGTTTTCTACTGGGGCTCAGCACCCGGTAGGGTAAAGTTATCGACACCTCCACCTCTGCACCTGAAAAAAGCACAGAGCCTAAGCATCACAGAATGATCAACATAAAAAATATATTTTAAAAAGCAATAACATAGAATGCGGTTTACACTACACCAAACATTTCTTGAACCATGTCTTTTCAAACAGTCAGCTGCAACTTTTTTTAATAAAGTTAAGGAAATAATTAATAATCATATTTTGAATACTATATGGCAAATGTAAAAGGTTATCATTCCCTACCTTGGCTATTAGAGTATAGAAAATGTGTTATGATGCAAATTAGTAAGGATTCAAAAAAAGAGTTAATGCAATACACATTTAAATTGGACTTTATTAATTTATATAATTTTGTCCTTAGCTAGTTTTTGTTCAAATATATATGGTACGGTTTTCTGAAAATTATTAAATTTATTCTAAGTCATCGATAGTAGCAGAATTTTCTAAAATATTAGCTGTGCTATCAATTTGTCCCGCAAGTGACCCAGCACCGACCAATCCTTCGCTAGAATCTGTGGCCCGATTGCCGAATTCTTGCATTTTAATAATTAACATGGCAAATACTTGAGCCGGTAAGGATGATTGTAGCACTTGCAGCAGCCGTGCTGGTTGTCCGCATACAACAATTGCATTTGCTAAATGTTCCACGCCACTCTCAAAATCGCCACGAGCTATTAAGGTTTCACCAAGCTGAATTTCTTGAAGAAAATATCTGTAACGAAAAAAGATAAAATAATTTTTTTCGGTGTGAACGAATTTATTGACAAAATTGGTAGGAGTTTAAAATGTAATAGAACGATAATATATAGTTAAAGTTGAGTTTGCAGTTCGGTAAAGAGTATTAAATACATTTGCAATTTATGAATACACACAGCGATATATCTGCGATTAGATTTCAAAATACCGATTTTAATAATCCTCGAATGAATAAAAGCAAAAAAAAACCTGCTACATCAGCTTTAATAGAGCTGTCTGGAGTCCCAATTCTCAGCAGTGAATCATTTAGCAGCCAATGGCGTGTTTTTCACAAAAAAAAAACAAGTAAGAGGTGTCATAAATACAGTGATGTGAAATCAGCTTTTTAAAGATGTTCCTCAAAATTTTGATGTGACTCAGAACAAGCAAGAAAGCTCACCTAATCCCTAAGCCAACGATAATGTAATACCAAGATGCGAAAATAGCTACCCCTCTTTTTTACAATTAATATTTGCGCTCTGCGAATAAGCACCTGTTTCCCCTTAGTATTTCTCCCAGTTAGATTCTTATTTTTCTTCATTGCTTATGTGGTGTCGAAGGCAAATCGTTCGCAGCTGGCCTGCTGCATGTGGGCTCTGGCCGTCTTTTTGTGTATGCATGTGTCTGCGTCTAACGGGAATAGGCAAAACGCAAAAGAACAAACAACAACAACAACTCGTGCCGATTGTCGTTGCTGAAATGCACCCGCTGCTCAATGCGTTTTAGTACCCTTTATTACAAGTATTTGAATGCAAAATATGTTTATTTTATGGTCAGTGTTAATTTGGTATTTAGTCAATTTAAACCTGTTCAATAAGTCATTAATATATACACACGTATATGTATGATAGAAATCATAGTTAAGTATCTCACGATTAGCCATACAATTGCTCACAAATCATATAAAGTCTATACTACCCTCCCATTTGAGGCATAGTAAGCAGACAGAAACAAAATTCGAATATTTAAAATCTCAACTTCGGCCACCACACAACCGCAAAATGAAGTACGACAACGTTTAGTCTTCGTCTGACGCATCGCACGCTTTGAGCTAATGAGAATCCATGTACTTTACATTGTCATTGTAATATATAAACCATAATTTTTAAAGATATTGTGTAACGGCGTTGCTCTGTGTTGTTGTACTGTTCTTAGTGGGAGACAAGCAATAACAATGTAAAATATCAAGACTGGAAACAAGCTACTTCTCTTGTTTAACAGAAACGATAAAACCTGAAATAAGCACCTGGGAAAATGAAAATCGTTTTTGCTTTGTCAACTCCAATAAGAATCTTAGTGTACATGGATTCTCATTAGCTCGAAGCGTGTGATGCGTTAGACGAAGATTAAACTTTGTCGTACTTCATTTTGCCGTTGTGTGGTGTCCGAAATTGAGATTTTAAATATTCGACTTTTGTTTCTGTCTGCTTGCTAATGTCTCTAATGGGATAGTAGTCTAGACTTTATATGGTTTTTGTGCAATTGTATGGTCAAACTTAAGATACTTAAATGTGCTTTCCACCATATATGCGTATGTATATATTGGGAATTAGGTAGATAACTAATGACTTATTGAACAGGTTTAAAATGACTAAATACCACATTACCACTTACCATAAAACAAACACATTTTGCATTCAAATACTTGTCCCTGTATTAAAAATATAAATTATTAATTTTATTGACTTTAATTGAATATGGTTATAAAGGGTATCAAAACACATTGAGCAGCGTGTGCGTTTCAGCAACGACAACCGTCACGTGTTGTTTTTGTTATTATTTTTGCGTTCTGCCTAGTCCTGTTAGACGCACAGGCATGCATACACAAAAACACGGACCAAGGCCACATGCAGTAGGCCATCCGCAGACCTTGCCTTCGACACCGATGAGCATACAAACACAAACATACATGATATGTACATACTCATTTGTCGCCAAGAAAAAAATTTTAACACACAAGAAAGAAGGCTCTAGTCGAGAAATCGCAACTAGAGGATACCCTGAACCCTTTACTTCCTTCTGCCTGTTACATATTTTTGCACACAAGCAATATACCCTTTTTCCCTTTTTTTAGTGGGTTCAGTCTATAACAAGCAAATTTACTCTATTTGAAAGCAAAATAACCAGCAGCCAAACAATTTCACATTATAAACTTAAGAAAATATTCAATTGGTTTGCTAATTCTTTCTAAGGCACTCTTAGCTTACAAGAGTGAGGGAATGGATACATTGATATGTGTTCATGCTTCAAAACATGTATTAGGCTTTCAGCATAAACAGACAGTGCCAAAAGTACATTAGACAAAGCATGCACAGTCCGTAGGCAAGGCAAAAACGAATTCAAATATAGCGGCAGTCCGAGAAGTATAAGCGAAGATAATCAAAACATAAAAAATTGATTGTCATCAAACGGTACTGCCCGCTCTCGTTACTTTAGACGATCTGATTTCGGCTCTTATACCTACATACTCGTTGCCCTTTAAGGCGGCTTAACACATTGTAAACAGTTTTTCTGCTATTTTCTGGGTATTACCGAGCTACTGTAAACTGAGTAACTGTAAACACGAATTTCACAACGAAAACACACCAAGAACGGAAGTGTGTAAAGCATTTCGTGTCAGTTGAATTTAGTGCCTTTGTTAGTATTTTTAATGTTTATATGTAAATGTTATTGTTTTTTAAGTTTTGTTTAATAGATTTAAGAGGTAACTGATAGAATAAGCTGCATGTCGACTTCGAAAAACTCGGACTTAGCTGCAAAATAAGAAACTAATTTCAAACTAATTGAAATATTTGTAATTTAATAATTTCTAACTTGTTTTCGTCACAACATTTTATTTCAGAGTTTGTGGGAGTTGAAGGTGCGATACCTGTACAAAATAAGCTGTCAGCCACTGAAGACCATTCTTCATAATCGGCCAAATCGGGCCACTATAGCATATAACTAGCATACAAATGACAAGATCTTTAAAATATAATATTTGGCATGCAGAAGATATTACTTGTTCAATAATGCATGTCACAAAACGCTTTTCGACATGCCGCTCGTAAACCCACGCACGTGCATCCTTTATTACGTAATTCAATGTTTGATAGTTACCTTTCAATAGCTTCGTGGTCATTCAAATCCGGCATTCCATGCTTGGATGATCCAGTTTTACGGTTACGTCGACGTCCTAAATTAAAATAAATGCAATATACATGTAATTGTAACAAAAGGAATATTAAAATATCCAAAAAACTTACGCTCGCGAACCTTTTTCTTGTAATCTGGCTCATTCTGACGTTTACTATCAAAATAAATGCAATATCCTATAAACAATGTTCCAGCCAGTCCAGCTGCAATTCCAATCGTAGTTTTATTTATTTCAATCATAATTAGTAACAATTTCTCAAGTTGTAAATAAAACACAAGTGCTGCCAACCTATCGATAGCGTCGATGAATTTGCATTTAAAAGAAATATCATTCGTAAATTTATACAACAGTGTTTCGTTTTCCTCGGACATTTGAAATCGGTGGAAATGAAACATAAATTAAAAAATGACACATGGAGCTTTGCAGAAGTGGTGAAAATAGAAGTAAAAAGGTTTTATTTTTTATTTTTATATAATGGAAATTTTTGTTCGAATGTGCATTAAAAAGCATTAATTAAGTTAATAAAAAATTTATTTTACCTTAAGAAACCAGATAAAAAAAATATAAATACGTTTTCTAACAGGAAGAAGATAAGATAATATAATTTAATACACCCTGAACCCTATACTTCAAGCGTACAGTGTTTGCAAGTATGTGTGAGTGAGAATGCGTACACTGCATACTTGACTTAATACCAATACCAATTTCACAGGTTGTCATATTTTCGTTTAATGCTTTGAACGCCGTCTCAAAGTTTCAGATTCTGTTATTCAGATTTTTTTTTGTTATCAATCACATGTGAATATCGGAAACGGGGAAATTTATCGAAAATTTGAAAGAAACTTCTACTGCCTAGAGGTTAGGAAAGCTTATATTGCAAATTTAAAGTCTCGAGCATATATAGTCACTAATATCGACGCGCTCATACATACAGATGGACGGACAAACGATGTTGATCAAGAATATACATATATACTTTATGGGGTCGAAGATTCTCCCTTCTGCTTGTTACATACTTTTGCACAGAACCATTATACTCTTTATATTTTTTTCAGGGTATAAAATTTATATAAGTGGTGAGGATAACGTCATCCTTCAGCAAATTTTTGGGCATGGATCACGCTGGTAGACTGATTTTTGACAGCTTTGTATCGACTGATCTTACGTTGGCGGGCAGAAAAAAGTCCTCCTCGACTAAAAGAGACAACCCCTCTTGTGCTTTAAGTCCAAGTCTGACGGGACTGAAAAAGGAAGGCCAACCGAGTCCTTTAGTTGGTACCACGGGTTGAGTTTGCCCTCCAAGGATGCTTATTGAGGTAGGCCTCCTTGCGGGAGTATCGCGGTGGTATGCTGGTAGTTCCAACCGTCACCAATGTGCACTTGAAGTGTTCAGTAAAAAACTGGTACGGTAAAAGGGGCGCTAGTCTGGCGCTTGAGCCAAACTAGCTGCGCTAAATGGTTGGATATATGAACACCGTGGGCAAAATTCTTCGTATGGAAAACGTCCTATTAAACAAACCCAATAGAGCTATTATACGTATGAGTGCGAAACGAATTGTAAAATCAACAAGTGAAGCAAAACAATAGTGTTTGAAAACAGTTACTTATTTTACACCACCTACTTTGATAGATGTACGTTATCTAAATGGAAACAGGCCTTTACATAAATTTAACCTTCAAAGCAACACAGCACACAAAATTTTGTATTTCCTTAGAGTCGCCTTCCTTCTGCACGCATCAAAACTATATTGCAATACACAGAAGTTGACAGCACTTTTTCAGGTGTATTAACACTACGGTTGGCAGAAGTGCATGAAAAAAAATATTAGGCACGCTACCACAATGAGGTTTTTTTTTAGTTTCGGTCGTCGGGTAATAACTAATTTTAAGATAATTATTATTATTATTTTTAGTCTTGAGGGGGCTGATGCACTGCGACCTGAAAGACACAGGACCTGCACAAAAGCAAGTATTTTTGATAAACCGATTGTGTCTAATTAAATTAAATAATCTGGCTAGGAGTCGGAGGTCGCCTTTGCCCGATGGAGGAATATCTGGCCTAGCCTGGTGTTGGTAACGTCTGGCGTTACTATCGCTTTGCCGCTGCTCCATTACCTGGTGTTGGGGCTACTCAAGCCAACAACCCTCTGTTTCTAACCGCTGAAGGAAATGGAATGAATATTGGAATGACACCTGGTAGAATCTTGACTCAAATTAACATTTCGAGATTTCATCGATGCCGATCATCATCAAAGCACCTTAGCCTTCTGTTGTCCTCGTGATCACCTTCCATGCGTCGATCTTGTTTTGGATCCTCTGGAGAATCATCAAAGATTTGATAGGCCGATCCGCATTTCTCGATCAAAAGATAAAAATGTTAAGTGGTGACGGTAATCTTGTAGCCATGATTTTTGTCACCACGGTTCTTAGCCAATCCGCTGAGTGTTCAACGGAGCATTCAATTACCAGGTAGCCCAATCTATGAGGATAATGTGATCCAGAATGCCATCATCCAAGTCCACATGGCTGAGCATTACCTAGGGTATTCCACAAGTAAAAGTGATTTATTTGTATATATTGTTTTTTAAATATTTTATTGATCACGCCTTCTAAAGCGCGCAACTCAGCGAGAACTTCATCCCCTTTTTCTTCTAGGCAAGGGCAGTGGCTCTAAAACACAAAATTTTTAAGTTGTGTTATTTACGTATTCATTAAATTACAAATATGCATACGTGTACAAAGAAATAAAGTGCGTTCTTTTTTACCACAAATAATTAAAAATTTTGTGTACACGTAAACTTGCTACTGCGTGCTAGAGCAAAATATACGTAGTTTTACCCGCTCTCTTTCAGCTTCGAAACCAACGTTGAAAGCGCAATTCTGCGCACAAATTTTTTGGTGCTGCTTTGTGATTCTCTTTAAATCTTTTCATACTGCTCTACATCCAAGAAAAGAAATCCAAAAATTTAAGAACCTATGAGAGCGGGTGAGGCTACCTGTATAATTATACAACGTGAAAGAGTAAATTTAAGTCTTTGATATTTCTGTTTCTTACCGATTTCGGTGAAATTTTAAGAGATAACACAGGTCTGCAACACAAAAGCTTTTATCAATTTGAGATTTAGCTTTCAAAAATTTGAAAGAAATTTGTTCTACCCATATTATTCGAAAACCTATTTCAATTCTCTCTAGCATATACACGCGGACATGGCTATATCGACTCAGCTGTTGGTGCTGATAAGGAATACATACAATTAATGGTGTCCGAGATGCCTTCTTTGTGCGTGCAAGAATCATATTGCATCATTACTGAGTTCAAGCAAAATTCTTGCATTTTACTGTAGTGGAATCGGGGTATTAGTAACATTTTTCAAATGTGTCTTTATAACAATCTTTGCGATTAAAAGTAAAAGACTAGAGAAGAATACTCCGCGCAAATTTAACTAATAAAAATAATTAAAATTTTTTTTTTAAATATACTCTGGTCTGATAAACTTGTGGTTTTTTTCGCATTTAGGTTAGTTGCGGATATCCATCGGCCTTCTTCGGGTCAGCTGCTAATAAGCGAAATTGCTCGGAAAAAAAACAGTGCTGGAGACACAGCCGGTATGATATCGTTCATATTACCGATAAGACGCTTGTGTTGTCGTGTCTTAAAGCATAGTTTCAAACAATACCAACTTCACCAAAAATACCTCCAATAGATAGATGTTTGGCAAGTTTGGACTATTTAATGCGGCTCAAAGACAAAATTGTATCAACTTTAGCAAGAACTCCTGCTAAGGCTATAAGAATGCCAACTGCCCTAAGAGAAACGCCAAGTCAGGCAAGGAGACCCGTTGCCAAACGTCTAAGCCCTTCTCTAACGCCTCCTACTGACACTAGGAGAGCGCGTCCAAAGGAACAATCGCACACGTCGAGTCAGTGCTTACTGAAGCTCGCTCATTGTATGCGACACCGCGGTAGCGTTCGCGACTTTGGGCTGAGGATAGTAGGATCTTGGTCCACTGGATTGCAAGTCGGGTGATGAAGTACCGTCACCGTGTAATATTACCATTTTCAATTCAGGAAGAAGTCAACAGAAACTTTGTTGGTTCTGTTAAGATACCAGAAAAAGATAAAGCCCATCGCATGAAAGGTAAACTCGAAGCGATCTAAAGGTGCCCTATATCGTGAAACGAAATTTGAGACATGGAAGATATATTGTGGGAAAGTTAGGTAACTTTGAAGGACCAAAAAATACAAATACGATAGCAGAATATATGAAAACTTGGGTTATTCGGGACGAATAATTTTCAGGAAGGCCGAATGTAGGAAGAGATCTAGTAGGCTATATCGATAGATGTCAATAACTATCTAGAATGAGCTAACAAATAAAGACGTAAAATAAGCAGTTCTAAATGAACCAGCAAAATAATAAGACGTACATAAAATAAAACTCGGTCAACAAACAAGAAGCTGTTTTATTGTTATTTTAAAAGTTTAGTAATGTTCAATGTTCCATCACAGGAGAGATTCTCAACCGATTTCAATGAAAATTTCACAGGTTGTCATTATTTTGTTAAATTTTTCAAACACCGTCTCAAAGTTTTTTCAAATTCAAGATTTTGTTGTTTTCGATCCCATGTGTATATCGGAAACGGGAAGAGTTATCGAAAATCGAAAACAAACTTGTACTTATGTTCCAAATCTGGAGTCTCTAGCTCTTATAGTCTTTGAGATCGACGAGTTCATACATACAGTCAGGCGGACAGACAGACAGACGGACGGACATGGCTAT
The DNA here is from genome assembly GCA_035044605.1 of Scaptomyza cyrtandrae. Taxonomy (NCBI): domain Eukaryota; kingdom Metazoa; phylum Arthropoda; class Insecta; order Diptera; family Drosophilidae; genus Scaptomyza; species Scaptomyza cyrtandrae. The sequence goes on along the minus strand of JAWNNS010000647.1, from coordinate 354,897 downwards.
ATCGACTCGGCTGTTGATGCTGATCAATAATAGATATACTTTATGGCAGCGGTCGGGGAACTTTTTAAATCATTACCCCAAATATTTTTGTCAAACTTAACGTTACCCCATAGTGAAAAGCAAAAAAAGGTCAATAGAATAGAAAATTTAAAATAGGCACTTTTTGATGATTACCCTAAGTTGTGTAAGTTGCCATTACCCCATGATGTTGTGTAAGTTGCCATTACCCCATAATGAGGAGAGAAAAAAAGGTCAATAGAATAGAAAATGTTGAATATATACTTTTTAACGGCGAAGAGCAAAAAAAAAAGTCAATCGAATATCAAATTCAAAATATATATTTCTTAATCATGACCATTACCCCCAGAAAATTCACTGTTACCCCATTTGGGGTAATTTACCCCGGTTCCCCGACCGCTGCTTTATGGGGTCGGAGAAGCTTCCTTACCCATTTTTAATGGGTTCAATGTATAATACAAATAAATTACAAGATGTTTAAGAAAAACTTAACTATATTCGTTTTTATTTATTTAGCATATTTGCTCTTTAACAGTAAATAAGCAATAATGATAAACTAGTTAAAACATGTTGTACGGTGCAAAGTTGTGCTCAGCGGGGACGAAATAAAGTTGTTGTTGCAACTTAAAGTACCAAAAACCAAAAATAAACTAAAAACAGCTGAAAAAAGCCAAAAGTGCTTCAAAATGAGTAACGCTAGTTCTTGCAAGAATTCGTTTTAACTAAAATCAGTGCATAGGGCATAGGCCGTAAAAATAAATACTTTTTACTCATTTCATTCTTTCACTTCATTTTTACCCTCAAAAATTGAATTTTTACCAATATTGGGTTATTTACCCAGGTTCCCTACCCGCCGTTATAAATGGAGTTTATTAAAATTATTTTTGATGCATGTACAGTGCTGCTATAAATGGGTGGGAACAAAAATTTCATTTTTAAATCGTTAGCACTTTGATTCCCGTTTCCAGAAAGTGAAAATTTTCTATAATTTTCTATTTTAGACTATTTTGTTTAATTATATTGCTGCTATTTTTATTGCAGAAATCGCTTGTCCCAAAAACGTTCCACTGTTTCTCTTTATTTAGTTTAGTCCGCCTCTAATTTGTTTTTATTGCATGCTAATTTTTTTGCTTAATAAGAAAAAAATATATAAACGTACAATTTTTAAAATTTGTGCATACAAAAGTTTATAGCATTTACAATAGAAGTTTATATACAAATTTTGTATGTTTCGCCCTCTATGACTGAATTATTATAACATTTGGAACTATATATTTCCCCTTGTTATAGGAAATAAAGTTCATTCAAAACATTATTTGATGCATACTTGATTAATATTATGAATACCATTTAAGCCAATTAACTCAGTTATAGTTAAAGTTAGTAACAGAAAAAAAACATGTTACAAGAGTGCAGTAAAAATTTTATAATTTTAAAGGATGCTTTAAACTATCAGTAAACAAACCCTTTATAAGACAAATGTAACACCAAATATAAGACCGGTATTATTGTATGCCACAACAGCTACGCACTAACGTGGTTGGATGTTGCAAGCTACAATTGTTATGTTGGAAAAAAAAGTTCGAAAAGGTTAGCGCAATGTTAAGCTACTTTACAGACAAAATTCATTGCTCTCTAAGATACAGTGCGCTCACAGAAGCAAACCATACAGATGGGTTCTATGATGTTCGTTCATGTTTGGGCAGTGAGCAAGAAACTCGCAGTTACAACCTCTGGCGCAGTTCAACCGTACGGTCGTATGCCGCGGACGCATTTAAAGCAGTTTGAAGAATTAAGTGTACGTACATACATTAATAAAGTCCGTGATTTCAATTATCATTAAGAAATGTGTTTTTCAGGGTTTTTGTGAAGTAGAAAAAAAGTACAAAAATATTGCCCAAACGCAAGTAGATGCATACATATAAAATAACCATACATTTTGAAAGTTTAAGTAAAAAGTAAGGCTGCAATAAAACAAGGCCTACACATATGTATGTTAATAAGTATGCATGTAGCAATGATTTACGTTTGGTTGTGTGCCTGGGTCCCCCACATATGCATTTATTTGTGTTTGTTCATGTTTTTTGATGCTGAAATATTCTGCAATGCTTGCTTGCCTCAATCAATCAAGTTGCTTCAAATATGTTTATCGGTTCAACTAAAAAAGTGTGTTCAATATTAGTTAAAACTTCTCACAAGTCATAAATATGCATGCAGTTTTTAATGTGTGGCAACTCCGCGATCGTAAAATGTATAGAAAAATAATCGATTGCTGTGGATCTACCTACTTTAATTCTCCTTGTGAAAATGTGTTAACATTGTTTCTTCATCAGTTATAGAAATACATACATACGTATGTAAATTTTATGCTGTTTAAAAAATAAATACAAGTTTTCTAAGAATTCAGTGAAATATTATTTTGTTTTAGGATTGTTTTGTGTAAGCAATAAAAAATGTTTGCTCACTTTCAACCTTAATAAAAAAGGATACCTAAAACTAACACAAATAATATAAAGTACACATATGCACACGGATATGTATGCTCCTTAAAATGTATATTTTGTTTGCCAAAAGTTAAAATCGCCGGCTAAAAAATATTCCAGAGCTTTTGTGTATGTCAAGTCGTTGAATTCTCATTTTATCATAACATGGCTGCTACACCCAAAAGTAGATCGCCTACTTAATGAAAAACACCACTACGAGAAATAAAACTCAGCTAAAATTTGTGTTTAGAAAAAAATCATGATTTTGAACCCATTAAAAATGGGTAAGAAGGGTATAATGGTTTTGTGCAAAAGTATGTAACAGGCAGTAGGAATCATCTCCAACCCCATAAAGTATATATATTCTTGATCATTATCAATGTCCGTCCGTATGTAGGAACGCGTCGATCTCAGAGACTATAGGAGCTAGAGACTCCAGATTTGGAACTTAAGATCGCCTGATTCCTAGGCAGTACAAATTTGTTTTCGATTTTGTATAGCTCTTCTCGTTTCCGATATACACATGGGATCGATAACAACAAAATCTTGAACTTGGAAAACTTTGAGACGGCATTTGAAACATTAGACAAAATAATGACAATCTGAAATTTAGAAATTTTTATTGAAATCGGCTGAGAAACATTGGAGATATGGAACATTAAAGTTGAGTATGCAGTATGCGCGTACACACATACAAACACATGCAAGCACTGGCTGTACGCGTAAAGTATAGAGTTCAGGGTATCGTCTAGTCGGGATTTCTCGACTAGAACCTTACTTGTTTTTTAATTTTTATAAGTAATTTAAACAATTATCTCTTAAAGTTTTTAAGCAAAACTTAAAAAAATTAACATTAACAAATAAAAACAAAGTAAGAAGGCTCTAATCGAAATCGATTTGTTCCATATCTGAAGTCTCTACCTCTTGTTCATACGTACGGACATGGCTGTCTCGACTCGGTTGTTGCTGCTGATCAAGAATATTTATACTTTATGGGGTCGGAGATGATTCCTTCTGCCTATAACATATAAGCCATTATATCCGTTTTACCCATTTTTAATGGGTTCAGGGTATAAAACGGAAGTGTATAAGCACTTTGTTGGCGGTGGAATTTAGTGCCTTTGTTAATATTTTTTATTTTTAAAGAAAAACAAACATTAAGAAAGGTTAATGTTAATATTTTTAAAGTTTAATAGGCTTAAGAGATTATTGATTAATTACATATAAAAATATTAAAAACAACAAGTGTGTCCCTTATAACTTAAAAGTGAATAAATCAAAATTTTACAAACTGCGTAAACACTTTTTGGCAGACTATGCCTTACTATGCCGTAAGATTACACAAGTTTTTTTTGAGGTCGTTGAATTCGAATCCGTACATGGATTAAAAAAAAAATTTAGTGGGCATAGTGAGAGCTTTAGATCAGAAATTATCTTTTTTGTGTGGATGTGTTATAAGCAATAACGCCAGGATGTATATTTAAACAACAAAGAATTTAGAACCTAGCTTTGAAACAACATTTGAGCAATTTGCAATTACAATTGAGGAAGTTGCGAAAATCGAGGCTTTTGCGGAAACTGAGCTTAGGTTTTAAAATGGTCATATGGTCCTATTAATTTAGTAAGCTTTCTTAATTTCAGAGAAATGAATTGTTTTTATTTAATTTATTCTTTAAGAACTGTCAGATTTTGTTTTACAAATTCTTGCAACTTTTATGCTTTGAGCAGAAACATTTTTGCTATGTTTGATGACTTATTTATATTTGATCAGCATATGCTTTTACAAACCATGGTAACATACATATACGTCATTTAACAATCATTTGGCTAATCAATTCTTTGCTTATGAAATGGCAAGTCCTCTCAAAAGAATCCATGCCTGATACTAGGATCACATTTTTTAAACTTAAGGGTATTATGAATAAAAACTTACCACCTCGTACACCAGAAAATAAACAAGCCACCGAAAACTCTGGAACATCCAGACATACAGGGGAGCTGGGAAGAGTTGTATAAAATTTAAGTAGACATTAGCAGTGAATTTGAAGAAAGCTGCTCACTAGAAAAAGTACAAAGAAAAAGATAGTGGAGTGATGTTCTTGAAAGATTGCGTCTCCCAACCCGTCACCTCTTCAACATTGCGAAGAGAGATGTGTCATGGAATAAATACCGTGAAAGATATCACCAACCTTAAGTCCTTTCGACATATTAGCTTAACATCGTATTTGTTGATATGTCAAAAAAGCTAGTAGACCACTGCTAATACAGAGTCCGCTGCAAACAACGCAGCACGAATATCGTGCAGGTCGATCAATGGACCCGGCGCTATATGAACTGCACAGCGGCTTACGCTCGACAGTAGTAAATAACGAAATAGCAGTCTATGCATTTTTAGACATTGAGGAAGCATTTGACAATACGTTACATGATGTTGTCAGTGCTACCCTGAATAGAAGAGGAATGGACATAATAACTAGTAGATTGATTTCATCGTTACTAAAACACAGACAGGCTGCGCCATCAACGCAAGATACGGACAAGAACGGATTTTATCACCACTTTGAAGTATATTATTAAAAGGGCTTTAAAGTAGACTTTCCAGTAGGGTTATCCAATGTCAGGGCTTGCTGATGAGAAGGTTGGAGGTTGGTCTCAACCTAAAACCTACAAAAACCTGCATCGTTGCATTCAAAAGAATAAACAAGTTAGTTAGGTCCAATGCTCAAGCACGAAGTGATTGTATGGGGTGATTAGACAGAGCAAATCAAAAGTTGCAAGACTGGTCATAAGACGATTAAGCTACCACAGAAAGTAACCCCCTTAAGAATGTCCGTATAAGGAATTTGGTGAGGATACATACATTAGTCAAGCAGAGAAAGGTGAGCACATGTTGAAGCAAAAGTTTTAAGTTTACCCCTGTTACCAAAAGGAATAGACATCTTTCAAAGAGGTCCACTCCATGAAACCGCACAGCTTTATCAAGGGAAAGAAGTAGCTTTTTAGGGAAAAATATATTCCAAAAAAGGGACTTAGACACCGCCGACTTATTAAAAATACTTGCTCTTGTGAAGGACCTGGGTCTGATGGAAGATCTATAATAAGCCTTAAAGCCACAAAACAAGGCCCACAACGACAATAAATAATAAATTCCTTGTTTGCTTTACGCCCTGGAGCTGACGGTTCTTACTGTAAATTGAGTTCTCTCATTTTGTCTTTAAATTTTTTTTAGCAAATGTTCCACAAGATTTGGTTTATCTAATATCTTTTCTTCACAACTGATCACATGCTAATACCAGTAGCTTTTTTTGCTTCTTTGCTCTTTGCTAATATTTAAATTAGCCTTTTACCATTTTGGAATAATCTCAAAACCTAATTTTTAAACGGACCAGAAAGGATTCCACAATCGCAATTAATATTCTCATCTCATTTTTTTTTTCATCTTTAGTTAATATTTTTGTTTACTGAAAATTTTGCATTCTTATGCTACGAAAGCATTAAGATAAACTGGCATTTTGGCACCAAGCAAACACAACCGATCCCGAAGCCAACTTGAACAACTTAAAGTCATTAGTCATAAAATTTGCTTTTATGAATTGTTCACATGCTTAAGTGAGGAATCCTAAAACTGGATGAGGTGTTGCGTGTATTGAGGATGCATTGAGCGGTGGCGTACTGTATATATATATCGGCGAGCCATACTCAAAATACAAAAATGAATAAAAAAAATGTTGAATTGTTTACTGGCTTTTAGTCAGGTGTGTTGATAATAATATTATCATGGGTTTCTCTTGCCATCGTATATATTAGATACTTTGAAAAATAAGCTATAATAAAAGCTAAGAAAACAGTTTACAAAATAAAATACAAACCCTTTTTGTATTTTGACAATTTTTGAGAAGTATGTAATAATGATTTAATAAAATCAATGATAATGCTGAATAGATTTGGTTAGTATTATTTAAAATTTAATTAACATTTTGTTGTTGAAATAAAAATTTTTTTCATTAGCATTGCTTTTTTTATTGTCTTAAAATTAAAATGTTAAAAAATTGTTACGAAGATGCTGGCAACCTTTCTTTTTTCAATAACAAGAACTAAAAAAGGACTATAGTCCTTTACCACTGCCCTCCCGAGCGGCCAGTCCGAAGGGACATATTTATACCAACTGTCGGTAATAATTGATGACATATTTTAATTTTTTTGACGACTTCATTTGCTTGAAACGAAAAATAACCGAATAATCGAAATAAGCAAATGAAGCAAAATGGTTTATCGTGACAGTAAGTGCACTTGTGCGATCATTGGCTTCTTGTACAAAACAATTCACTTTTACAGTAATAAAGACCGTGCAATATGGCAATTATTGCATTTCTGATGTTGCGCTTTAATAAAAAAAAACATTGCATAAATTTTTGGCGTGTACTATGTCCTTGTGCAACGAGTAACAAACTCATTAAGTAGGCTAAATATTGTCTAAATTGGTCAGCGATTACATTTAAGCTGTTATGTTTGCTAAAAATCTCTTTGGACCTTTTTATAGCCTGAGCCCATGAAATGGTATTGATCAGCATTAACAGCCGAGTCGATATAGCCATGTCCGACCGTCGATCTCAGATACTAAAAACGCCACAGTCTCCAGATTTGAAATATAAACTCTCCTTAATTATAGGTGAGTTTCAAATTATCGATAATCCTCTTTTGTTTCAAAAACACACATATTATTATAACAAAAATCTTTTTGGGTTGAGAAATACCGGAGATATTAATAATTTTGCATTAGCCCATTAGTGCAGGCATGATATTACGCGTAAGGTTGAGAGTTTTCACTACTAGAGCCTTTTATTACTTGTTTAACGCTTATTTTAACTAATTATAATAACCTTATTTGCATAAGAAAACTTAATTTCTTAAACTTGATGCGCTTATAGCTTATTAATTTTTTCTTGGAGCTGAGAAATCGATATCTAGTCACTAAACCTCAAAGTGCAAATCGGTAAAACACGAAAATTTCACTCATTCTTACAGTCTTACCAACCAAATTTTGTAATAATATAGCTGGTAACTTCTCCAAAAATTTTACATACAAAAGATGCCAACACCACCTTATAAAAACGAAAATCAGCTTTTAAGCTTTAATGTACTGTTCGTGAGTACATCTACGTCCAATCATAAGAAAAATATATAGAAAAAATAAATGGCGAAAACTTGTACTCGATGTTTAATAAAAAATCGAATTATTATACAAAATTTTAAAAATTGAACTACTAGATGTTTTTGATGAGTCGGTTAACAATAGTTAATTTAAATTTCACAGCTGGTTTTGCATTAATATTCTTAAAAATTGAGTTAAAGTGTGTTAAAACTCGGATCTACTGCCAACGCGGACATTAACAAGACTTTCGTATAAAATTGTGTAAAACTTTTGCTGGTTGAATTTAAGATTAAGCAGCTGTTTCCCAAGACTAAAGTAATATTTTACAATATTTTAAGAATACATAAATTAAATCATAAAGCAATTACTTCATTATGTCTTCATTGTTGTCATTATTCTGTTTTTATACCATGAACCCAAATGGGTAAAAAGGGTATAATGGTTTTGTGCAAAAGTATGTAACAGGCAGAAGGAAGCATCTCCGTAAACATAAAGTATATAAGTTCTTGATCAGCATCAACAGCCGAGTCGACATAGGATCAGGGTATAAAAAGATGGCTCTTGTCTAGAAATTTCGACTTGGAGATACCCTAAACCCTATACTTAATGCGTACTGTCACTGTTTCCGTTCATGTGTGTGTACGCGTATACAGACGTGCAGTATTGCTACTTTATTTAATTTCAATCTTCGATACCCCGGGCGTTTCTCAACCGATTTCATTGAAAATTTTCAAATTCAAGTTTTTAGTGTTATCTGTAGTAATTTTATTTCAGAAACAAAACAGGTTTTGTCTTAGGCCTGTGGGCATATATTCAAAATCTGAAGTCTTTAGCTCTCGAATCGTGGATACGGACAAACAGACGGATATCGTTTAATCGATTCGGCAGTTGGTTCTGATTAATAATATAAATAGTTTATGGTGCCGGACATACTTCCTTTTGTCTGTTTTATATATTTGTACAAAACCCTTATACGATTTTTCGCATTTCATCAGTTCATCAGGTATAAAAAACAGGCTGCAAAGCAAAATGTCAGAGCCGCATTTGGTCTGTGCCCTGTCACTTTTGGTCAGCTGAATTTTAAGAATAGGATAGGTCAGAAGCGTTATCTTTTTCTGCCTGCTCGCCTTGTCGAGCAAAAACAAGAAAAAAGCACAAAAGTGGCGTTATCGTTGTTAAAGCTGAAAATAAGATGTTTCGGCCTCTCTTTAACACCGGGTTCTTTGCATTTCTTGCAGTCTTCGTTATCCGATATGCCTATTTATACCCTGATTCCATTAAAAATGGAAAAAAGGGTATAATGGTTTTGTGCAAAAGTATGTAACAGGCAGAAGGAAGCATCTCCGACCCCATAAAGTATATATATTCTTTATCATCATCAACAGTCAAGTCGATATAGCCATGTCCGTCTGTCCGTCTGTATGTATGAACGCGTCGATCTCAGAGACTATAAGTGCTAGAGACTCCAGATTTCGAACTTAAGCTCGCCTAATCCCTAGGCAGTACAAGTTTGTTTTCGATTTTCGATAGCTCATCCCGTTTCCGATATACACATGTGATCGATAACAATAAAATCTTGAATTTGAAAAAATTTGAGATGGCATTTAAATTATTATTCAAAATAATAACAATCTGTGAAATTTTTATTAAAATCGGTTGAGAAACACCGGAGGGATGGAACATTAAAGTTGAGTATGCAGTATGCAGTATGTGCGTACATACACACACATATACATGCAAGCACTGACTGTACGCGTAAAGTATAGTGTTCAGGGTATCGTCTAGTCGGGATTTCTCGACAAGAGCCTTCTTCCTTTTTTTTTTTATATGAATATGTCGATCAGCAAGCGGTCGACTGTCATGCCTTTGGAGCTTCACCATTTATTGCATAAGTTTTTCGTTGTACGGTTTGCACATTATTCAAGAGGTGTTTATTCACCTTCATGCCCTGAACATCGTCATTTTCATGTACAGGGTCACTGTTGCGTCCCATTGCACAGTGCTTTGCCAGGTCGTCTGCTTGCTTGCTGCCTTCGAAACCCTGGTTATTTGGAATGCTAAGTGCATCTAGTGTTTCTTTGCTTGATAGGGCGTTCTGAAAGCTTATACAGGAAGCCAGCAGGGTGGTTTGTAGCTTCGATCTAGCCAGTATAATTAGAAGTATAAGACGCACGATTGAGATGAGAATCCCCATGTGCAACGCAGCATGTTTTGGGATGCATTGAGTGCATTTATGACTTTCTTAACCTTTTCCTTTACATTTGATTTCTGACTGAATTTGAGATCTATTACTTGCCCCTAAATTTAACTTAGCCCGTCATCCATGGCCCATGCTAGTGTTTCTTAAAGTTCAAGCTCATTGTCGATGGAAATTTGCCTGTAATAATTAAAAATGGGTAAAAATGGTATAATGGTTTTGTGCAAAAGAATGAAATTTTTATTGAAATCGGTTGAGAAACACCTGAGATATGGAACATTGAAGTTGAGTATGCAGTATGTGCGTACATACACACACACATACTTGTAAGCACTGACTGACGCGTAAAGTACAGGGTTCAGGTGCGTACATACCCACACACATACTTGTAAGCACTGACTGACGCGTAAAGTACAGGGTTCAGGGTATCGTCTAGTCGGGATTTCTCGGTTAAAGCCTTCTTACTTCTGTTTGACCACTTTTTATACCCTGATCCCATTAAAAATGGGGAAAAAGGGTATCATGAAGTTGTGCAAAAGTATGTAACAGGCAGAAGGAAGCATCTCCGACCCCATAAAGTATATATATTCTTTATCATCATCAACAGTCAAGTCGATATAGCCATGTCCGTCTGTCCGTCTGTATGTATGAACGCGTCGATCTCAGAGACTATAAGTGCTAGAGACTCCAGATTTCGAACTTAAGCTCGCCTAATCCCTAGGCAGTACAAGTTTGTTTTCGATTTTCGATAACTCATCCCGTTTCCGATGTACACATGTGATCGATAACAATAAAATCTTGAATTTGAAAAAACTTTAGATAGCATTTTAATTATTAGTCCAAATAATAACAATCTGTGAAATTAAATTTATTAAAATCGGTTAAGAAACACCGGAGATATGGAACCTTGAAGTTGAGTATGCAGTATGCAGTATGGTCGTACACACACGCACACATACATGCAAGCACTGACTGTACGCGTAAAGTATAGGGATCAGGGTATCGTCTAGTCGGGATTTCTCGACTAGAGCCTTCTTACTTGTTCAAAGTAAAAAAAGTCTTATTAAATTAAATGAATTTTATTATTATTATTTTCAGGACGGAATACCATGTGGACAAGAGCCAATAGCTAACGTCTAATATGCATTTAAAAAAATATGCCCGAGATGTTAAAAGAAAAAAAGTTTTCTTACTTAAGTGGACTTTACTAATAGGTTGTATTTTCATTTTTCAACCTACGCTGTCAACCGACGATGGGAATGGACTTAAAGTCTATCATTTTGATACAGTTTTGGAGAAAACGATTAATTTTAGCCATAAACTTTACAATGTTACAATACCTGAAAATAGTCTTGGAAAAACATATGCAAAGGGAGTATTGCATGAGGACTTGGCTGGAATTTCTGGAGATTATAATTACGATATTAAGTATAGAATAATAAGTGGCGATAAGGATAAGCTTTTCAAAGCAGAAGAAAGACCTGTTGGAAACTTTGTCTTTTTAAGTATTCGAACGCGGACTAGTAATGTTGTGTTAAATAGAGAAAAAACTGAGGAATACTTTCTTAAAGTACGAGCGCATATAAATTATTCGCAAGAAAAAAACATCTCAAGTTATGAAACTGAAACGACGATTCATATTCAAGTTCTAGATCGAAATGACTTAAGTCCACTATTTTATCCAACTGAGTACGCGGTAACTGTTCCTGAGGACACCCCAAAACATCACAGTATTTTAAAAGTAATTGCAGATGACGCTGACTTAGGCGTAAATGGAGAAATTTATTTTAGTTTCCTAATAGACAGCGAAAGTTTCGCAATTCACCCTACTACTGGAGATATTACCATTTTGAAGCAGCTTAGCTACGCTGAAAATTCACATTATGAGCTTACAGTTTTGGCTAAGGACAGAGGCTCTGCTGTTCACCAGCATAACCACCAAGCAAGTAAAGCGAAACTGTCAATAACAATCAAACAGGTAAGTTAAACTTAACCCTATTATTTTTTTTACCATACATAGCTTATACATTATAAATTTAGGAATAAAGGAATATTTTAATTTTCTTGGCGGGTGTTTTGTTAGTGAACACTACACTTCAAACAAAGGCTCTAGTCGAGAAAGCTCGATCAATACTTCCGGTTTTAGCCAGTTATGATAAAATTTCACATGTTTTAATTATTTTCTCGTAAGCTTCTAAAACAGTTTACCAATTCAAGATTTTAATATAATCGTTTCCAAAAAATTTTGAGTAATTTCTTGTGACAAGTGTTATTTGTTTGGATCCCAGATGTTTTTTTTTGAAATCATATTCTTCTAACCTTAATATACTTTTAGCGCTACCAAATTTAAACGGAAAAATCTTCTTTTTATACCCTGATCCCATTAAAAATGGGAAAAAAGGGTATAATGGTTTTGTGCAAAAGTATGTAACAGGCAGAAGGAAGCATCTCCGACCCCATTAAGTATACATATTCTTGATCAGAATCAACAGCCGAGTCGATATAGCCATGTCCGTCCGTCTGTCCGTATGTATGAATGCGTCGATCTCAGAGACTATAAGAGCTAGAGACTCCAGATTTGGAAATTAAGCTCGCCTAATCCCTAGGCAGTACAAGTTTGTTTTCGACACGATCGATAACAATATTACCTTGTTTTGTTTTTATTTGAGAAAAAATGGTGAGAACTAAAAGAAAAAATTGCCAACCTTAATACTTTGTAAGTTACGGTATATTTTTATATTCACTTTTATAACAAGTAAAAAGGCTCTAGTCGAGAAATCCCGACTAGACGATACCTTGATCCCTATACTTAACGCGTACAGTCAGTGCTTGCAAGTATGTGTGTTCCATATCTCCGGTTTTTCTCAACCGATTTTAATAAAAATTTCACAGATTGTTATAATTTTGATTAATAATTCAAATGCCATCTACAATTTTTTCAAATTCAAGATTTTATTGTTATCGATCCCATGTGTATATCGGAAACGGGATGAGTTATCGAAAATCGAAAACAAACTTGTACTGCCTAGGGATTAGGCGAGCTTAAGTTCCAAATCTGGAGTCTTTAGCTCTTATAGTCTCTGAGATCGACGCGTTCATACATACAGACGGACAGACGGACATGGCTATATCGACTCGACTGTTGATGCTGATAAAGAATATATTTACTTTATGGGGTCGGAGATGCTTCCTTCTGCCTGTTACATACTTTTATTACTTTGTTGCAATAAAAATTAAAATTAAATAACTGCAATTTTGAAGGTTTTTACCTGTTATAAAAACGTTACATTTCGTAGCAAGTTGTGGAGACCCATGATCTTTAACGTTCACAACAATATGATGGTGCTTCTTTACCTCTTAATCTAACGAGGTTTTAAGGAACAAACATCATTCACTAATGTCAATGTAAAATGTATCGGAATCGTTTCGACCATCAATAGTTTCAATACAATATGATAAAATTCCATTTGCCCCAGAGTCCATATCAGTTGCGTTTATTTGTAGTATTTGTGATCCAAATGGAGTATTTTCCGGTATGGTAATGTTGTAATTATCTTTATCGATTTCTGGATAGCAATCATTAACGTCAATAACTATAATGGATAGTAAAACATCTGCGTAAATGCCTGAAAAACTGTCAGTAGCTCTTATTGTTATCTCGTGCCTGCAAAATTTTGTAAAGCAATTCTTGTAATAATCTTTTAACGTACAACACAAAGTGCGATAATAATTATTTTTTACCTGTTCTGTAATCAATTTCAAAATATTGTTCTAAATCATTACTAGGTATTGTATAGATCAGTTTTCTTTTAAGTGGGCTTTCTGCTTGAATAGATACAAACAGGGCCGAATCAAATACAGGCATTGAACGATCAATCACCTAGTTCATAAAGTAAATCAAAATTTTTTTAAAATTTCGTTTTAAAAATGTTAGTTTTTGTATATACCTTTATTTGAACCAGAACATCCGTACAGCATGAAATTACAGCCACCATCGCATGCAGCAACTGTTAAATCGTATTTACGGTTGTGGCCCTCGATATTTTGCTTGATTTCCAGCTCACCAGTTTTTCTTTCTGTTTTAAAAAGTTCACCGTTTCCTTTTTTCAGTTCATACCGAACTTCTCCGTTCTCTGAACTATCCAGGACTATTGCATTAACCGTTAATATAACTGATCCTTTTGTGTACCCAACTTCGCGGTCAAAAATTATTCAAGTAGTCTTAATAGCTCCAGAAGCTTTCCCAATTGTAAACATTTCTGTTGGATTTAGAATACTGTATTCCACATTTTCATCTAATGCGTTACCAATATCATTAATTAATCCTATTGTATTTACTTTTGTTGTGTTTTCAAATGCTGAAAACTCATATAGTTTTTTTTGGAACACAAAATTTGAATTAACTATCGCTTCAATTTTGATATTTACGATAAAAATGGTAGTGAACAATCCATCAGAGGCGCGGACGTGCAAAATATATTCATTTTGTAAAAATTCAGCGTTTCTAAAATATAAATACGTACAAAAATTAAAATTATAAAACATGTATTAAATTCTAATATAAAAACATGAAGGCTTTAGTCGAGAAAGCTCCAGTAGGAAATACCCTGAACTTTAGATTTATCGCGTACAATTATTTATTAGGCTGTTGATGCTGATCGGAGATGCTTCTTTCTGTCTAATAAATACTTTTCAAAAAACTATTATAAGCCATATATTTTCATTTCATAGTTTTAAAAGCTATTTCCAAATTTGCAAAAATCAAGATTTAATTGGTTTCGATTCCATCGGGATGAGTTTCCGATAGTTTGAAACTAACTTGTACTGCCTAGAGTTTTATCGAGCTAATATTCTAAGTCTAGAGTCTCTAAGATCGACGCGTTTATCGATTTGACTTTCGATGCTGATCAAGAATAACAAGAAGGCTCTAGTCGAGAAATCCCGACTAGACGATACCCTGATCCCTATACTTTACGCGTACAGTCAGTGTTTGCAAGTATGTGTGCTTGTATGTACGCACATACTGCATACTGCATACACAACTTCAATGTCCCATATTTCCCGGTGTTTCTTAACCGATTTTATTAAAATTTCACAGGTTGTTTTCAAATTCAAGATTTTGTTGTTATCGATCCCATGTGTATATCGAAAACGGGATGAGTTATCGAAAATCGAAAACAAACTTGTACTGCCTAGGGATTAGGCGAGCTTAAGTTCGAAATCTGGAGTCTCTAGCTCTTATTGTCTCTGAGATCGACGCGTTCATACATACAGACAGACAGAATGACAGACATGGCTATATCGACTCGACTGTTGATGCTGATCATGAATATATATATTTTATGGGGTCGGAGATGCTTCCTTCTGCCTGTTACATACTTTTGCACAAAACCTTATACCCTTTTTCCCATATTTAAAGGGCTCAGGGTATAAAAAGAAATTTGAGAAAATATTCAGAAGTTCAGTAGTTAATGAACTTATTTAATTTTTACTCTTCAATAAATTTAGTGAATCGAGCTTAAAATTGTGATAGAAAAATGCATTAACGTTTATAAAAGTCGGTGAAACGTGGGGAGATGGTTGGGAGCGAAGCACCGAAATTATGTATGCAGGTTTTTGTAAGCATGTCACCATATGTCCCACCAGCTTAAATGCTCTAAAATATATAGGCATATCCTATTTTAATAGGCGAGGGCAGGAGCTGCTGTTGTGAGCGCGTATTATATTCAAATCTTAAGGAGATGTCACCAGCTATCCTACAAAATTCGGTGACTCAAGCTACACTACTCCCAGTGGACTGTTGCTGTCCCCAAGAGTCCTTTTTACACACTCGTCCTCTCATGGAACAATTGGTGCACAGGCAAGCCAGGGCCGACAGAAAGGCTGTCTTCTGCGAAAATTTATCTATCAGAATGCTAGAGGATTACAACAGAATTTTCTACACTGAATTCAATGCAGTACAAGAAGCACTTATATCCAGCCGGTATGGAATAAACTACAACTAACATCCTTATTTAACGCGATGGACAGGGCACTATTACTATTATTACTAGAGTTGGCAGAGCATATGTGCGTCGCTGGAAATTGTAGTGTCTTGTCTTGGGTGTGACACTGCTAATATGCAATCTAAAGCTGTATTTGAAATTAAAAATACTTAACTTACATATCAACTTTTATAATCCTCTTCTTAGTGCTTTTGTCATAACAATTGTTCACGTCTTTATCTATTAGCGATTGAAAGATATAGCAAATATAAAATAAATGCACATACTTGCAAGTACTGACTGTACGCGCTCGACTAGAGCCTTCTTACTTGTTATAAGCCCATTGAAAATGGGTTTATAGGGTATGATAGTTATGTGCAAAAGTAAGTAACAGGCATCTCCGACTCCATAAAATAAATATATTTTCGATCAGCATCGATGAAGCCATGTCCGTCTGTCCGTCCGTCAATATGTATGACCGCGTTGATCTCAGAGGCTATAAAACCTAAGACTCCGAATTTGGAACATAAGCTAAAATTTTCGATACCTCTTCCCGTTTCCGATATACATGTGATCGACAAAAATTGAATCTTGAATTTGGAAAACTTTGAAACATTAGAGATGACAATCTGTGAATTTTTTATTGATATCGGTTGAGAAACCCCGGGAGATATGGAACATTGAAGTTAAGTATGCAGTACACTGTATGCTCGTACACACACAAATACTTGCAAGCACTGACCGTACGCGCTGAGTATAGGGTTCATGGTATCTTCTTGTCTTGATTCGTCGACTAGAGCCTTCTAATTCCATTATATTTTGGTTATATATTTATATTTAGTTTATATAATATCGGATTACGAAGGTATTTTTGCAATCACCGTTGTCAGTTCGTCCCCATGTTTGTAGGAAAATTGATGATGACTTGAAAAAAATAATTTTAAAATACATTAAATTACATCCTTAAAAAAAAAAGTAAAACATGCCTAGATCCTGATTATTTTTTTAACAATATAATAGTAATAACAATGATATTAAACTTTTGTATTTTTAGGTTAACCTAAATGCACCAGAAATTTATGCAAAAACTTTTTCGAATGTGATACCGAAATCTGGTGCTCTAGTTTTTGGAATAGTAAAGGTGAATGATAAAGACATTGGAAAAAATGGAGAGATACAAAAACTGGAAATAACGGACGGAAACTCAGATGGAGCATTTAAACTAATTCCTGCAGAGGCGAGAAACGAGTATTTTATCGAACTTAATCAATTTGCAAATCTACATGAAAAAAACTTTGCTTATAATCTTACACTACGAGCTGAAGACTTTGGCACGCCCTCCAGATATACTTTTAAAGCAGTTACGATTCAAATACTTCCGGAAATTAAAAATCTTCCGATATTTACACAAGAAATTTACGAAGTCTCGATTTCGGAAACAGCTCCGGTTAACATGCCAGTTATAAGACTTAAAGTAAGCGACCCTGATTTTGGAAAATATTCAATGGTATTTTTAGAAGTTGTAGGTGGCAATGAAGGAGGCGAGTTTCGTATAAATCCAGATTCCGGTATGCTGTATACACAAAAGCATTTAGATGCCGAAACGAAATCCAGTTACACTTTGACAGTATCTGCACTTGATCAAGCGGACGTAGGCTCAAGAAAACAATCATCTGCCAAAGTAAAAATTACTGTTGAAGACATGAATGACAACGATCCCATATTTGAAAATATTAATAGAATTGTATATATAAATGAAAACGAATTAGCTGGCTCGTTTGTTACAAAACTTACAGCAAAGGATAAAGATTCCGGTGAAAATGCATACATATCTTATAGTATAGCAAATCTAAATGAAGTTCCCTTTGAAATTGACCACTTTTCTGGAGTGATCAGCACAACAAGCGTAATTGATTATGAAACGATGCGAAGAAACTACACTCTCCTAATACGTGCATCAGATTGGGGATTACCATATAGAAGGCAAACTGAAACTGCAATTGATATTATCGTAAAAAATATTAATGACAACAGACCTCAATTTGAGAGAGTTAACTGTAGCGGAAAAGTTATTAAATCGGCAACAATTGGATCTGAAGTTTTTACTATAACCGCAATTGATCTCGATGTAATAGATGTAATATCATACCGACTAATATCTGGCAATGAAGATGGTTGCTTTAATTTAGATTCAAACTCGGGAACACTCTCTGTTGGTTGCAATCTCTTAGATATCACAGTTGATGAAAGACTAATAAAAGTATCAGCCACAGATGGGACACACTTTTCTGACGAATTGATTATCAATGTACAGCTTGAACTGGATCACTCGATAGAGCAGTTCCATATTATGCACGGATATGGAACGTTCGAATGTCGTGAAACTGGTGTTGCTAGGAGACTGGCAGAAACATTGTCACTTGCAGAAAAGAAAAACACCAGAAATGTGCTCTTCTCCCAAGCTAACGACTTGGCACTCACTCCGAGCAGATATGGACAAAACTTACACAGACCTGAATTTATAAGTTTTCCCCTACAACTTATTTTAAATGAAAGTATTCAATTAGGTACAACGGTAGCTTTGATTACAGCCAAAGACCGAGACTTAGGTTATAACGGGAAACTAGTATTTGCAATTGCAGATGGGGATTATGATTCGGTGTTTCGCATTGACCCTGAAAATGGCGAACTACAAATTATTGGCTACTTAGATAGAGAGCGCTTAGGCGAATATATATTAAATATAACGGTCCATGACCTTGGGCATCCTACAAAATCGAACTCAAAAATACTTTCCATTAAAATAACAGATACAAACGATAACCCACCCGTTCTACAAAAATCACTGGCTACTCTACGGCTGACAGAAAATGCGCCGATAGGAAGAACCGTTTATTGTGCGCATGCAACAGATGCAGACTTGGAAGTTAACGCTGAAATTATATATACCTTATCTGTTGAAGATAAAGAATTTATTATCAATGAAACTACGGGTTGCATTTCTCTTAATAAACCATTAGATCGAGAGCACAAAGACAAATACGAATTACATGTAGTTGTAAAAGATTGTGGAAATCCCGTTTTATCAGCAGAAGCGATTGTATATATATTAGTTGATGATGTTAACGACAATGCCCCAATATTTGGCGTGCAAGAGTATATGTTTAAAATTCGTGAAGATGTGCCTCGTGGAACTGTAGTAGCTATCATCGAAGCCATTGATAATGATCTTGGGCAAAATGCTGAGATCCGTTTTTCACTAAAAGAGGATACACAGGAAAATAATTTTTTCAAAATTGACAAGCAATCTGGGGCTATAAAAACAGAAGGTTATTTGGATTATGAAACCCGTCAAATACATAGCCTTTTGATAAGCGCTATTGACTGTGGAACTCCATCATTGACTACTGACATGCCCATAGTTATAGAAATTATTGATGTAAACGAAAATCGGTTTGCTCCAGAATTTGAAGATTTTATATTTGAGGGTAAAATAAAAGAAAATATGCCAAAAGGAACCTTAGTCATGAAGATAGCTGCTCGAGATTTAGATGAAATGGATCTTAATGCCAAAATATCTTACTCAATCACTGGTGGAGACGGGCTTGGAATGTTTTCCGTAAATGATGACGGTTCTATTCACTCCTTAACGCAACTTGATGCGGAATCCAAAATCTTTTACTGGTTAACGCTATGCGCTCAGGACAACGCTATAGTGCCGTTAAGCAATTGTGTTAAGGTAAAAAAATTAGTCCCTTACCTTAGTAACAGTAAATAACCGATTATTTAAAGGTTTATATTGAAGTTGAAAACGAAAATGACAACATTCCATTAACAACGAAACCAGTCTACTATGTCAATATAACCGAGGGTGCTTCAGGAAACAATGAGATTATCCAGTTGAAAGCAGAAGATCCTGACATCGATCACTCACAAACAATTAATTACAGCATTATTTCTGGAAATCTTGTCGGATATTTTTATATAGATACAATAACAGGTGCCAAATAAATCAGAAAATTATTAATTAATTTAAGTAGACTGATTTTTCCTTTTTCACATTTTTTTTAGGAGTTTTAAAAACGACAGAACGAAAACTTGATAGGGAAAATCAAGCAGAACATATCTTGGAGGTAAGTTGATTAATGTATAATTTATATTTTTAATCGCCAAAAATAGCAATACTCTATGCTTCTCTCGCCTGTTAATTTTAAGAACCTTTTTTTTTTGCCTTAAAATACATTTTGAACCATACCATTTATTAAAAAGTTTTTACTCAATTTTAATTGACCCATTGAAAATGATTAAAAAGAGTGCAATATCAATAGCCGAACCATATTCGTCTGTCCATCTGAACTGACTAAAAGACCTAGAAGCTCCAGATTTGAAACATAAGCTCGTTTAAGCCCTAGGCAGTACTTGTATGTTTTAAATTTTTAGATAACTTTTCACGTTTAAATCTTAAAAATTGGGAAATCTTGGTAACAACATTTGAAATTATAGACAAAATTATGACAACCTGTGAATCTTTTATTGAAATCGGTTGAGAATCACCGGAGGTATGGAACTTTGACGTAAGGTCGAGTATGCAGTGTACGCATACACACGTGCAACCACTGACGCGTACAGTCTTCTTACATATTTAAAGTATAATACTTAAACTAGATGATACCCTGAACCCTATACTTAACGCGTATATTCAGTGCTTGCAAGTATGTGCACTGACTGTACGCGTAAAGCATATACTCTGATACCAAAAGTAAAGAGAATGTTAGTAAAATGCAGTGTTCGTTATGATGTCCGCCCTTCTGTCCGTGTCAATATGAAGACACTACTTCCACATGAAGCTGGGAAACCGAAAACAAAACAATACACCTCAAAGTGTGAATCGATTAAACACACATATTTACAGCTACAATTGGTAGAAAGATATATGACAGCCCCATCAAGATCTGCTTTTAAAAATGCTATTAAATGCTAAATTCCAAACTTTGACTTCCTGTATCGCTTAGGGCTTAAGCCGTGCTGCACATGATTTCCAATGAGCTTTTATCGATCTAAATAAACTTTTCCATTAGCTTTGCAGGGAATTTATCTTTTGTGCAAATGCTAAATACTCAATTGTATCTTCTAAACTGTTGATCTTTTTACATAATCTAACAGCTTTCTATAAAAGTAAGTTAAATGTTCGATAAAAACGGCCAAAATTTGCATAGACCTTGGCATCCGTCTCTATCGTAGACCTAGTAGCTCATTTCTTTTGTGTGCCTATCACTTGGAACTGATTTAAAAATCGTGCTAAGCGGCTTAAGTTCTTAAAAAAAGGTTTTTTTTTAAATCAGATGAAATAGCGCCTTAACTACTTCAAGCTCTCAATACTCAATAACCTGTTAATCATCTCCGACTCCATTCTAGATCATCGCGAGCTTAGTCGATATAGTCATGTCCGCCTGTTTTAATGCAAACAAGTCCCATAGTTTTTGATCTTTAGATTTTATTTTTGGTAAACCACTTAACCATTTAATCATACAGCCGCCACACAAATGCAAAATCTTTAATGAGATTTTACCATAACGAACAAGTAGGATTTTAAGTGTATATAATAATCAGTATACCAAAGAATGCCTTCCTTACCTGGTATTTATTTTATTTAAACTTCAGGTATCTATTACCGACAACGGATTTCCTGTATTGACGTCTACAACACGCGTTGTGGTGTCTGTATTAGACGTAAACGATAACAGTCCCGTGTTTGATCAACGTGTTTACAAAGTTCAAGTTCCTTCCACGACGAAAATTAATGAATCAATGTTTCAGGTGAGTTAAATTACATTCAAATTAAATTTAGAGTTTGTCTCCAAACAAAGAATAAGCTTGATTTATGAAAAACTTTGTAATGTATTAAACTATTTTCTCTTAATTGATTTGTGAATTTGCAATAAGTGCATATTAAATATTTAACGTGAAATAAACTAGTATCACGTTGGGATGACCAATTGATGTGTCTACGAGCTTTTTCGTAGAAGAATGTGCACAAAGCTAGTTTATCAATTTAAAAACAGAATCTGTTCATTGAAATATTGAATATATTTGCATTTTGTTAATTATAAATATAAATTTTGAAAGTAGCAAGCAAAACTTACCGCTCGTAGCTGTAGAGGTGTGAGGGATCTTAGGAAGGTCACTTATATCTTCGGTTAATATATTAAGTATTAAGTTTTTGAGTGTATTCCGTGGTTTTGAAATAAAAAGTCTGCACCTTTTCTTTTCTGTTATGTGGGGCGTTTACAAACAAAAATGTTTATACTGCATATTGCAAGCTCAGCTTACGGCCGGATGTGCTTTACAAAGTTGCAAAGTCGCAAAGTCGCCATACGTTGGCCGTTGGACTATTTGTTGTTCTATGGCCAATTCAATTTTTATATAGCTGGTTGGGTCTTTAAGGGAGAGGTGATGCATGGTGACTCGAGCGGTCGGAAAATGTGATAGACATGCGATAAGATATAAAATAATAACAAAAACTGCATTACTTAACAGCTGGTCCGAACAGCAGGCACAACGACTGTGGCAAGCGGCCATTTAAGCGGTGGTATGTTCTCACTCTTGGGAAGAACAACGGGTTTCGAATTTTCGGGCAGCCACTTTGACTTCGGAAGAAGTGATAAATATTCCTCACGCCATCTGGTTCACAATTTCTGATACAAGTACGTCTGCCAGTGTTTAAGGCTGTCGAAGTTAGGTTTTGATAAGTATGGCACGAAAAATGATGATAAAGGCGCGCTATTCTTTTGAGGAAATAATGGGCGAAAATATTCACAGCAGCAGCATTGAAAACGAGCGTTTGGAGCTCATCATGTTTAAGCGGTGTGGAGCCAAGAGATCGGCGCATTGGATGCTTTGCTATCTTGACGGCAGCCAAATACCACCACAAAACGTAGTCACCTAGGTGCTATGAACCAACCAATTGATAAATTGTCCCCTGATGGTCATCGCTAAGTTCAGTCTTTTTGCTAATAAAGTTGGTTGCGTTTTCCACAAGTTTACCGTGAACTGCCTTTGCTGCCAAGCATTCGAAACAGCTGCTGTAGCATTTGAAACATGGGATGCTCAAATGCGGACTTCAGATTTGTAAATAAATGGTCAACAATAGTCTATCCCACTCACCAAAAATTCTCAATTATGCATAGCTTGGCTAGCACACACCAACCACAATTTTTCACAAGCCCAAGCTAAGACGAATGCGCGTTAAAAAGGCTTGAGGTCCTGCGTTAAAACTAGACTAATGGCAATAGGTAATGATATTGAGGTGATGCGTGCTGTTTTGGCTGTTATTGGGTGCCCGGCTTCAAAATCCAATAATGTTGAGTCCAACGCAAAATCTTTGCCTTGCAAAAGCGAGCAGATCATAAAGGTGTGCAATCGTGAACAACTTTATGCGATTGCTAGTGGCAATCGGCAAGTCTGAATACTTTGTATGACGTCTGTGCCATATGTAATCTTAACAAATTTGTTCGAGTCTTCACTGGAGACTTGGTTGAAAAAAGCAGGACTGTTAAAGTACCATTTCCTTTTTCGAAGTTGCCTCTTCTACAGGGACTTTGCACACATCTGTTGTAAACTTATGTTGAATATGACAGTCTCCCAGAAGAAACAATTAAGAAGGTTCTAGTCGAGAAATCCCGACTAGACGATACCCTGATCCCTATACTTTACGCGTACAGTCAGTGTTTTCAAGTATGTGTGTTTATATGTGAGCACATACTGCATACACAACTTCAATGTCCCATATCTCCAGTGTTCCTTATCTGATTTTAATAAAAATTTCACAGATTGTCATTATTTTGCAATGTGTATTAAACGCCGTCTCAAAGTTTTCCAAATTCAATATTTTGTTGTTATCGATCCCATGTGTACATCGAAAACGGGATGAGTTATCGAAAATCGAAAACAAACTTGTACTGCCTAGGGATTAGGTGAGCTTAAGTTTCAAATCTGGAGTCTCTAGCTCAGACAGACGGACGGACGGACAGACGGACATGGCTAAATCGACTCGGCTGATATATATACTTTATGGGGTCGGAGATGCTTCCTTCTGCCTGTTACATACTTTTGCACAAAACCATTATACCCTTTTTTCCCATAGAATAGCCTTGCCCTTCAATCTGTCTTTTTCTAAGCAAACTAGTCCCTCAGTTAGCAATAGCAGACATACACTCTCACGGACATTTTATAAAACCTTCACTTTCAATATCAGAGGATAACAAGACCAAAATTAGATTAAATCCTCCTATGCCTGGTTTTTGAAGAAATTAAAATTTGAGTTTTTTTTTTTTAGCTACATCATCTGAACAAGGGTACTTACTGTAAATGAATCAGATGTCTTCCCAAAAACAAAATAAGTTGTAGAATATTCGACTCCATAAAGTATATATATATTCTGATCAGCATCGCGAGCTTAGTCGGAATTGCCTTGCCCTTCAATCTGTCATTTTCTAAGCAAACTAGTCCCTCAGTTTTTGAGCTATTCGAGCTTTGGCCAAGGTCTTCTTTTTGTTACAGTTAGATTTTTTGTCAAAATCGGATCACGATATCATAAAGCTGCCCCACATATGCCAGATTTTTAAAATGATTTTAATATGACACGTACTAAATTCAAAACAGAGTTTGAAGAGATGGAAGATATCAGATATAAAAATGTGCAACTTCAATAAAATTTGTATTTTGATGTGAGATGACTTAAAATATGTACATGAAAACTACTGTTTTTTACAGTTTTAGGTTAATATTATAAGAATGAAGACTCCTTTTCTAGTTAGAAAATTTCTATTAATTTTTATGGCCTCTTTAGTACGTATATTCGTCATGATTTTCGCTCAATTTGTGCTATGTATCCAAAACCTGTTTGTTTCTTTTTTAATATTACACCATTCTTATTTTTCAGGTTCACGCAATTGATAACGATGATGGTAAAAATGGTCAAATAACATATTCAATTAAATCTGGAAAGAAAAAAAACAAGTTTCGTATTGACAGCTTCAGTGGACATATTTTCAGTACTAAGCCATTAGAACATGACGGCGAATTTGAAATAACTGTCAAGGCGGAAGACAACGGAATACCTAAAAAAAGCCAAACTGCACTTGTTAATATTGTTGTCCTTTCCATATCATCGAATTCTCCAAATGCCCCTTCAATTGTGAATAAATCAATAAATAACATGGTAGATCTGACAGAAAACGATAAGCCGGGTTTCTTAGTAACACAAATTCTAGCAGTTGATGATGATGCCGATCAACTTTGGTTTAATATTAGTGGTAAGTAACGCACATTTATTCTGGTTACTGGAGAACTTTGACCACGAACTTGAACCAAATCGAACAGAAAATAAAGTTCCGACCCCCGGTTTTCCACCTTTAAAATTTGCAAAAAGTTGTTTTTATGTATGCTTATAATACATCTTTGTAAATAAACAAGTAAGAAGGCTCTAGTCGAGAAATCCCGACTAGACGATACCCTGATCCCTATATTTTACGCGTACAGTCAGTGCTTGCAAGTATTTGTGCGTGTGTGTACGACCATACTGTGTAGTGCATACTAAACTTCAAGGTTCCATATCTCCGGTGTTTCTTAACCGATTTTAATAAAAATTTCACAGATTGTTATTATTTTGATTAATAATTAAAATGCCATTTAAAGTTTTTTCAAATTCAAGATTTTATTGTTATCGATCACATGTGTATATCGAAAACGGGATGAGTTATCGAAAATCGAAAACAAACTTGTACTGCCTAGGGATTAGGCGAGCTTAAGTTCGAAATCTGGAGTCTCTAGCTCTTATAGTCTCTGAGATCGACGCGTTCATACATACAGACGGACAGACGGACAGACGGACAGACGGACAGACGGACAGACGGACAGACGGACAGACGGACATGGCTATATCGACTCGACTGTTGATGCTGATAAAGAATATATATACTTTATGGGGTCGGAGATGCTTCCTTCTGCCTGTTACATACTTTTGCACAACTTCATGATACCCTTTTTTCCCATTTTTAATGGGATCAGGGTATAAAAACAAAACATTTTTTTGAAACAGGCTTGCAAAGGGAATATATCAAATCTGCCTCTTTTTGCTCACTTTCAGCTTAGTGTTTTTAGCATTTATGATTTTAGTTGTGTATTAATTACATATTAGTCGGGTCAAGATAAACATTTTTCTAGACCCATACAACACAAATAGATTATTTAAAAAAAAACATGTTTTGAAACAAAACTTTAAATTGACTTTTTTGTATTTTAGGTGGAAATGAAGAAAACCATTTTTATATTGGTAGAGATACTGGAAATGTGTTGCTATCTAAAAATTTAGATTACGAGACACAGAAATATTACAATCTGTCTATAAGTGTAACTGATGGTTCACATAAAGTGCACACATGGCTATTTGTCCAAGTTGTTGATACAAATGACAATGCTCCACAATTTACGAAGGATATATATCAAGTGAATATATCTGAAAGCATTGAAGAAGAATCTGTTATTATGCAACTACATGCAACTGATAGGGACGAAGACAAAAAGCTGTTTTACCATCTTCACGCGACACAAGATCCATCATCTTTAACACTGTTTCGTATAGACTCCATTAGTGGCAACATAATAGTCACACAGAAATTGGATTTTGAAAAAACCTCAAAACATGTACTAATTGCGTTTGTTAAAGATCAAGGAACTCCAGGAAAGAGGAATTACGCAAAGATAATAGTAAACGTGCATGATCACAATGATCATTATCCAGAATTTACAAGAAAAATTATTCAAAGTAAAGTACCCGAAAGTACTGCAATAGGCTCGAAACTTGTTGAAGTAAGAGCGATTGACCGAGATAGTGGCCAGAATGCTGAAATACATTACTCTATTATAAGTGGCAATGTTGGAAATATGTTTCATATTGACCCAATATTTGGAATCGTATATTTGGCTGCCCCTTTAGACATAAATAAAATGCAGGAGTACATGTTGCAAATAAAAGCTGTAGACCTTGGTCATCCACCATTGTCGTCGCAAGTGCCTGTGCATATAATTATAGCAATGTCGGATAACGATCCTCCTAAGTTTTTCAAAAACTATATTTCATTGGAAATGTTTGAAAACCTAAGCATTGGATCCTATGTAACACAAGTTGAAGCTCAATCGTCTTCATCAATTTTCTTTGCTATCATTGCTGGTAATGTCAACGAAAGTTTTCGGATAAACCCGTCTACAGGGGTTATTGTTATTAACGCTAAAGTTGATTACGAAATAAACAAGTAAATAAAATATAAATTACATGTTGAAAAAATACTAAGCGCTCGTCATAACATATATGCTAATAAATTTTACTTTCAGAATTTTTAATTTGACAATTAAAGCAACTAACATGGCTTCCGAGTTTTCTTGCCAATATCTAATAGTGCATGTATTGGATGTAAACGACAATGTTCCAAAATTTCTTCAAAGTGAATTGGTTGGTACTGTTTTAGAGTCCGCCAGTTTAGGCTCCTACGTAAAAATAGTTGCTGATAAGAAAAAACGGTACGGACAACCTTTTTTGATGTTGATTTATTGTCTAAAATTTTTTTTGTTTTAGACTTTTGATACTAAACGCAGTTGACGCAGATGTTGGACTAAACGGAATGTTGCAATACAGAATCCTTGATGACTTAGCAAAAAATGTTTTTAAAATTGATTCTACTACAGGGGCTATTGAAGTCACACGCAATTTGGATTATGAAACGAAGTCGAATTATTCATTTCTTGTGGCGGTAATAATAATTTTTATAATGTAAATCTTTTTAGATTTAGTAACTGCTTAAATCATGTTTGAAAATGTTTATACTTCTTTGACACCGAAGGTAAAAGAGTATTTTGTTTTCTTCATTGTCAGCCGTTGTCTTTGGTCCTTATAGAACCCTAACAGATAAAGACTGAAAACCTTATAAATATCTTCAGCGATGATGCTCTTCCTACTGTTATCGCTTTTAATTGCGTTTGAATGCAGTGTTCATACTTGTTAAATGTAATTTTGACTCGTAAATTACATCTTAATATTTGCAGGTTAGTGACATGGGTACACCAAACTTACATTCAAAAACAAAAGCGCACGTAGTAATTCACGTGAGCAATGTGAATGATTGCCCACCAGTATTTAAGGATAAAGATTTAAATGTCACTTTGTATCTACCAACGTTTGAAAATGTATTTGTTGCCCATATTGAAGCGTTTGATGCCGATAACGACGTTGTTCGTTATGATATTCTTGATGGAAACAACCAGGAATGCTTTGCAGTTCATCCACTAACAGGCGTTTTAACAACAAGGTAATCTTATATTAAGCAATTTCAAATGTTCAATACTTACATATATGATGGGTAATGGGAATCGAATTTTCTATTGTATATGTTTTTTGACGTGCTGAACTCGATTTTTTCCGTTTGAAGAATAAACCTCAAATATCAATATAAACAAAAGAAAACTTTGCATTTAGACGCAACCGATTGCGGATTATTCTGATGCCACACGGGTGTTAAAGAGTCTGCTTGCAAGGAGTATGGGGCAACTAATATGGGCGTGGTTTCCTCAAATTTAAAACAGATCTATGGAGGATGTCCCTAGTCTCCCTGTGAAGAAATGGTGATTTCCGATTTCAAAATACAGGGGGTCTAGGGGTTGAATGGATGGGCGTTTGTTCAAGAATTTCAGTTTTTGGGGAACATCAGCAGCTATTTAGTAGCTCTAGGATGTCGGAAATGTGTCGATTTATCGATTTCCAGCTCTCTAATGTGCATAGCACCCCAATCTTGACACTGTCTGACCCGCCAAAGACATTTGCAAAGTTGCAAGTATCTAGCCTTACGGGTGTCGAAAAAAGTTACGTTCATATAGACGGACAGACACCATGACGGAAATTGCATAAAACCAATATACTCTTTATCTACGGTATCAGAGTATAAAAAATGAACAAAACTTAAACAAGTGTTTCTTAAGTATTAAGTTCAACACTTTGCATTCAAACTCAATATAATAAAATATTGTAATATAAAATTGTTAAAAAAAAAACGCTTCTTAAAAAATATGCTACGTAAATCTCAGGTAATTTCAAACAAAACTTACTTAGATAATGAGCTGTGCGCCGGTGGACTTATTAATTTTTGTTGAAACCATTGAAAATGGGTAAAAAGGTTTTGTGCGAAAGTATGTTACAGACAAACGGATTAATGTCCGACCCCATAAAGTATTTTTATACCCTGATCCCATTAAAAATGGGAAAAAAGGGTATAATGGTTTTGTGCAAAAGTATGTAACAGGCAGAAGGAAGCATCTCCGACCCCATAAAGTATATATATTCTTGACCAGCATCAACAGCCGAGTCCGTCCGTCTGTCCGTATGTATGAGCCAACCGATCTCAGAGACTATAAGAGCTAGAGACTCCAGATTTCGAACTTAAGTTCGCCTAATCCCTAGGCAGTACAAGTTTGTTTTCGATTTTCGATAACTCATCCCGTTTTTGATATACACATGGGATCGATAACAACAAAATCTTGAATTTGGAAAACTTTGAGACGGCATTTGAAATAATGAACAAAATAATGGGACATTGAAATTGTGTATGCAGTATGCAGTATGTGCGTACATACAAGCACACATACTTGCAAACACTGACTGTACGCGTAAAGTATAGGGATCAGGGTATCGTCTAGTCGGGATTTCTCGACCAGAGCCTTCTTGTTATTCTTGATCAGCATCGAAAGTCAAATCGATGTATAAACGCGTCGATCTTAGAGACTCTAGACTTAGAATATTAGCTCGATAAAACTCTAGGCAGTACAAGTTAGTTTCAAACTATCGGAAACTCATCCCGATGGAATCGAAACCAATTAAATCTTGATTTTTGCAAATTTGGAAATAGCTTTTAAAACTATGAAATGAAAATATATGGCTTATAATAGTTTTTTGAAAAGTATTTATTAGACAGAAAGAAGCATCTCCGATCAGCATCAACAGCCTAATAAATGATTGTACGCGATAAATCTAAAGTTCAGGGTATTTCCTACTGGAGCTTTCTCGACTAGAGCCTTCATGTTTTTATATTAGAATTTAATACATATGTTTTATAATTTTAATTTTTGTACGTATTTATATTTTAGAAACGCTGAATTTTTACAAAATGAATATATTTTGCACGTCCGCGCCTCTGATGGATTGTTCACTACCATTATTATCGTAAATATCAAAATTGAAGCGATAGTTAATTCAAATTTTGTGTTCCAAAAAAAACTATATGAGTTTTCAGCATTTGAAAACACAACAAAAGTAAATACAATAGGATTAATTAATGTTATTGGTAACGCATTAGATGAAAATGTGGAATACAGTATTCTAAATCCAACAGAAATGTTTACAATTGGGAAAACTTCTGGAGCTATTAAAACTACTGGAATAATTTTTGACCGCGAAATAAAAAATATGTATAACCTTTATTTTGAAGCAAGGTCATCCATATTCAATGGAGAAGTCCTAAGCACACGCAGAGCAATATCTTCAGCTTTTATTTCTGTATTGGACATAAATGATAATTGTCCCATGTTTGTCAACATGCCGTATTACGCCTCTGTATCAGTTGGGTACACAAAAGGATCAGTTATATTAACGGTTAAAGCAATAGACCTGGATAGTTCAGAAAACGGAGAAGTTCGGTATGAACTGAAAAAAGGAAACGGTGAACTTTTTAAAATAGAAAGAAAAACTGGTGAGCTGGAAATCAAGCAAAATATCGAGGGCCACAACCGTAAATACGATTTAACAGTTGCTGCATGCGATGGTGCTGTAATTTCATGCTGTACGGATGTTCTGGTTCAAGTAAAGGTATATACAAATGCTAACATTTTTAAAACGAAATTTTAAAAAAATTTTGATTTACTTTATGAACTAGGTGATTGATCGTTCAATGCCTGTATTTGAAAAACAATTTTATTCTGTGAGCGTGAAGGAAGACGTTGAAACGTATTCGGCCCTGTTTGTATCTATTCAAGCAGAAAGCCCACTTAAAAGAAAACTGATCTATACAATACCTAGTAATGATTTAGAACAATACTTTGAAATTGATTACAGAACAGGTAAAAAATAATTATTATCGCACTTTGTGTTGTACGTTAAAAGATTATTACAAGATTTGCTTTACAAAATTTTGCAGGGTTCTTGTATGTGGTAAACCAACTTGATTATGAGAAGAAAACTGCCCACGAGATAACAATAAGAGCTACTGACAGTTTTTCAGGCATTTACGCAGATGTCTTACTATCCATTATAGTTATTGACGTTAATGATTGCTATCCAGAAATCGATAAAGATAATTACAACATTACCATACCGGAAAATACTCCATTTGGATCACAAATACTACAAATAAACGCAACTGATATGGACTCTGGGGCAAATGGAATTTTATCATATTGTATTGAAACTATTGATGGTCGAAACGATTCCGATACATTTTACATTGACATTAGTGAAGGATCTTTGTTCCTTAAAACCTCATTAGATTATGAGGTAAAGAAGCACCATCATATTGTTGTGAACGTTAAAGATCATGGGTCTCCACAACTTGCTACGAAATGTAACGTTTTTATAACAGGTAAAAACCTTCAAAATTGCAGTTATTTAATTTTAATTTTTATTGCAACAAAGTAATATTTTATTCGCTAAATCAATTTAACATAGTTGAAAATAAATTACGATTTCTTGTAAATTCGTGTAAGAGGCAAATGAAGCATCTGATCCCATATATCACATACTAACACACAGTACCCGCATTGAACATTGACCGAAACTATTTAAACGGGATTGTTCTTAAGTGATAGCTTTCCATTTTTTATACCCTGATCCCATTAAAAATGGGAAAAAGGGTATAATGAAGTTGTGCAAAAGTATGTAACAGGCAGAAGGAAGCATCTCCGACCCCATAAAGTATATATATTCTTGATCAGCATCAACAGTCGAGTCGATATAGCCATGTCCGTCTGTCCGTCTGTATGTATGAACGCGTCGATCTCAGAGACTATAAGAGCAAAAGACTTCAGATTTGTAACTTAAGCTCGCCTAATCCCTAGGCAGTACAAGTTTGTTTTCGATTTTCGATAACTCATCCCGTTTCCGATATACACATGGGATCAATAACAATAAAATCTTGAATTTGAAAAAATTTAAGATGGCATTTGAATTATTAATCAAAATAATAACAATCTGTGAAATTTTTATTAAAATCGGTTGAGAAACACCGGAGATATGGAACCTTGAAGTTGAGTATGCAGTATGCAGTATGGTCGTACACACACGCACACATACTTGCAAGCACTGACTGTACGCGTAAAGTATAGGGATCAGGGTATCGTCTAGTCGGGATTTTCGACTAGAGCCTTCTTATTTGTTTCTAAAAAATGTTTAGAATTTAAGAAGTGTTTTTGATGAGTACGTTAAGGCTGCAGCGTGCATCTAGCTAAGTCAGCCTTGAGCTGCGCGTTCTTCTTCTGGGGTTGCATCATTTTGTAGTCCTTGGACTGCAGCCGGCCCTTGGTACGATTTAACTTCTAAAACTGCCAAGCTTTAATCGTTTATTGTCTAAAGCTCGCGTCAGCGTCCACCACATCTTCTCAATCTCCAGGGTATCGCCCAAATCTTTATTGGCCATTAATGTTTCCTGTTTGGCCATCCAGGTGTTGTTCGGTGTCGTGGTGCTCGTAAAGAGTGCGATGATTCTGTCTTTTGAGCTTTCGTCAATCTTCAGGGCTTTGGCATCGGCGTAGTATTTATTCTTTGTCAGTTTCGTGCCAGACTCGGAGCTTTTGATATATTCCCGGAAATAATTGTTCAAAGTTCGGTAATTATCTAAGCGTTTTTTTTTTTTTTTTAAATTTCTCAGCATTATTATTAGAGTAAAACAACGCCAATAATGACATGAATCCTGTCGGGCACATAAAAGTATAAGTCTTCTAGCTCGCAGCTCATTCAGTCCTTATTGATAGCCCTGTCAATTTTCTTGCTCGTTAAAGCTTTCTCTAGTTTTATTTTCTTCTTGATCAGCATCAAAAGCCGAGTTGATATAGCCATGTCTGTCTGTCTATACGTATGAAGGCGGCAATCTCAGAGACTTTAGGAGCTAGAGACTCCAGATTATAAACTTAAGTTTAAGTCAAGTATGTAGTATATGCGTTCAGACACCCACATACTTGCATCTCGGTGTAATACTGGATACGAGGCTTTTCCGATATCTAGAAAGGCAACCAGAACAAGAAGAGCCCTCGCGCAAATGATGCTTAACACGAAGAGCTCAAGACACCAACGGCGACTTATTTAGGGCGGAAAAAAGAAAAAATCTATCAATAACATGAATCGGTGAAGGGTCGGTGGACAGGTGGAAAGGAACTGCAATCGCAGTATGATGGGTTTTGTAGCTCGGGCGACACAATGCCTCACGTTGGTGTTGATCGAGCAGCGGAAACCATAATCTTAGGTTTACAGCTTAGTAGAAACTTAGTCATATCTTAATGCCTAGTGCAATCCTAGATTTGTGTAAACAATTCCTACACCATAAAGAGGTGGGTATTGCATATTTTGCATAATTCTTATTAATGGACCCCGAATAATGGATCCTTTTTGGCTTATGCGCTTTCCCAATCCTACGCGCGTCATTTTTATAGCACTCCACGTGTTTTTTCAGGATGCAGTGTACATTCTCATTTAGAATATGTGTTTACATTATAAGAATTTTGTGTTCTTGCTATCTATCAAATGCAAATACGATTGCATTTTTAAGTTTGCTTAATTTTAATTGATTCAAGCTTATTGATATATTCAAGTTACTCGTATTGGACAAAAGGCAAATAAGGGGAATTTTTATTAATATTTTTTCTTACAATTATGTTTTTAACGGAAATGTGCACTCCAGAATACAACACTATAACATTTTACTTTTTTTCGGTACATCAAAGTTGGAAAATAAGATATAAAAGTAAGACTTGAGAAAACGCCAAAAACTTAACTAATTCCAATTTGTGATTCCGTTTTCCTAAGAAACCACCAAAAATAATAATAGAAATCAATTAATTGTGCACATTCAAGAAACAAAACTATTGCGTGTTATTCGGGAATCCCGGCTAGGGCTTCAGCAGACGCATTATTTATGCTGAGAATCACCTGCCGCGTGTTGCCTCTCGCGCATCGGCTTGAACAAACCGTCAATCTTTGGTGGCTTACCAGACGTCGAGGGAGAGTGAATGGCTACCAGCTTATGAACAGCTTAATTCATTTTTGATCCCTCGAGTCATTTCTCTTGTTGTAAACTGGGACAAACACGCAATTTGACGTTTGAAATTTTTTTATTTTTTTTTTATATGTATTTAATTAAATTTAATAAAGTATATTTAACTAAAAATGAAAAATAAAAAAAATAAAACAAACATCTCTCTCTTCCTCTTCGATCGACCCAGTAGACTGATCCTGGACGCTTGCCTGGGACTATTAATCACATTACTTTAGGCAAGGTCCTTCAAGTGGCCCTAAAGGCGCTCCATTTGCCGCTCGTTAACTTCTACCTCACCATGCTTTCTTTTGACACACGCCTCCTCGTCTGTGATTAGGCGCGCAGTCCATCTCCCCCTGCTTTCACCCTCCCAATAGTTCTGCCATGCGTGAAGTGTGTTGGCTCTCTCATTCTGGGCAGCATTTTCGCCTTCTCCTGCACTTCTCCTCAAGTAGACCATCCGCCGCTCTTTAGCCAGAAGGTGTGTTGGTGCCACCCCAGCTATCACCAACACTGCGGGTTCCGAGACCGTTCGATAAGCCGAAGCTAGCCTTTTCCGGTACACATCTTTCTCAAGAGAGTTGGCCCATATCTCAGCCCCTTAAATTAACACCGACTGAACCGCACTCATCAGGAGTCAAAGTCTGCTCGAGGTCGGGCCCGCAACATTGGCCATTAGCCTACTGAGCGCAGTCACACCAGCTGCAGCTTTGTCTTCCGCCTGTTTTATCTGTTGAAAGAAGCTCAGCTTGGTGTCTATCATAAACCAAAGTATTTTACCGCAGGCTGCGACCTCACCATAGCCTCCCCGACTCTCAGTGAGATGATCGTTGGTATCCTTTTCTTGTACAGGACTACCACTTCTGTCTTGTTCAGCGCCTGTGCTAGCCCATGTTTCGCCATTCAACTACCGAAAGCCCTCTTCACTTGCTTGAGTTTGAGCTGTGCTCGTTGCAGGTCTCGCGCTGGTACCAGCGCAGCAACTTCATCCGCATACTCAACCAGGCACGCCTCATGTGGCATTTCCAGTCTAAGAAGGTGGCGTTCCAAAGATCCGATCCTAGTATAGATCCCTGCGCCGCCCCTGCCGTGACCACCTTTCTGCGGACGCCTCTGGTCTCACAAAGTAGTCCGCGCTGCGCAAGGTAGGCGTCGATTATTCGGAGTAGATAAGCCGGTACCCCGAAACTGTGCTTCAGAGCCTCCATCATATCTGTCCATCTCGCCGAGTTAAACGCATTTTTTACGTCAAGAGTCACAAGAAGCTAAATTTGGGAGCTACTTCAACTGGAAGCTGTTAAATCGGTAACAGGTCTGCGCAAATCGCTAAAACACATATATATCCCACATTTGAATAGATAATGTTACCAAATTTGGTGCGAGGATAGCTGGTTACTTCCCCCAAAAAAACTGCATCAAAAGTTTGGATGCCACGCTTACCACTGCCGCCTAAGCCCCGCCTTTTGAAATGGAGGATGCCCGTACTTTCCACGGTTTTTAAGCTAGAGTCACCAAAAGTGGTGGGATGATAGCGAGTGACGTCCACCACAGACCTGCATTGGGAACGCCGATACATGCCGCCCGCCGCGGAAATCACCATATCTTTAGCTTGTAAAGCTGACTCCTCATCACTAATTATATTATGATCCCATTAAAAATGGGAAAAAGGGTATAATGGTTTTGTGCATGTATGTAACAGGCGGAAGAAAGCATCTCCGACCCCATAAAGTATATATATTCTTTATCAGCATCAACAGTCGAGTCGATATAGCCATGTCCGTCGAACGCGTCGATCTCAGAGACTATAAAAGGTAGAGACTCCAGATTTGGGACTTAAGCTCGCCTAATCCCTAGGCAGTACAAGTTTGTTTTCGATTTCGATAACTCATCCCGTTTTCGATATACACATGGGATAGATAACAACATAATATTGAATTTGAAAAACTTTGAGACGGCGTTTGATACATTTAATAAAATAATAACAATCTGTGAAATTTTTATTAATATCGGTTAAGAAACACCGGAGATATGGGACATTGAAGTTGTGTTGAATGCAGTATGCAGTATGCGCGTACACACACACACTCATACTTGCAAGCATTCACTGTACGCGTAAAGTATAGGGATCAGGGTATCGTCTAGTCGGGATTTCTCGACTAGAGCCTTTTTACTTGTTTTTATACTGGTATCAGAGTAATCCACAATCGGTTGTGTTCGACTTCAACGTTTTCACTTGTTCAAAGTTTTATTTGTCGTAGGACTGGCTTTTAATATTTCTAAGGTGGAATGGTTGCTGTCTTCCGAAAGAACTAGAGGGGCACTATACTTACATAACTGCAAGCTATGTATGAAACAAATATTAAATCCATCTTAAAAAAAACTTTTCGCCATAGTATAAACAACTTCTGCATAACAAGTAATAAAGATGTAGGCTTTGAGGTTAGCCATTCGAATTCGCAATAAGCTATTACTTAATAGTATAATGAAGTTTGTTTCTCTTATATGCATGTTTTCATAGTTTTTTAACCAGGTATCGTCTGCTAAATTGTCATAAAGTTTCTTTAACAGACTGTACCTGTAAAATCCGGCATTGCAAAAATCATAAATATTAAACAGAAACAGATGTTTAAAATATTCCAAAGAGGCAATTATTTTAACGTTTTATTGACAATTTAGTTATTTAGTAATTGAAATTAATAAAATGTAGTAAAAATTAATTTTATTTCATAACGTTGTCAATAAAAACTTCAATGTCATTACTTTCAGAATATGTGTTCATATAAGCACGATGTTGTGATACTTCGTGAAACATCAAACCAAAATGCGATTTAGTTTTACATAATGTTGATGTTTTCAAATCGCTTGTTCTCAAAAAAGGCAAAAAGCACAAGCCTTGATCAAGATTATATAAACTTTATGGGGTATGGGATGCTTCCTTCTATCTGTAACATACTTTTGCACAAAACCATTATTGTAGAGAATAAAAACACTAAAGCCAATCTGAACAATCTGACTTTAGAACCGTGTTTAATTGTCTAAAGTTTCAAAAGTTGATAAAATGTTTTAAACTAGCGTAATTAGATTGCAATTATGAATAACATATTTATTAGTATGGTGAAATAAACCGAAAAAAATTAGTCAGATCATCTATCTTTTATTCATGTGCTGAACGATTAATTAGTCAAATTAATAATACGAAGGCGCTTTTTCATGGTGTCGAACGGAAAACATATATGGCTAAAAATTGACAATGAGTGGGGTTTTTAAATTTAATTTTTCTTTACAATGTAGCTCTTCATTAGCCCTATAGTTGGTTCAAAGATCGATTTTGGGAAACTATTTGTTTTTAAATTTTTTTGCAAAAAAGTCGCAACGAGCAAAAAAAATGTTAATAATAATAGTTATGTTAAATCTTTCGTTATTTTTCGATGTCAATTATAAAAAAGATTATAACACTCATTTTTCTTTCACCGGCACTTAAGATAATACAGTAGTTTTCATGTTTAAAACAAAATTAACAAAAATGCAATTACTGTATTTCACCAAATTTGGTATGAGGAAAGATTGTGACATCCCTAAAATATCTGCATCAAAAGTTTGAAGGCCCGGCCCCTAAACTACACCCCAGCTTCCCGCCTTTCTAAAACGGGAATGCATGTATCTTCTACAGTCACCAAATTTGGTAGGAAGAGTGAGTGACATCACTTAAAGTTTTCACCAAAAATTTGTATACCACGCCCGTATTTATGCATCTGTCTACGGCCCGCTACTGCCC
This sequence comes from Scaptomyza cyrtandrae, assembly GCA_035044605.1. Taxonomy (NCBI): domain Eukaryota; kingdom Metazoa; phylum Arthropoda; class Insecta; order Diptera; family Drosophilidae; genus Scaptomyza; species Scaptomyza cyrtandrae. The sequence continues at coordinate 316,947 of JAWNNS010000647.1, read as the reverse complement.
CTTTGCAAACAAATTCATTCCTCCTTAATTATTAATTCTTTTAAAAAAATTTGAATTTACTTTGTGCTATAACGACATTTATTTTTTGTTGCTGGTGGATTTTTCTGCCGACATGCCCATATTTATATTTATTGACATAAAAATTGAAAACTAACAAATATCCTAAGCTTAAATTGCGTCCAATTTGGGTTTAACGTTACTGTTCTTAGTAAATTATCACATAATATGTATGACTACAAATTTTAACCGGTTATACACTAAACATAGCTTTTGTTGAAATTTCATCTCAAATTGCTTCTTCTTGACAACTATATATAAAAAGTAAAAATAATGTGTATAAAATAATTTGTATAACAACCACTTTTATTGCAGTTAAGGATATTAATGATAACTCACCACGATTTATTGAGCCATCTTTCAGCACAAAGCTATCAGTAGCAGCAAATCGTGGTCAATTTGTTGCATTGCCTAGAGCATATGATAATGATATAGTCGACATTGACTTTTTGCAATATAAAATTGTTGATGGAAACGATTTACAAACTTTCAGCATCGATACACGAAATGGAGTTATTTCACTTCAAAATATGTTAAACTTCACCGACAAACCCAATACAATTTTAAATATCTCTATTTCTGATGGAGTCCACACAAGCTTTGCTCGTTTAAAAATTACATTAGTCCCGGAAAATGTACACAGCCCAAAGTTTGAAAAGGAGGTATATAAGGCAAAAATTATGGAAAATATTGCTTATGGACATGAAGTTATTACTGTATGTATTTCATTTCATTCTCGATTTCTGTTAATTTTTTATACACTTGCCCAACAGGTTAAAGCAACTGACAATGATTTCGGTCGGTTCGCCAGTCTTTACTACGAAATTGTATCTGAAGATATGAAACAGTATTTTGAAATTAACCGTAATAGTGGCTTAATTACATCAAAAGTTTCTTTTGACCGGGAAGTTAAAGATGAGTACGTACTACAGTTAAAGGCAATTGATGGCGGAAATAAAAATGGATTTGCGTCATTAAGAGTGTCAATTGAAGATGTAAATGATAATAGTCCTCGTTTCTATTTAAAGGAGTACAAAGTTGTAATAAACTCTTCAAATAATACTAATGGAACCATATTGAGCGTAAGTTTATGTATCTATTATTTTTTTATTATATTTTTTTTTTTGTATTGTAACTAAAGCAATAATAGTTTTGTTATCTCATATTTTGTCAAATGTTAGCACCTTCGTCGATAAGCTGTCAAAATTTTTCTCCCAAACATTTTAAAGACTTGATAAAAAAAAAGTATATTTTTAATAATAATATTTCGAGCAGAGCTTTCATATTTGTTAGTATTGTGTTTTAATTTATTTATTAGACAATTTTTGTTTTGTTATTTTTTGTCTGACTTGTGGGCCGTTTGTAACTTTGCTTATAATTTGTATCACAAAGAAAATGAACACGTTAAAGTCGGTCGCAACCGTTTTCGTAATATTTTGATACGAGTATAAAAACTAAGCTACCGGTATTTCTCTCATGAACAGCTTCATGTGGCCTTGTCCATAGGAAACTTAGTTAATAATTTACTGAGCAAAGTCGCAACAGTATATCTATAAACATTGATTCCGTTTACCACAAGGCTTTGCTCCATGCGCCTCCGTTTACGCTTAATAAATTTTAAGTTATGATTTAAAAGCGGACGCGTTCACAAGCAAAATGATCGGTAGCCGAAAATATCAAAACATCCAAACTTCAATTGAATCCAATTGGGTGTTTGGCGTGTCAGTGCGATGTTCGATTTCGTAACCGGTACGCGATAACTGCAAGAAGTCCCTCTCGCCCTTGCTCGTCTTTTTCATTTTTAAAAAGTTTATTTTTTCTTTAAGAAATAAACTTTTTTTTTTGATTATTATTACATTATTAACCTATGTACGTTTATTTAATTTGTTATAGGTTAAAGCTCTGGACAAAGACATCAATGCAAATGGTGTTGTAAAATATACTATTGTGCCGCATTCAATGAAAACTATTTTAAGAAACAAAATTTATTTGAATGAAAGTGATGGCAGCATTGTTCTTAAAGGCGATCCAAAAAAATTGGAAAATGAAGTTTTTCAATTTTTTATTCGAGCTTTTGATTGTGGAGAATCGTCATTGCATAACGACATTCCAGTGACTCTGGAAATAGTAAATTCTGATGTAATAATTCCAGCTTTCGAAAAAAAGGAAATCAATCTTAAAGTAATAGAATCTACATCCCCTGGAACGGTTTTAACAAAACTTCATGTAAACGGAAACTATACGTTAAAATTTTCAATTTCTGACCAAAGCTCCATTTTTGGTGTATCCGAGACTGCAGAATTGATTTTAATGCAAACTCTGGACCGTGAACAAAATGACTCGCATTATTTGGTTGTCAGGGCCGAAACCGCGACGCTACCTGTTCTTTTTGCATATGCTGAAGTATACATTCATGTTACAGATGAAAACGATAATTATCCTAAATTTGATAATACAATTTATAGTTGTGACGTTGCGGAAAATACTGATAAAGTTGCATCAATACTTAAGGTAACGGCAACTGATGCAGACACTGGGCCAAATGGTGATATTCGTTACTACTTTGATGAGCAATCAAATGGCATAATTTTTGACATAGACATATTTACTGGATGGATCACTCTTTTGTCTTTCTTAGATCGAGAAGTACAATCAGAGTATTACTTGAAAGTAATTGCTACAGATAATGGTCAGCCCAAACACGATTTAAAAGTGCCAGTATTTATAAGAATAACAGACTCAAACGATAACGGACCGCAATTTAAGTTACCCATCAATCATATTTTCGTTTCTGAATCAGCACTTCCAGGCACTGTTTTGGCAAATTTATTGCTTATAGACCCTGACACCGAAAAGCAAACTATCGACTATTATATAATTTCGGGAGATAGTCAATCTCAATTTCAAATTGGCAAAACCGGAGAGCTGTTTATATCAAGACCACTTGATAGAGAAGAAATATCATTTTATAATTTGAGTGTCTTAGCCACGGACGGAAAATTTACAACGGAGTCGAACGTTCAAATACACATAAAAGATGTTAATGATAATATGCCGATCTGTCATAAGCCTCGCTACCACATCACAATTAATGAATCTTCACCAATAGGTTCAATTATTGTTGAAGTTAAAGCAATAGATTTTGATTCAAGTAATGAATTTCAATTGCGTTATTACATATCGGGAAAGGGGTCAGATGACTTTGTTATTGAAAAAGACAGTGGAGTTGTAAGAACAGCGAAGCTTCTTGACCGAGAACTTATCCCAAAGTATAAAATATTTGCACATGTGCAGGATGGCAAAGAATTTATAAGGGAGTGTGTTTCTGAAATAATAATTACTGTGAAAGATATAAATGACAATGCGCCAATATTCTCTCTTCCCAATTATAGAGTTAGCATAAAAGAAGATGCTCAGGTGCAAACGCTGGTTACAAAAGTTCATGCTACTGATAAGGATGATGGTATGAATCGGAAACTTAAGTTTTCATTAAAGGGCACAAATAGTGATTATTTTGCAATATCCAAATCTACCGGAATTATTAAATTAGAAAAAAACCTTGATCGCGAAACAATCTTTTTATATAATTTCACAGTTAAAGCTGAAGATTTTGGACAACCATCACTGAGTTCAGATGCCAACATTGTTATTAATATTTTAGATATAAACGATAATCCTCCAGAATTTAGTTTACGAGAATACATAGGTTACATATATGAAAATGTGACACAAGGATCAGAAGTTTGTAGAATTCATGCAACATCAAAAGATATTGGCGTTAATGCTGAAATTTTATACTACATAATGAGTGGAAATGACCAGCGAATATTTAATATAAACTCCACTACAGGCGTTATATGGATAAACGGAACAATTGACTATGAGAAAACGAAGTTTTATTTTCTCACCGTTCAGGCTATTGATCAAGGCAGTCCGCCACTTAGTAACGTTGCATACGTCAATATATCAATAGAAGATGTTAATGACAACACCCCAACATTCGTGCAAAATATTTATCGAACTAGTGTGCGGGAAGATATTTCAGTTAATCTTCCAATAATAGATGTAAAAGCCACAGATGAGGACTCTAGCTTAAACGGAATTATTAAATTTAGCATTGTTAAAGGTGACAGCTTAAGTCAATATCGAATAAATAAAAACAATGGAACAATAAGCTTAGCAAGGCCACTTGATCGCGAAACTATTTCAAGCTATGCATTGGAAGTTGAAGCCTGTGATTTTGGAGTTCCTGAGCGATGCAATAGTGTTCCAGTCAATATTTATATTCTTGACGCAAATGATAACCCTCCAGTGTTCTCGCAGACAAACTATAGCATAGTCTTACAAGAAAATAGACCACTGGGCTTTGTTTTTATATCATTTGATGTGTCAGACGCTGACGAGGAACCAAATTCGACGCCTTATACTTTCGATATACGTTCTGGAAATGAAGGCGGTCTTTTTCGGCTTGAGCAAGATGGATCTCTTAGTACAGCGTCCCGATTTAATCACAAATTACGAAATGAATTTCTAATTCAAATACGTGTATTTGACAATGGAACTCCACCACAGTTCTCGGATACTTGGGTAACAATCAAAATAATTGAGGAAAGTCAATATCCTCCTATAATAACACCTTTAGAAATTACTGTCAATTCATTTGATGACGAATTTTCTTCTGCATTCCTTGGAAAACTTTATGCATCTGATCAAGATCAATATGATGAGCTAACATTTGATTTAACTTCAACCATTGAAGAAACTTATGAGACTCTAAAATTATTTAAAATTGTAAGTAAAACTGGTGAAATATTCTCCACTTCCAACCTTGATATAGGTTTTTATAAACTAAATGTGTCTGTAACTGATGGAAAGTTCACCGTATACACCACTGTTAAAATTACTGTTGAACTTATATCAATGGATATGGTTAAAAAAGCAACAGTAATCAAATTCAGTAATATTGCAGCTCCTGATTTTTTGTTGAGCCATCGGAAGGGTTTTATTCGCTCAATAAGAAACGTGATGAGATGCCGGCAGAAAGATGTGATTCTTATATCGTTGCAAGAGCAAATTCCAAACTCGTTGGCAAATCGCGAAAAGCGGTCTACTGAGTTTAATTTAAATGTTGTTTTTGCAGTACGCAAGCAACAAATTATACCTAGCTCAGAGGAATTTTTTAGTACTGATGAACTCCGCCTATCTATTATTAGCAAGGAAATTGAAATTGAAAACGATACCAACCTTATAATTGAGGAAATATTTTCAAGTTACTGTCCAAGCAAAGTAAACACTTGTGCTAACGGAGTCTGCCAGCAATTTATAAGTCTTGATAAAAACAATATAATAACAATCTACACAGATGTTATAAGTTTTGCTGCTCCCTCCTATAGCTTATTTAATAAATGCGTTTGCAAGCCTGGCTTCGATGGAAAAAATTGCAATGAAACAGTAAATGCATGCTCCTCAGAACCGTGTCCACCTCAAAGAAATTGCTTACCATCAGAATCTGCATCTGGATATCAGTGTGTCTGCCCAAAGGGTTACTCAGGGTCATTCTGCGAAATAAAATCTTTCAAATGTGTAAATGAAACATGTGATGCCTTTTCTTCAACTGCCGTCTCATTCGGTGGTAAGAGCTATGCCCATTACAAAATAAATAAGGCAAAGGCCAAAAATATTTTAGAAAATCATTTTGCTTACTCTCTACAAATCAGGACAGTGCAACAAAGTGGTACACTTTTATATGCGAGCGGGAAAGTTGACTATAATGTTTTGGAAGTTGTAAACGGAGCTGTAAAATATAAATTTGATTTGGGATCTGGTGAAGGAGTTGTTAGCGTATCAAGCATTTATATTTCGGATGGCGCGTGGCATACCATCACTTTGGAACGCACTTTAAACAGTGCCAAATTAACTGTGGATAATAAGCATGTATCCCAAGGCAGTGCTCCTGGAGTCAACAGCATATTAAATGTTCAGTCAAATGATATTTTTGTTGGAGCAGAGGTTCGACCGCATCCATCAATTATTGGCTATGAAGATATTCAACGAGGTTTTGTTGGTTGTATGGCGAACATAAAAATTGCCATGGAACCCTTACCTCTATACATTTCTGGAGGAAGTACTATTGCAGCACTAAAACGGTTCACAAATGTAGAGTTTAAATGTGATCCAGCAAATGTTCTAGTTAGCTTAGGAGTTTGCGGTACTCAACCATGCCTAAATAGTGGCATTTGCATGGATCTTGGGAATAATAATTTTAAGTGTACTTGCCACGCAAGATTTTCCGGTGAACTGTGTGAAATAGATTTAGATCCTTGTTCGTCAGCACCTTGTTTATTTGGTGGACGTTGTCACAGTCGGGAACCAAATAACTATACATGTGCTTGCCCTATACATCTATCTGGACAAAGATGTGAATATGGGAAATTTTGTATACCGAATCCTTGTAAAAATGGCGGAATATGTGAAGAAGGTGACGGAGTTTCACACTGCTTTTGCCGAGGGTTCACTGGATCAATTTGTGAAATTGACGTTAATGAATGCGAAAACCAACCTTGCGGAAATGGAGCAACTTGTATTAACGAAGCTGGTAGCTTTCGATGCATTTGTCCTTCATTTCTTACTGGTGCAAGCTGCGGTGACCCTCTATATTCAAATTCAATAAGTACAAAATTGAAAAACTTTTCTATGGAGCATATTAGTGGCATAATATCAGGAATAACAATTGTACTCGTTATCATAATACTATTGCTTTGCTGTATAGCTTTTAAAAGAAACTCATCCGCAAACGCAGAAAACAGAAACAAAAAATTAAAAATTAAACATTCTGTGAAGCAAGCAAATCTAAACTCTCTTCTTGATAAGGATATTCTTTGCAAATCAAGTGCTAAGATAAGCAATTTGGAAATAAGCCAACGACCAATAAGCTATTCACCTCCAATTAACGATAGCCTATTTTTAAGTAATACCACCTTTGTAAATAATCTGGATATTTTACGAAGTTATGGCTCTGCTGGTGATGATCTGGAAAATATACCTTTTGAGTATCAAAAAGTAAATAGAACAAACCAACATGTTAACATTAATTCAAACAACTTGATCGATGGGGACAGTGGACATAAACAAGAATGGTGTGAACAAATGCATTTAAAGACATTTCATGAAAATAAGCTTAACAACGGTAAGTTAAAATTTAGATTTATCCACTTTGACATTTTGAAATAATATTGATATTTAACAGAGCGAAGAATAGACGACCATGGATTTCCAGTTAACCGTGTTTCAAGCGGAAAGCTTATACACGTTGCTATGCCTAATGTGTGTGCAAATTTTGTAGATTCTTCCGTGGGTAATGGACAATATCACTGGGACTGTTCAGACTGGGTACGAAAAAGTCATAACCCATTACCGGACATAACAGAAGTTCCTGGTGCAGAAGTCCGTGACTCATCAAGCTTTCATAGTAATGATAGTAACGAGTCTACGTCTAAGCGAAATTATTTAGTAAATGGTGAGTTTTAAATCATTATTTTTATATTTATAACAAAGAGAATCTAAAAAGAACATAATGCGAAGAACAGTGGTTGCAAACTGTAATAATTGTTATACCCCGAACCCATTGAAAATGAGTAAAAAGGGAATAATGGTGTTGTAGAAAATATTTAACACGCATAAATATTCTTGATCAGCATCAACAGCCAAGTCGATATAGCTACGACCGTCTGTCCGTCCGTCCGTCTGTATGTATGAACGCGTCGATATCAGAGACTATAAAATCTAGAGACTCCAGATTTGGAACATAAGCTCACCTAATCCCTAGGCAGTACAAGATTGATCAATTTTTAAATTTGTCAAAATTTCGATAACTTTTTTCGATTGACAACAACAAAATCTTGACTTTGGAAAATTTTGAGACGCCGTCTCAAACAATAACATTAAACGAAATAATGACAATCTGTAAATTGAAATTTTTATTGAAATCGGTTGAGAAACAGCGGAGATATGGAACATTGAAGTAAAGAAAAGTATGCAGTATATATTTTTTTTTTTTTTTATTATATTGGACGTAGATGTACTAACGGACAGTACATTCAAGTGGCCCAACGATACCAAGCACCGGCTTGTTAACGCGCGGACCCAAGCATAAAGCGACCCACCTCCCGCCCATACGACCGAGGGGCGCACCGCGTAACGTGCGGTTACGAAGATCGCGAACATGTAGACAAATGACGAGAGTGAAGATTTATTAGTAAAAGTCTACTCTGGTAAGCAGGTAAATTAGTACTATTGTCCCAGCTAAGACCCCGAAGGGCAAAGAGTAAAAAAAATTTTTTGCACCGTTTCTATTCCATCCTGATGAGTCCTGTATTTGGGATATCATATACAAGACCCATATTCAAGAATAGGTCGGACAAGAGACACATAAAGAGTTTTTGTTAAGTAGGGGTCGTCGAATTCCTTCGACCAGCGCTTAATGAGCCCCAAGACACTTGATGCTCGATTTGAGATTAAAGCAATATGCTTGTCAAACTTAAGCTTTGGGTCCATTAAGACACCTAAATCCTCAACAAAATCAATCCGATCCAATGGTGGTTATCCAGAAGATAGATATTAAAAAAAGGCATTCGCCTATAAAAAGACATAACTTTACATTAACTGCAATTGAGATGCAGTAAATTTACTCTGCACCAAGTTTGAAAATTGTCTAAGTCACTTTGCAGTCTATGACCAGACAGAAGACTTGCAGCTGACATGCATAATTTTAAATCATCAGCATACATTAGTACCCGAGAATGATTAATAACAGACGGAAGGTCGTTTATGAACAGTGTAAATAATAACGGTCCAAGGAGACTTCCTTGTGGAACACCTGCACCGCTTTAGAAACTGAGCCATTAAAATAGACTCTCTGAGTTCTAAAAGTTAAATAATCTTGAATCCAAAGAATAAGATTATTGGGAAAGCCCAAAAGTTTAAGTTTATAAATAAATAACAAATGGTGAGAATTCTAGTAAGTTTATGAACCCGTGCTGGCACGGTGATCATAGATTTACAAAGATGTTGAAGATGAGAGGTTATTAGTTTCTCAAAAATCTTAGGAATAGCAGACAACTTGGAGATACCCCTATAATTTTGAGCATTAGATTTGTTTCCTTTTTTAAGCAAAGGAATAATATAAGACTCTTTCCAAATTTTTGGGAAAGAGCATAGCTCCACGGACAAACTAAACAATTTATGCAAAGGTTTTAAAAGATCCTGAGCACAGTACCTAAGCACACAGCTTGGTATTCCATCAGGTCCTGGAGAAAATGTGGGCTTAATAACCTGAAGATCACAAAGTAGTGAGCTCTCTGTGATTTCCGGTATGAAAATGCAATTTGAGGCATTAAGCTGATAGGGGTAAGGCATGACGACTGGTTGAAAACAAAGGCTATAGGTCGTTTGAAAAAATTCAACAAATAGATCGGCAATGGCCTGATCTGAGTTGGCTTTCTTTTCATCAAAGAATATGTTAGATGGAAGAGTCGATGTCTTGCGTTTCGCATTAACGAAATCAAAAAACCATTAAGGATCCTGATGAAACTGTAATCTACACCTAGTCAGGTAATTCCTGTAACATTGGTTATTGAGGACTGAAAAGTTGAAACGAGCAATCAAGTCAATAAATCAATCAGAACAAGCTAACGGAGAGCTTGATTTTCTGAAACTCTTATAGAGTTTCGGTTTACGAATTTTTTGAATTGTCAACTCTCTGGTAAACCACACAGGTTTGTTTGACCTGTTTGGCGTTCCATAAGGGACACACAAATCAAATAAAGAATTTAAAGAATTATAAAAAATACTGATTGAAACGTCCAAATTGTCAGACCCGTAGAGGGTAGACCAGTCAGTCACGGCCAACAGCCGAGTAAGTTTTGCAAAATCGGTTTTCGAAATTGACGTACTCGTACTACGAATTACCCCCGGTAGGGTAAAGTGATCGATATGGGTTGTGATCGGGTAATGGATGAGGAGGATGGATCCAAAACAAAAACCAGATCAAGCATTTTATTAAGAGAATTTGGGATATCATTTATTTGATTCAATGATATCCCAAGTAAATTAATCAAGAATTCATTCTGTGCCGAGTCAGTCAGGGCGCCAGAGTCGGGGCAAGAAATCCAAGTAACTTCAGCAATATTGAAATCACCGAGAACTACAAGGATATCGCGATCGGAAAGCATGCAAGAAACGGACAGTATAGCAGACAAATGAGCATCGTAGATAGAGGTAGGGGGTATATACGAACAGGTTATAAAAATACCAACGCCATTAAAAGACAACTTAACAGCAACAAATTCTATATCTAAGAACCACCTACTATTACTGTCTCCGAAGAATAATTTTCATCAACAGCAATAAGCACACCTCCGCCACGTCGAAGCGTACGGTCTTTTCTATATATACAGTATCTCTTGGATACTACTTCAGAATTAAGAATGTCTTGCCTCAACCAAGTTTCAGTTAAGGCAATGACATGAAAAGGAAAAGCAAGGCTATTAAGATATAAACTACGGAGTTTGCTACAAATACCTCTTACATTCTGATAGCCAAGTACCAAAGAAGTTTTTAGTTTTTGGAACTATCAGAATCGAGAAGAGTTTGAGGCAAAGCTACTGGGGTGAGAGATACAATCGGAGACCGAATTTCAGGAAGAGTTTTAGGCAAAGCTACTGGGATGGGAGATAAAATCGGAGGCCGATTTTTTTTTCCTGGCAGTATATTCATTAACAACAACGTGCTCCGGCCAAAACTCTTTGCAACATATAGAGCTAAAGTCTTGACTCGAGACACTGATTTTAAACGACGAGATATTCCTAGTATAATTAAATTTTAATTTCTCCACCGTGAAATTGGCTTTAGATTTGGTCTTAATATAGACTTAATATAGATCTTCTGATGTCAAATCAGGGGGAAGCCTTGAAACAAATACTTGTTTTTTAAGTGGAACGGCAAAAAATTTTCTAATTATGTCTTCAATCGAAGATACATTTTTAGCTAATGGAACATTTGGCTCTTTTGATATATTAGGTTTGTTTGGTTGAACTACGTCAACTCTACTCACCACCAAAGAGACCGAAGGACCGGGATTAGATGATCCATAGGGACTAGAGCGTTTACATCCGTTATCTCGTTAATTATGGGGTTTATTTTTTATGTTTATGTTTATTTTTATTTTTGGTCATAGGATTGCTTGGCTGAACTTCAGACATGACCGGTCCCGATAACGGCCCAACATTGGCTTTTTTCGCTTAGGAGAATCACTCAAGAGATTTTTCTCCTTAAAGTTTCTCTGCACAGTTGAGAAATTATCGCACAATTTTTTCAATTGGCCAAAAACTCCCTCAAAGCCAAGCTGAGTCTCCATAAAGTTTGCCATGTCTTTTTTCCGATCCAAACAAGACAAACATGGTCACTCTAAATTAGTGGCGCCCATCAAGTCGATGACTCGGCCGTTAAGACTAGCACTTTTCTCATGTGCGACATTTGGGCACATCCAGCAGCCAAGAAAAGTCATCTTTGAATTGGTGCGAACTTGGCAGGCCTTGTAACAGCAGACAACCATTATTATATAAATTTTTTTTTTAATTAATGATTGAAAAAAATGTTGCTCAAAAAAAAAAAAGAAGTTAAGGACCACCCTAGGGTTAAAAGAATACGCTTGTAGATACTTACAAACCAAAACACAAACAAAAACGTACCGGCGCGAGCGCAGCAACCGTAAGCAACAACAACGGAATAATTTAAACCGGGACCAGCACCAACACAAAAGACCGCGTGAGAGCAAAAAACGGTTTTATGCACAGAGAGCGAGCACAGAAAAACTAAAAGAGTGCAAGTATGAAAATACAAAAACAAAATACTAGCAGGGCAAAGCAAACTAGGCAACTTAAGCAATGAGCTTTGACTGCAGTTCGTTATTGTATTTTGGCACTTGCAAAATATATGCAAATAAACTATTTAAATTAATGTTCAAAACTTGGGTTTACAAAACCGATTAAACCCAAACTATTTATTTGCACAGAGTCGCGAGATTAAAAACAAAAGTAAAACGCATAAAATCAAAAAAAAAATCAAAAAGAGCACAAAAAAAACACGTCCGTTGCTAAGCAAAGAGAACGAGATGATTTTTAATTTATGAGTATATTATATATATATCAGTATATTTCCAACCGCTGACGGGGATGGTCCAGTAGCAAAATGAGACCTGGTTCGTTTGTGGCACATATCTGAAAAATCTAACATTTAGTAGATTTATAAAATCTGGCCACCCGCAACTTTCCATGTTACGCGACCGGTGAGCTATCGTTGCAGGGGTGGTTCGCGTCGTGCACTAACACGACCACTTCGACTACATTGGCCTTGCCTCTGCTTTATTGAGCTCGCTGCAGCATGCTGAGCTCCACTTGCGCTAGAAGTACAGTTTGAGCTCCAACAACTGTCGCCAACACTTCAAATATGCGGGTACGGGCTTGTTGTTTCACTCTACTGGCCCGTGTTGGTGCGGCAGCAACCCGATGACCAGGGTTACCGCTCTTCCGCTGCGTATCCATCAGCCTCTCCTGGAAAGCCGTCTATAGTTTCCTCAGCATGGTGCTTATTCCCACGAAATTCGTACTGCTATATGCTGTGCTTTTTATTACTACGATCAGATTTAAGAATGCAGTTTATCTTTCTGATGCATATACAATACGAGAATCTAGTTTAAGCTGCTTCAAACAAAATCGAAGCCCGTATGCCATTATACGGACCACCTTAGAATACCCAGAGTAACGACCTGTTGCAGAATACAATTAGGTCCGGCTAGTGCTAATGTGTATACAACCGAACTTTACTTGTCCTCCGAAGCTGAGGTCAACTGGAAACCTGTTGCAAAAGCTTGATCAGAAAGAGTGCAGCACAAATCTATGGGATATTTTGTTTACGTTAAGCTGAGCTACCCTTAAATTTTGTGAGCAACGTAACGCAAACGTTTTCATTGTTGCATGTTTTTCGTCTAAACAAACGTACTGAGAGATACTGATTTTTGCAATGAAGTGTGAAGACCCATCGAAATAGCTTCATTTCAATCAACCTAAGCCTCCACAATTACTACAAAAACATTGTTGACTTAGTGACAATTGAATTCAGCAGTATTAAAGGACAGACCATGAACTTGAAAAGAAAATTTACTTGAGAACGACCGGATAAGAACTTACAGGCCTACTGCTTGGCGAACAGCCTTCGACTTGATTGTGCATTGTTCCCATTCCTAAAAACGATTCAATAAAGACTCGAGAGAATAATTATAAACTTAATCTACCGAGCTCCAACTAAAATGTTCGCGAGACAGTAGTACAATACATTTGCACGCTACTACTTAACTGAATCGCAAAAGCTAAGGTTTGAAATGACGCTGCCTCACCTTGTACATTTACATTATAACTGTGAAAAAATAAAATATTGTGATATGCACAATTGCAATAAGTACATGAAAACGATGAATTATGCCCTCCATAAACACAAGCGAATAAAGATTTAGGTCTTTAAATTTTTTTAGCAAACTTTGTTTTGTCACGAGTTGACTCTTCTGCTGTCAAGTATGGGTATCACCGCATGCCGTATTCTGCATGCCGAACATTATTTAATAGATATAGTGGTTCGATCTGACAACTGACCGATTTTTACATATGATTTAACGTAAAGAAGACCTTAACAAAACATCCACCTCGATAGCTCAAGCTTGCATAGAAAGAGACGGGCTTGGGTATATTGACTCAGCTTCCGCTGCTGATCAAAAATATATGTACTTTATTTAATTAATATATATATAATTTAATTATTAATATGTCTGTAATAATCTATTATAATAATAATGATGTGTCAAATTCGAAATTCCTTTTCGCAATGTTTTCCCTTGTTTATTTTCTAACTTAAAAAAACCAACATAGTTTGTTACATTTTTCGTATTATTGAAGCTCACTAAAAGTGAAAAAAACGATTAATTGACGATTAATTATTCACTATCCATTAATTAATAAAATTAAATCTTTATTTAACGAACAGCTAAAAATGTATTCTGGTCAATTAGTATTTGATCAACTTATAATACTTAACCCTGAATATACCCTTGTATTGACTGTGAGCAGAAAAGGTTCATAGCAATTTATGATGGCGGGAGAGGTAAAAAAAATTGTAAAAAAGTTTAGGAATCTCCACTTTTTATTTTGATGTAATTTGATTTTAACAACTCAGAAATAAATTTTAAAGTGATACTTAAATAAAATGTGTATCAAAGTCACCTTTGTGTGTGTGCTCATCAAATTGATAAAATCAAACATAAATAAATTATTCGTTTCTCGGAAGATCGACGTAAAAAAGTTTGACTGACAACAAGATACAAATCGATTTAGAACCAATTTCTCAATTTCGGGTTGGACGAATTAACCGAAGTTCAGTCAAATTTGAGTGTCTCCCAAATTATTAAACAAAATAATGAAAATCTGTGAAATTTTTATTAAAATCGGTTAAGAAACACCGGAGATATGGAACATAGAAATTGAGTATGCAGACTGTTCGCGTTAAGTATCGTCTAGTCGGGATTTCTCGACTAAAACTTCTTACTTGTTTTTTAATAAGCAGTTTGACAGGAAAAATTGCGTTATGCAGTGCTTGATATCTACCTTTTATGTCTGAACTCAGACAACGCAATTCACTAACAATATTATGTTCGGGTCAAAGTTTTCTATAATTATGATTTGATCTAAAGCCTGCTTGTTTCTTGAGTTTTAAAATAATATTTTAATTCAAATTATTTATTATTTTTTAAATTTTTTAGTGGAAGGTATTGATCCAACAAGAGATATTGTGGCTCTAAATGAAGATATGGTATTTGAATATGTGGATTCTGAGATAGAAAGCTGTATTCAACCTTTTCTGATGCCAAATTTACAAAATGAGTCTCGTTCAAGACTTAGTTCTTTTAATAAAAGCGAGAGTGAAGACTACAAAGTTAATTCAGGTAATTATATAATTGTTTGAATAGTCGTAAAAAACAAATTGTTTTGCGCCACCCCGTAAAAAGCCTTATTTAAATGAATAAACTCAGTGATTTTTTTTTGCGTTTTTGTGCCAGAAAAATTTAGAAAGTAGTTTGTATGACGAAGCATTTTTGATGTTTTTTATTAGGCGATGAGCTGAAGTTCATAATAAAAATAATTTCATCGTTAATAATTCTTAACTTAAATTAGCTGAAAGCACGTGTTGATTACAATTAAAAATCAAAATATTCTTCAGTCTTTATTTATCAGGCGAGCGGCGCAAAAAATTTAGTTTTGAACGACTACTCAAATAAATAATTTATTTGAATAATGTTTTTAAACTAAAACAACGTACTTATTTTCATGCATTCAGTGCCTTTCCTATCAAAATCGAATCGATTACGTAAGTTCACCTGCAATCAGGTGTTAAATTGAATACTCTGTTTTTAGAGGAATGGATGTTTTGTATGTCCGTATAAGAAAAATTTTTCGACACATTGAACAGTAACAGTAAAAATACAGTGCTTAAAATAAAATATTATTTGCACTTCGTATTAGGCAGTATACATTTATTTGTTAAAAACATTACATTTTTTGTATGGTCTTGACACTTTGAAATATCAGTGTTTTTAGAAATCTCAAGTTACATAAAAGTACAAAGTCTTTAAAGTATTTTCGCAAAAGCTCGGGTCATCAGGACTTAATCTTACTAAAATATTTAGTTGTGCCGCTCACAGTAGCCGGAATCGCTAATTAGTAATGCCAAAATCATAACTTTTTAACGGAAAAAGATTTTTGAAAAATTCCAAATAACCGTAAACACTGAGCATTGTAGGTCAACATGGTGGATCCGCTGCCAAAGTGCAAAGTTAAATACACTGATAAAGTTGTGTGAAAAAGTAAACCGTTTCTTAGCAGCCGATATCATGTTGAAATCATAATCAAGATAAATTGATATGTAAATATGCAATAAAATCAACCGTCAATTTTTGATTTTTGCAATGTTTAATTTGCGATTCCGGCAACTGTGCTAACGTGGACCTACTGATTTTTGCTCTTAAATTTTTTTATAGCGTAAAAGTTTATTTTTTTTTCTGAAATTAGTTTACCCAGGTACTGACGTTGAGTTTTTTTTTCAAACCAATTTTCCAGCTATAATTGTAGCCAATTTTGGTGGTTTCGGTGGTGGTAGGTGAAAAAAGTATAAATTAAAATACAACCTCAGTACCACGATATAAGTGTAAACTAACTAGTCTTATCAGGTTTTTGTAAATCCGGTGATTTTAAGACGAGTCATCTTAAAATTCGATAAAAAACTTTCAACAAAACGATGTTCGTAAAATCGCTATCATTGCAAAAATAAATCTGTTATTGTAAGACATAAGACCATACTCAACCCCTCCCCCACCACCAAAACTTACAAAACAAACCTGCGGTATACTGTGACAGTACAAAATCAGGTAGTAATGAGTATTCTTGTGAGGTGTGGGAATTATTGGCTCATTTTTCGGTGTCAGTTATACTTTATAACTATAATCGGATGGTTTGTTTGACTATTAATTGTTTCACAAAATTGCTTTATACTAATTTAATTATTATTGTAATAAACCCCTGATGTCTTTGATATATCAATTGATATATAATATCCTTTAAAAAATTTAACGAAAATTGGTTAAACAATTTCCATTATATTAAAGGTTTCAGGGCCACATTATCTAAATGCGTGGTGTTTTTTTTAATTAATTTTTTTTGACAGGCAAAATATATTTACGACATCCAGATTCATATTTGCCAACGATGCACGCGCCAAGTGAGACGGAGGCGGAAAGCTCTTATAGCGAAGACCCGATGCTTAAAAAGGATTTATCAAAAAGAAGAGCAATAAACGGTAATAGTTGTTAAATATTTTTTTTTTATGTATAGTAAAAAAAAATCGAATTGACATAATTGCAGGAAATTCTGAGGAAATATATTTATTTCCGTATGCAGCTGACAAAACAGGCTCAGAAAGTAATATCTCTGTTCGACTTTGCGAAATTGAAGATTCCGAAATAGAAGACTTTTTTCCACTTCAGGGAAAATATAGTAGTGAATGACATATATATTGTAGATTTTAATTTCGCCCATGACTCTGTTTCTTTTTATACTGATTTTATAAAAAAATAAAACTATTTACGTATAATTAAATTTTTAATAAGCAAACGGTTTTTATATGTAAAATGCTCGCAAACAATATGAATTTAATGCACTAATGAAAAATCCAAAGTAATTAGGCAGGAAGTGGGGTATTATATTGGTTATTTTTTAGCAGAACAGAACTGACATTTAAAGGGCGTTTTTTTATAGGTATAGAACTTTAAGTTGGCAACACTTTTTTAACTGGCGGCCATTTTGACAGCTCTCAAGTGATTTATGTTTAGTTTGGTTTGGCATTTCAACATGAATAGACTGATGCCTGAACAACGCTTCCAAATTGTGCAAATTTATTTTTGAAAATCATGGTTCTGCTCGAAGTACGTATCGCGCATTACGTCCATTTTACGGTCAACATAATCGTCCATCAGAGCAATTAATTCGATTAACTATGGAACGTTTTCGCGCCACGTTTACTCTAAATGATAATACGCATCCACAGAGATGTCGTACAGTGCGTACAGAAGAAGTCATTGCCGCTGTAGAGCGTAGCGTAGAGGAAGACCCGAATCAGTCAATACGCCATCGTGCACAGGTATTGGATATGTTATGGAAAATTTTGCGGAAAGATCTTGGTTTGCGTGCTTACAAAATCTAACTCGTGCAAGAATTGAAGCCTCGCGATCATCTAGAAAGGCGTAGATTCGGTGAATGGGCCCAAAATAAGATTGCCGTCGATCTCGAATAAGTGAAGTCGCAAGTCTACGCCGAACAGCCCGAAACGATTAAACACTTGGAGGACAACATTCGGCGCGTTATTGCCGATATACGGCCACAAATGTTGAATAAAGTCGTCGAAAATTGGACCTCTAGATTGGACTACGTCCGAGCCAGCCGTGGCGGACATATGCCAGAAATCATATTTAAATTATAATACCAGAAGTTTGTCTTTCTAATAAAGTTATTTTCATATCAATAAAAAAATAATCTTTGTTTTATTCAATTTCAAAGTTCTATACCTCTAAAAAAACACCCGTTATATACAAATTTTAACATTGGGTCAAGTAAAAACTCGTTGCGTTTTTTCGATAGATAGCATTAGTGCACTCGTACTTTTTATCGTATTGAAGCGCTTACTGTGGCATTTTACCGTGAAATTTTTTAAAACAAAATATTCTTTCAGTGCATAGTCCTTAGTAGTGCCAACTGTGGCATATTTGGATGAGACCAGCACGAGAGCACTTATTCTATAGCGGAGAGCTGAAGATTAGCAAGAAAACTGTTTTCATAATCAGGAACTACGAGCAAACGAGTACATGTTCACAATACCATCTTTCGACATCCACCAAAAGATAACTATACATGCAAAACTAAATAATACTTTTATTTTATTTTTTTATTTCTCGTATTGTTATAAGGCGCAAGAAAAATAAAACTGACAGACTATTGACACGTGAACAAGCCACATCCAATTGAACATTACAAAATCATACATGGCCTTGTGAGTTGCTGATCTGCATGTTTAGGGTATTATTTTATTGTACACGTTACGTTTATGGAGACCTTTGTAGGTTAAGGCTTTTCATTAAAGTAATAACTTTACTAGGTCAATGGCTCTAAATTTTACAAGGATACCCTGCAAGAGCTGATGACGTTTCCTACAGGAGCAGGACATTCACACAGAATGCGGATTGCAGTTCCTTGTTCCTCATCACTGGATCTGCAAGTGACCCGTGAGCCCTCTAAAAATACGCAGGTTGTTTCTGGCTTGTCTTTGACCATCACGGTTGATCTTCTGTTTCCTATTTCCTGACTAGTTCTTCTTTAGTTAGGCAGTAGAAGGGTGCTGGCCCGATGAAATGACTGTCAGAGCTTTATCAGCTATTTCTTCTTTTAATGCCGAGTTCTTTAAAAAGTGCAATTCATTCAGAGACTAGCTTCGAAGACACTTTTTTCGATTTAAGTGTCTTCAAAGTTCTTGGCTGTCCGACATATTGAAGATCTTTTTGTATTGCAGTGGTTTATATATATATATAGAACTTCGAGTATCGCCATATGACCACAATTTCCACAATTAAGGATGTGTATATCGAGCGCCGTTTTCCTTGTAAATGGTAAAAGAGTGGACTTTGACGGGTTTACTGTTAACCAATTGTGTCTGCACCAGGTCTGTGCTATGTTTAGGGCTTTTTGCATGCGACACGAACTAGCGTCTTGATGACAACTCATTCATTATTATTCATATGATGACGTCATCAGTGTAACCTTGAGCAGAAAAGCCGAGTCGCTTACTTTTAGAAGAGTTCATCGATCACTAGGGTACACAGATTAATGTCCCTTATAAGGCGAAATGACTTTGAATTTCAGTATTTCTAAAATGAAGGTTACTATCAGTGTCGATACGCCTTTCCTTTTGAGTGTCTGTTATATTGCCTTATGTGACGTATTGTCCATAAAAATTACTAGTGCCTTTTTTTGAGCTTCCAAATTATTTTTTATCTTTGTAGTTAAACTATGTATAGCAGTCTCAGTACATTTCCCAGATTGGTAGGCAAATTTATACCTTTGTAGCGGATGTAGTTTGAGATATACTTCTCTAATGTGCTGGTCAAACATTTTCTCCATAGTTTAAAAAAGGAAAATCTAAGAATTATAGGAATTTTAAGTGGACAGTGTAGTGCAGTGCTTCAGGACGCTTCGCCGGAAAAATAGCCATCTTTGTGACACCGGTCATCCATCATTCGCTTAGGAGATTCTGACGCCAGTTGTCAATGTCTACATAGTATCATTTTATCGCTTCTCAGAGGCAACCGTAGCCTTTGCTAGTTCTGTATACAAATTTACTGCATTTATTAATGCTATTTATTTTATTGTTTGCTTTGATAACTGAAAAGGATAAAAAAAATTATGTCGAAACGTGTCGCTTTATTCATATCAAATTTTAGACTGAATGTTACAACTTATAAAAAAATAAATCAAGCCCAACTATGCTGAATCAGCAATTGAAAGGAGTCAGTGGTTAACCGCCCACCTCTCGAAGATCGACTTTCCTCGGTTGCGGACAGTTCATTTTCATTTACGAGATTTTTCGGGCCTTTTAGCGTTTAACTGCAAGCCGATGAAGCATGTAGACTCCAGCTCCCGCGACACAAGCTATGGTACGATTGAAGTACCGTGTTTCATTGATGGAGAATAATGAGTTAAACGTGACGAGGATTGTCCCGTCGATCTTTACCATAGCGCAGTCGTCATAGGTGAGGTGAGGGCGCAGCTATCGCTTATGATGATAAAGCCTTTGTCAAATTCGATGCAGCCAACATTTGCCCATCGCATTTATTTGCTGGCGCTCCCATTGCTAACCCGATATTCGATATAGTGCGATATATATATATATATATTGATAGAACTACAAACTAAGAGTAACAAATTAAAGGTTGTTCGCTCAATGATATGATATTGTAGTAGGAACGATGCTCAAGCCAAGCTTACTTTGGTCACATTTCTTACGAAATGATTACAAGAACTTTTGAAAGATATTTCCTACTTGAAAAGTCGTACAGTTACCAGCTATACGATACAAGTAAAAAATCCACTTGTAAGAGACTTGTACTGAGCTAAATGTCAAAAATGAATTTCTAGATCTAAAGGACGACACGCTCAAACAGATGGACAGACATAATAAAATGGCGATATCTACTCGGCTGTTGTTGCTGATCAAAATATGTATGCTTTTTCTTGTAGCTGTAAAATAAATGTACACACAACTATTGTGATTATTCATCGAAGAAAACACTAGTTGAAAGTAACAATTTTAAATGTAATCCGAAAGTTATCTAATCTGATCAAAAGTGGGTGAAAAGGGTATAATGGTTTTGTGCAAAAGTAGGTAACAGGCAGAAGAAAGCATCTTTGACCCCATAAAGTATATATATTCTTGATCAGTATCGACATCCGAGTCGATATTGCCATGTCCATTTGAATGTATGAACGCCTTAATCTCAGAGACTATAAGAGCTCGAAACTTCAGATTGCGAACATAAGCTCGCTTAATCCCTAGAAAAAAACTCTTCCCGTTTCCGATTTCCACATGTGATCGGTAAGAACAAAATTATGAATTGGGAAAACTTTGAGTTGGCGCTTGAGACATTAGACAAAATATTGACAGTCTGTGATATTTATTGAAATCGTTTGAGAAACACCGAAAATATGGAACATTAAAGTTAAGTTAAGTATGCACACACACATACTTGCACATACTATACGCGTAAAATATAAAGTTCAAAGTATTGTCTAGACGGAATTTCTCGACTAGAGCCTTTTTACTTGTTTTGTTTTTTTTTTAAATTTATTTTTTTTAAATGATAAATTCATTTGTCATTTGAAAGCAATCTGCTATAAAATTTGGTTTCTTACATTTTACAAATTCAATACTTTAATTTTAACATAGTATATAACTGATGCTGTGTATTCTATATTTGATCAAGGGTGCTGTGCGTAGACAAGTATCTGTACGTACGAAAATAAAACCGAAATCCAAATAATATAATGTATAAATTTAGCATATCTTAAACGATAATAACAAAGCTCTAAAATGTCTTTTGATTTAAATTATAAGTGCTGGGTAGCTACCACCAAAGAAATCGGGCAACTGATTAAGAAACAAAATCGTTTAAAGTTAATAAACCCACCTGAAGACAAAGCAATATCATTTAAAATATTTTGCGAGCTATATGTTTTATACGTGGAACTTGTTAACAAATTAAGTTTTATTTACTTTCACACGTTTCAAGTGCAAAAACGAACAGTGGTTAGAAGCCTAATTGAAAATGCCACACAACAGTTGATGTTACTTAAGGACGAATTAAAAGAAATAGAGTTAAGCGAATATGTCTACTTTGATAAAGTATTAATATCAAGAAAACTTCATCCGCGCAACTTATTAATATGGCGTTCTCCGCAATTTTTATACCGTCGGCCATTAGATATTCAAAACATATTAACGGAAAACAAGTTATTTATGAATACTGATGAAAAAGAAGAACAAGATGCAAAAAGCTGGAAAAAAGTTAGTGACGCAATAGAACTTATTCAGGCGCATGAAAGGGCCCGACAATCTCGTATATATAAGTCAAATATAAAATATGATAAAAAGAAATACTTGGAGGTCCAGCAGAGAAAAAAAGTAAGCTACAGGTTTACTTTCAAGCCGAATGCAGCAATGAGTATACCAGTAAAAAGAACTTTATTTAACGCTGATTTTATAAAAGTCGAAGACACTTGCGACGATTTGAGAAACAAAGTGGATAACATGGAAGAGATCTTTGATGGTGAATATTATTTAATTAAATTACTAGATGCTAGTTTTCCTTATACATTTCAACAAAGCTTAAAAATTACAACGATTGCCATTTAGTGCTTTAATTAACTCCCAGCTGTTCGTGTAAAAAATTTAGAGGGCGATGGGCGGATTTCATTCAAAATGCTAAAATTCACCAATTGTGTGAATGTTATTGCGTCTGTGTGGGTTTTTATTCTTAAATTTTATTAATGTTTATTTTTGCAAAGTAATTTGTTCATTTTTGTTAAAATACTAGCTGGTCTATTTAATTGTATTTTACATGAAGTGAGCAAAGTAAGTATATGGAACTTTAAATGTTTGTTACTCATTCACGCGTAAGCGGCTTTATCTGTTCATGACATTTCCCAAAGATCTGCGTAAAAAATATACATGTCACGCCCACTCCTGCCGCCACAAGTTCACCGCCAATTAGATGGGAATACCTACAGCTTATATAAAAAACTTTGTTCTCATCATTTCAAATTTGAGAATGTGTCCACTTGAAATACAAATTTTAAACAACCATATTTTATTGTATAATCGACCATATTTATAAGAAATCGATGTGAAACGTATTTGAATTAAAGTCTAAAATTGTAAGTACCTTTTTGGAACTTGAAACATAGGCTCGTCTAAGCCCTAGGCAGTACAAGTTTGTTTTAAATTATCGAGAACTCACTCCGTTTCCGGTATGCACATGCGTTCGATAACGATAACATGTTAAAGATAAGGAACATCGAGTCAAGTATGCAGTTTACGCGTAGACACACACACGCACACATACTTGCAATCACTGATTGTACGCATTAAGAGTTCAGTTAAGTTCCTAGTGGGAAGGAATTTCCCGGCTAGAGCCTGTTTGCTTGTTATACCCTGAACTTATTAAAAATGGGTAAAAAGGGTATAATGGTTTTGTGCAAAAGTATGTAACAGGCAGAAGAAAGCATCTTTGACCCCATAAAGTATATACACTTTGACACGAATTCCTTTACACAAAGTGAAAAATTTTGATTTTTTCACTTAAGAGCTATGAGGGACACACTGGTTGTTGTTTTTAATTTTGTATTTCTTATAGGTAGTTCAGTTAATTATCTCTTAAACCTATTTCACAAAACTTAAAAAACATTAACATAATCAAAGAACAATTTAAAACACTAACAAGGGCATTAAGTTCAACTGACACGAAATGCTTTACACACCTACGTTTTTGGTGCATTGAATGAGATGAGAGATGATTGTGGAATCACCATACCTCGCGAATGTGGCTTATATAATTGGTTTATGCTTTATGGTTCAAAGGTGTGTTGACTTATATGCACCTAAACATTCTCCCGGCCGTTGAATCGGTGATCAACCATCATCTACATCCAGTGTGAATCGTCTTGGGGATGATGATGGCACGGCTGTATTGACAGCCTCACTCCTTGTAGCTGTTGATTGCAAAGTCCAGAAGCGTTGCTTCCGTAGTGCATAGGAAAAAAGCACTAAGACGGACACCACCAAAGCAGCATAGGCGGCGACATGATGATGTTCTACTCAACTTATTTGGTCGGGTAGTTCTTGTTTGTTGAATGCGTTCAATTCAAGCTGCAAATCATCCAGATCCTTATCTTCTTGCACCTTCTCTGATATGTTGAGTTTTATAGTTTTGTACTGATGCTAATTTCTGAGTTGATTGCAGTACAGCCTGACGACAGCGACAGTTGTCCGGTGTCTTTCAGTTGTATAGTAGATGGGGTTACATTGCATACGGCTTGTAGTTTCATTACAGGATGCGTTGCAAAGATCCAATTATTAGGATGGTGTATTTTTGTCCATACCATTTTGGTTGTTCTGTGCAAAGACGATTGAAGTACAAGATAGGAAACAAGTACCCAGTATTTTTGAACAGAAATAAGTTCATTGTTGAAAAGTAGCTCGTCTGAAGTAAAGAGAGCGAGAGCGACACTCAGTTTCTTATGTTTTGAGTGTTAAGAAACTGAGTGTCGCTTTCGCTCTCATCGCTTCTTCGCTTATATTTTCTATATTTGAGTTTGTTTTTGTTTTGTGTAGGGGCTGCTCATGTTTGTGTCATATGTATTTGGCACTGGGAAAAATGGGAAAAAGGGTATATTGTTTATATGCAAACGTATGTAACAGGCAGACGGAAGCTTCTTCGACCCTATAAAGTATATATACTCTTGGTCAGTATCAACAGCCGAGTCGATATAGCCAATATGGTATAGAGTTCAGGGTATCGTCTAGTCGCGATTTCTCGACCAGAGCCTTCTTGTATTTTGGTGTCGAAGGCAAATCGTCTGCAGCTGGCCTGCTGCGTATGGGCTTGGGCCGGTTTTTTTTGTATGCATGTGTTGAGTCTAACGGGAAAAAAGCAAAAAAACGTGCCGTTTGTCGTTGCTGAAACGCAAACGCTGCTCAATGTTGTTTTGATACCCTTTTTACAATATTCAATTAATGTACTTCAGTAATCTTTGGGCATTATCGTATCTGTTAACCAGATACGGTCTCTGTTTTCGTATCTATGTTCATTACATTATCGTAATCGGTGACTGTGCCTTCTGCTCGCATAATTCTGTACAAGTGAATAATGTTGGATGATGTCACTGGTACTATTTGATCTGGCGGCAAACGATCCCGTATTTCGTCCAATTGTTCCTTCAATTGGTCCGGAGAGATCAATATTGGGCTTATTGTACGGTGGCGACCTCCAATTAGCACATCGACTATTTCTGATTGGATGCGTTGAAGGGTGGCTGCTAACAGTGTTAATTGGGTTGCTAACGCCAGGTAAGTCTCCGTGAGACGTGCACCAGTGTATTTTCCTCTGGTTTTTCTGACGATAGCAACTTGCTGTCCAAATAGTTTTAGTCGGTTGTCAGATGCAGATCGTGTCTTCTTGACAATGTTAATGGTTGAGTCAAGTACTGAAGTTTGAATTCTCAGTAATGTCAGTAAAAATTCTTCGTTTGTTTTTCCCTTCTCTATCACCTTGGTCACTGCATCGAATGGGGACCGGCGTTTGCGTGTATGTTGCATAAGTGGATTCGTCATTTGTAATTCTTCATACAAGTGACAAAAGTGCTGAGATATGGAATCACATATGTGATTGTTTTTTAATTCTGGGCATATGTATTTGAATTCGTTTATTCCTGAATCAAATTCATAATATATTACAATGGTTAATTCGGATACTGCTCTCTTTGTTGTTCCGATTTTTTCATAATAGATTCCAGGTTTTGAGTCAAACCACGTCACAGATACTGAGTCAGTCAGTACCAAGGAATTTGAAGGTTTTTTTTTTTTTTTGTTGCAATGATTGATGATCTCTGCTTGAGCCCTTTCGCCAAATATTGATCCTCCTTCCTTTAGTTGGTTGTTTGCTCCAACAAAGTTGGTGGCATTGTCACAATGAATCGTTTGACATTTTCCGCGGCGGCTTAGAAAGCGCCGCAGGGCTCCCAAAAAGGCATTTGTGGTCAGGTCGCTAACCAGCTCGAGGTGGACCGCTTTAGTGGAGAAGCAGCAGAATACGGATATGTATGTTTTATCTGGTCTTTTTCCGCGAACTTTATGATAAATCCAGATTGGTCCGCAATAGTCCACGCCTGTAGTGAGGAACGGTCGTGTTGGTGTCACTCGATCGGCTGGCAAATTTCCCATAATTTGGTTCATTAACTTGGGGCTTGCCTTGTTGCACTTCACACAATTGTGAACGATGTTTCTCGAAATAGTTTTGTCGTTCAGTATCAATATTCTTGTCTAGCAATTGCTTGTAAGGCTTGAGCACCGCAGTGCATGTTGTCTTCATGCAGTTCTTGCATTATCATCTTTACTATTGGTCGGCAGCAAGGCCTGATGCCTTGCGTTATACGGGAGTGGGGCTTGCTCCAATCCACCTCCAACTCGCATGAGTCCATCTGAGCCTTGTAATGGTGACAACAATGAGATAGGACTCTTTTTATACCCTGATCCCATTAAAAATGGGAAAAAAGGGTATCATGAAGTTGTGCAAAAGTATGTAACAGGCAGAAGGAAGCATCTCCGACCCCATAAAGTATATATATTCTTTATCAGCATCAACAGTCGAGTCGATATAGCCATGTCCGTCTGTCCGTCTGTATGTATGAACGCGTCGATCTCAGAGACTATAAAAGCTAGAGACTCCAGATTTCGAACTTAAGCTCGCCTAATCCCTAGGCAGTACAAGTTTGTTTTTGATTTTTGATAACTCATCCCGTTTCCGATATACACATGGGATCGATAACAATAAAATCTTGAATTTGAAAAAACTTTAGATGACATTTTAATTATTAATCAAAATAATAACAATCTGTGAAATTTTTTTTAAAATCGGTTAAGAAACACCGAAGATATGGAACCTTGAAGTTTAGTATGCAGTATGCAGTATGGTCGTACACACACGCACACATACTTGCAAGCACTGACTGTACGCGTAAAGTATAGGGATCAGGGTATCGTCTAGTCGGGATTTCTCGACTAGAGCCTTCTTACTTGTTATCCACTGTCTTGTGGCGCTTCAAACATTTATTGCATTGTCTGTAGAATTATATTGCGAGCGCGGTCCAGTTCTATTTTACAGCGTGGTAGTTGCTGATCTGTATCGCTTGTAGCAGAATCGCAACATGTAAGCCACAATGCGTTGTAACTTGAAGAATGACTTGCTGTGTCGACATACAACTCTTTGCCTATTGTTGATTCAAATGCAGCAGAGCTTATATGCTTTGTTTTCCTCTCCAGATTGCTCGGAGAGATGATGGGGGGGGCTGTCCATTTGTCTGGAGTACCATGAAAAAAGAGTGGTCCATAGAGCCATAGACTGTGCTCGGGTAATTTTCGAGCAGAGATTCCTCTTGAAAGCACATCTGCTGCGTTGTTGGCGGACGATACATGTCGCCAATTATTTTGACTTGTCACTGCCTGAATTTTCGCCTGGAGTTTTTCCATCGTATATGTACCTTGGAATTTGCATTGAGTTGAGGCTTTGCAAGTCCTCTCTATAATTCTTCCAATCGTTCTGAAGTTTCGTAGGTAGTTCGTCATCCCAGTTGAGTTTTGATTTGTTGCATAAAGATTTTTACCTTTACCACGACTGGAGCGAGCAAGCCTAGAGGGTCGAAGACCTGTGCCAGCTCCGAGCAAACAGCACGTTTTGTCAACCGGTTTGCTGTGCTGTTTTGTGTGCGGCCGCAGAGTTGATCAATTTTTTGGTATCCAAATAAGACCTAATGTCTTAACACTGTAGTTTTCCAGTGTTGCGTCAAGTTTAATATCGCTTACAATGTCGTCCTTGCGAAGTCCTTGAAGAATTTGCTCATTGTTTGAGCACCATTTGCGTAATTTGAATCCGGAAGGGAGCAGTATTTTAACCAACTCCTTTCGAATTTGTATTGCTTCTCGTATTGAGTCTGCTCCTGTGAGGTAATCATCTACGTAGAAGTCATCTCTTAAGGATGATCCTAATGGTGATCTGCTGAGATGAAGTCAGGTTAAGTGATTTATACACTTCGTTGCTAAAAACGGAGCCGCTGCTGTTCCATATGTAACCGTTTTTAATCGATAGTATTTCAAGTCAGCATTTGGATTATTCCTCCAAACTATCATTTGATTAAATTGGTGTTCAGGGCTTATCCATATTTGGCGATACATCTTTTCGATGTCTGCAGTAAATACGTACTTATGTGTTCTGAAGCTCAGTAGAATTGACATAAGATCACTTTGCACGATTTAACGATTTTCCCCTTGACGCTTTACAGGATGCATCAAAAACCACTCTTAGCTTTGTGGTGCTGCTGTTAGGTTTCACTACACAATGATGAGGGATGCAATAATGTTATGTTGGAAGGAGTTTCCGAGGAACAGGTTTCATGTGACCCAATTCTTCATATTTATTTATAAAATCCACATATCTTTTCCAGATTTCTGTACCTGTCCTTCTTTCCAGTGCGAGGAATCTATTTTCAGCAGTCTCCAACGAGGGCCCCAGGGCTGAAGAATGTTCAGCATACGGCAATTTTACGATGAATCTCCCATTTGCAGCAGTCTTCAAGTTCTCAATGAAAGTTCGCACTCCTTTTCGGTTGGTGTACGATCCCTTTTTTCTGTTTCCAGGTTGTCTAGGGTCCAGAATCGTTCCATTGGGGTATTCGTTTCTTCTCCTGTAGCTACTGCACAAATGGCTGCTGACATCCTTGGTTCCTTTATTTTTCCAGCTACAACCCATCCCAATCTGGTCATTTGCATGATTGGACCAGAGGGTGTTCTGTGTTGTTGTGGGATCAATAGTGCGTAATAGTGTTCCGCACCGATGAGCATGTCGATTTTGCCCGAATTGGGGATCTGCCAACGGTAGGGTAGCTGGCATGTTCCAATCTTTTTCATTTATGCTTTGGGCTGGCTGATCCGTAATAATGTGCGGTAGAATAAATGCTTCGATCCGCATTGTAAAGTCGTTGTGTAATGACTTCACCAATAGGTTTACACGAGCTCTCTTTGTCTTTGGTTGTCCACCGATGCCTTCAATTCGTAGTGTGGAGTCTTAACGTTTTAAAGACAATGGAGAGGCGAGTCGTTCTTATATTACGTTAATCTGTGATCCAGAATCCAGGAAAGCTTTGAAAGTAAATTGTCCATTATTTCCTTGGACTATTACCATTGAAGAATTTTCCAAATGCAGCGTGTTGTGCCTTTCACTTAAAACATTTAAAGCGACTTGGACAAGCCTTTGCCAAGTGATCTTCTTTGAGGCAGTTGACGCATAGTTTTTCTCGTTGAATCCAATTCAATCTCTCAGCGGCTGTCTTTGCACGGAAATCGTTGCACCGAAATATGAAATGATTCGACTACTTGCAATAGTCTCTATTCCTTCCTTGTAGTTGAAGAGGATGCACAAGTTTCTCCCGTCTAGTCTCTTTTGTCATGTGTGTTTTGCTTCTGCTAGCTAAAACACGAACTTTTTTTCGAGAAACTGGAGCATGGTGTCCATTTTTTGTATTTGCTTCGAATTGCTTAATGATTGCTCGTACAGCTCGTCGTATGACCGCTATTGATATTGGGTCCTACGTTGAAATGTCCAATCCGAGTCCCTTAAGAGATGCGAGGGACTCCAAAGTGACTATGTATGGTTCCATGAACGACTTTACATTGTCGTTGATGGTTTGTTGCATCAAAAATCGGTTCAATACCGTTGATGCTATATGTCTTGGGTTGTCGCATGCGTCAACCAAGATGTTCCATGCGTGGAGGTAGTTATCCTCTTTCAAGTCGATTTTGCGGATTAATCTTTCTGCCTCACCGAACATGCTGGTTTTAAGATACCACATTTTCCGGATTGTCGGCATGTTGGTATTGTGTACCATGGACACAATTATATGAAAGAATTAAGTCCACTTTAAGATATCCCCATAAAAATTGGGAATTGTTATGCGAGGCAAGTTTGTTTCATTGGTGCACTGCATACTGTTTCTTGATGCTAGTGCCCCTTGTACATCAATTTCTGCCTGTAGATACTCCTTTGAATCATACCCATTTTCTTCTGGGTTTTCAACTTTCTCATAAAGTCAAAAATGGACCTCTTGAATTTGAGCCCAAAGAATCTCTAATACTGAGTGCTCAATAGGAGTTCTATGGTGCTCTCAGCGGAATCCTTTTTGTAATTAGATATCAGCCTTAGAATCTGATTGCTGATATTTTGCTGGACATCAAGTAACTTATTGATGGTTACTTTTTCTGATGCCATTTTGACTGATTTTTGTCGTTTATTGGACTTGTACAGATATGTATTTTTATATCTGTTTGCTAATCAGTTTTTATTTTAGTCGCTTGATGGACTTTGTGAAAGTGCTGTGGTCGTTTATCTAACGAGAGCACCTGGATCCTGAAGCTGGTTTTAAAGTTTCCTTTTGACTGTCGCCTTGTTGACAACTTCAATTAAGGATTTGGTTGATTTAGTTATCCTTTTGTCGCCTAGTTGACAACTTCACTTAAGGATTTGGTTGAGTTAGTTATCCTTTGTCGCCTAGTTAAAAACTTTAGATATTCACTCGTCGGGGTCACCAAAATTTTTGTAATGTTTGAAGGGAAGTATTCAGTACTTAAACTGACTACTAATTGGCGTCGCACCTAGCCCTTGTAACTAGGTGGACTACGGAGAGGGAGGATGCGCACAGTAAGTGCGGTGAATGCGGTGGTGCTAACTACTAACTTTACTAACGAAAAAGTTACAAAATTTTTAAGTAACAAGTAAGAAGGCTCTAGTCGAGAAATCCCGACTAAACGATACCCTGATCCCTATACCTTACGCGTACATTCAGTGTTTGCAAATATGTGTGTTTGTATGTACGCACATACTGCATACTGATTTTAATAAAAATTTCACAGATTGTCAATTTTTTGTTTATTATTTCAAATGCCATCTCAAAGTTTTCAAAATTCAAGATTTTGTTGTTATCGATCCCATGTGTATATCGAAAACGGGATGAGTTATCGAAAATCGAAAATAAATTTGTACTGCCTAGGGATTAGGCGAGCTTAAGTTCGAAATCTGGAGTCTCTAGCTCTTATAGTCTCTGAGATCGGTTGGCTCATACATACGGACAGACGGACGGACAGACGGACATGGCTATATCGACTCGGCTGTTGATGCTGATCAATAATATATATACTTTATGGGGTCGGAGAAGCTTCCTTCTGCCCGTTACATACTTTTGCACAAAACCATTATACCCTTTTTCCCATTTTTAATGGGATCAGGGTATAAAAATAGCTTAGTTTACATGTTAATATTGTCAGTTAAATTGGGTTATTGAGTACTCAGCAATTGCAGAATAGCATATTTCGCAACTACCGAAATGTGCAGGACAGAATATTTCGCAACTACCGGGTTGGCTGACCGCTGCGCATATTGTGCATTCAGCGACATTTTTGTCGCTAAGAGTTTTTGACCTATAGTATCAAAAACAAGTTTAATTGTGTCAATAAATATATGGTAATGTGTATGGTCTTGACATAGTTTTAATTGTGTTGACAATTGTGTGTCATTTCTTATATAATTGGTTTATGCTTTATGATTTAAATGATGATTTATAAGCACCGAAACAATTACATTGTCTTTGATTTATTTATTCAAGCATGTTAATGTGTTCAAAACGCAAGTTCTCGGAAAAGCACAAATAAGTAAGCCCATATTTTGACATTTTGTTAAAAAGTATGTATTAAATACTATATTTGAAACCAAAACTTAAGACTAGGAGAAATGTTCTTTTGGCCGTCCGTCAAAGTTGAAAAATAGGTTATGAGAGAAGTACTCCAGAAAAATAACAATCATCTTTAAAAACAAAAATTCATATTCAAACCAAAATTTCCGTTTTGTACGCTCCCAAATCAAAGATTATTGAAGTACAAGATAGGAAACAAGTACCCAGTATTTTTTAACAGAAGGGAGAAAATTTCCCAACTTACTCATTCACATTCACATTATTGAGTGAGATTGGGCTTTCGTTTTGATACCGAAGTGCGCGATGCACGAGAAACAGATTAGTTGTTGCTATACATATGTACATACTTGAGTTTTGCTGTGTGTGGTGAGCGAAGCTGAGATTTTAAATTTTCGACTTTTGATTCTTTCTGCTTGCTAATGCCTAACATGGGAGGGTACTAAGGACTTTATATGAACTTTGTGCAATTGCATGGCCAAACGTGAGATACTTCAATGTGACTTCCATTATATATGTTTATTAATGTTTTGGAAATTAGGTAGATCACTAGTGACTTATTGAAAAGGGTTAAAAATGACTAAATACCAAATTAACACTAACCATAAAATAAACGCATTTTGCATTCATATAATTGTCCCTGTATTAAAAATATTCATTAATAATTTGATTGACATTAATTGAATATTGTAAAAAGGGTATCAAAACAACATTGAGCAGCGTTTGCGTTTCAGCAACGACAAACGGCACGTTTTTTTGCTTTTTTCCCGTTAGACTCAACACATGCATACAAAAAAAACCGGCCCAAGCCCATACGCAGCAGGCCAGCTGCAGACGATTTGCCTTCGACACCAAAATACAAGAAGGCTCTGGTCGAGAAATCGCGACTAGACGATACCCTGAACTCTATACCATATTGGCTATATCGACTTGGCTGTTGATACTGACCAAGAGTATATATACTTTAGGGTCGAAGAAGCTTCCGTCTGCCTGTTACATACGTTTGCATATAAACAATATACCCTTTTTCCCATTTTTCCCAGTGCCAAATACATACGACACAAACATGAGCAGCCCCTACACCAGAAAAAAACAAACTCAAATATAGCGGCAGGCCGAGAAGTATAAGCGAAAAAGCAATGAGAGCGAGAGCGACACTCAGTTTCTTATGTTTTGAGTGATAAGAAAGTTCATTGTTGAAAAGTATCACTCAAAACATAAGAAACTGAGTGTCGCACTCGCTCTCTTTACTTCAGACGAGCTACTTTTAAGCAATGAACTTTTTTCTGTTAAAATATACTGGGTACTTGTTTCCTATCTTGTACTTCAATAATCTTTGTCCCAAATATGACATTTTAAAGCAACAAAAATTAAGAGTTTGACAAATTGTTAAACTTTGATCCTCCGAAAAAAAACCCAAAATAATTGGCCAAATTCAGTAAACAAAAAAGTGTTTCAAGCTATTTCATTTAGTTAATTTGGCCAGCTCTAGTTTTTATACCCCCTGAACCCATTAAAAATGGGTAATAACGTTATAATGGTTTTGTGCAAAAGTATGTTACATCTCCGACCCCATAAAGTATATATATTCTTGATCAGCATGAACAGCCGAGTCGATATAGCCATGTCCGTCCGTCCGTCCGCCTGTCCGTATGTATGAACGCGTCAATCTCAGAGACTATAAGACAGCGTTTAAGACATTAGACGAAATAATGAGAATATCTGAAACTTTGAGAAACACCGGAGATATGGAACATTGAAGTTGAGTATGCAATATGCAGTATGCGCGTACACACACACACATGCTTGCAAGCACTGACTGTACGCTTTAAGTATAGGGCTCTGGGTATCGTCTAGTCGGGATTTCTCAACTAAACCCTTCTTGTTTTAAATATATACTCTCGCACCGTCACTCCTAATTCTAAGAAATATTTCTTTCTCAAACTTAATGTCTTTCAGAATGCAAAAGTCAGAAAACTAATGAACTACGCAATAATGCTGCGTGCCTAATTCAGTCATTTTGGAGAGCCTATAAAACCCGAAAAATATTTAAAATCAAAAAGCAATTTAGAAAGGAGATAATAAGCATTAAAAAACTTCGTAAATTAAAAAGACCAAATCAGTTTTCCAACTCGGTTCTTGAAATGTACAGAATGGAACAAAAGAAACAACAACTTGACGATGAATTTGTCAAACTTATTATGGATGAAAGGACACGTTTGCTACAATTGCGAACTCCATGGATGATGGAAGATATTTCCGATCATATTCGAGCATGGTTTAAAGAATTGTAAGTGCATATATTTAACTAAAATGTGTTGAAACAGTTTGAGCAGAAATATGGTTTACCATTGTTTTATTTATTACAGCTACACCAAAACGGGAAATTTCCATGCCTATCCAGATCCCGCTAAAAATGGCACAGTTTTGGTTGTCATTGATGAAACAATGACCCCGTTAGAATTTCAAGGAAGCTTAAACAAAAAACCAATGACAAAAGAAGAAAAGCAAAAATTGATTGATAAGAGAAAAGCGGAAAAAAGGAAAATCAAAGAAAAAACAAAGAAGAAGAAAATACAAGATGCTAAGCGCAGAAAAAAATTAAAGGATGCAGGAATAGTTGACGTGGGTTATGTACTTGCATCAAGCAAACCAATAGGTATATCGGAAAATATATTTTGTCTTGACAAAAAGTTTGCGTATTTCCAAATTTTTTTCATTATAGGACAAGTGCTAACAGTCCGAAAGATTTTGTAAGCAAAAACGCTCAAATTTTTTGTTTTGTCTAATATATATGTCAAAACACTGTTAGTAATTTTTTTTTGGTGTTTCAAGACAAACAAGTAAGAAGGCTCTAGTCGAGAAATCCCGACTAGACGATACCCTGAACCCTATACTTGTGTATGTGTGTACGCGCATACTGCACACTGCACACTCAAACTTCAATGTTGCATATCTCCGGTGTTTCTTAAACAATTTCAAATTTCGCAGATTGTCATTAAATTGTTTAATGTTCAAATGCCATCTCAAAGATTTCCAAATTCAAGGTTTTGTTGTTATCGATCCCATGTGTATTTCGGAAACAAGATGAGATATCGAAAACCGAAAACAAACTTGTACTGCCTAGGGATTAGGCGAGCTTAAGTTCCAAATCTGGAGTCTCTAGCTCTAATAGTTTCTGAGATCGTAGCGTTCATATATACGGAAAGACGGACGGACGGACATACGCACAGACGGACGAACAGATGGACATGGCTAAATCGACTCGGCTGATCAAGCATATATATATTTTATGGGGTCGGAGAAGCCTGTTTCATACTTTTGCACAAAACAATTTTACCCTTTTTACCCATTTTTAATGGGTTCAGGACAAAATTGAGCGTGTTAAAACTGGTACCTTCGTACAAATTGTGAGATTTATTGTAACATCACTCTATTAGTCCCTACGATAATGTAATGAATCAAGATTGGAAACAAGCTACCCCTCTTTTTTTACAGAAAACCTGAAATAAGCACCTGGAGAAATGAATATCGTTTTTGCAGGCGCAGACACATGCATCCACAAAAAGACGGCCCAAGCTCAAATGCAGCAGGCTAGCTGCAGATAATTTGCCTTCGACACCAATGAGCATACAAACACAAACATACATATACATACTTATTGAAGAAGGCTCTAGTGGAAAAACCGCGACTAGACGATACCCTGAACCCTATACCATCTTGGCTATATCGACTCGGCTGTTGATATTGACCAAGAATATATATACTTTATAGGGTCGAAGGAGCTTCCACCTGCCTGTTACATACGTTTGCACATAAACAATATACCCTTTTCCCCATTTTTCCCTGTGCCAAATACATACGACACAGCATGAGCAGTCCAGACACAAAGCAAAAACAAATTCATACACGGCGGTAGACCGAGAAGTATAAGCAATGAAGGAAAATAAGAATCTAACTGGGAGAAGTATGAAGGGGAAATAGGTGCTTATTCACAGAGCGCAAATATTAACTGTAAAAAATAGGGGTAGCTTGTTTCCAATCTTGATTCATTACATTATCGTAGTATTAGTCCTTGAATTATAGCGCACAAAAATATAAAAATTAAAAGGCTTCGAAGGCGGTAGTGGAATAATCTTTATTGTGTAAGTTTGCTAAGTTTTCAAGGTATCTCCTGACTGAGCACTTTTAAACATAAAATGTATACTGGCAACTGCAACAATGGTCTTACTGTTCACCTTTTATTTTTTAACAGCACAAATTGAAGCGACGATGAAGCAATTTTCAATTGACTGGAGAAATATTGATGAATATCTTAACAAAAGTCACGACCCAATTAAAAGTTGGGTTACCGAAGAACAGTTGGCTACAATACATCACGAATTACGGCTATTGGTTGATGAATACATGCGGTAAGTACCGACGTCCAAATTATAACACAAATATTTAGTATACTCTTTATTATTTTTATACCCTGAACCCATTAAAAATGGGTAAAAAGGGTATAATGGTTTTCTGCAAATGTATGTAACAGGCAGAAGGAAGCATCTCCGACCCCATAAAGTATATAAATTCTTGATCAGCATCAATAGCCGAGTCGATATGGCCATAACCGTCTGTCTGTCCGTCTGTATGTTTGAACGCGTCGATCTCAGAGACTAAAAGAGCTAAGGACTCCAGATTTGGAACACAAACACGCCTTACCCCTAGGCAGTAAAAGTTTGTTTTTGATTTTCGATAACTCTTTCCGTTTCCGATATACACATGCAATAGATAACAACAAAATCTTGAATTTACAAAACAAACGAAAAGAGGCATTAAACAAATTAATCACAATAATGCAATTTTTATTGAAATCGGTTGAGAAACACCGAATATATGGAATATTGAAGTAAAGTAAAGTATGCAGTATACGCGTACACACACACATACTTGCAAGCACTGACTGCAAGGGTCAAAGACTATGTAAACCAAGATAGGAAACAAGCTACCCCTCTTTTTTAACAGAAACGATAAAACTTGAAATAAGCACCTGGGGAAATGAATATCGTTTTTGCTTTGTCAACTCCAATGAGAATCTTAATGTACATGGATTCTCATTAGCTCGAAGCGTGTGATGCGTCAGACGAAGATTAAACGTCGTCGCACTTCAATTTGCCGTTGTGTGGTGGCCGAAGGTGAGATTTTAAATATTCGACTTTTGTTTCTGTCTGCTTGCTATGCCTCAATTGGGAGAGTAGTATAGACTTTATATGATTTTTGTGCAATTGTATGGTCAAACGTAAGATACTTAAATGTGATTTCCACCATAAATGCGTATGTATATATTGGGAGTTAGGTAGAGTTCGTATCTTGGTTTACATTATCGTTGGGTATTACATAGTTTTTTATTCATTCGATAGTCATTGATTGATCAGTCACAAGCAACAAACAAAAAACGACTGATTCTTTCGTGTGGTCTGACAATACCTGGTCACACCTTACAAGCGATGGCAATTCATTGAGGCTGGCTTTGAGAAAACCAAATTACAAAAACTCTGCTACTTTACTTGTCTAAGTGCCTTCCCCTTATTGATTGGTCGTCTCCCTTCCTAGCGTTGTTGAAGAATTTTTGTGCTATTTTTCGAAGCTCCTCTATTTAGTGGGACTTCTATGGTGGCTTTGCGCTCCCTTTGCGTATGCTCTGGGGGCATGATTGCGTGAGTAAATCTGTTTACCGCTCTGGAATGTCTTTTAAAGTGTTATTTGAAAATGGAGCGGTTTCTTATGTCTTTGTTTCGAGCTGCGAGTAACTTAAAATTTTGTTGTCCAGAAACACTGCCCATACCCAACCCTCCTGAATGAAGAGGAGGCTTCCGCTGTTGGCGATTTGCTTGCAACTGATAATTTGATACCTATCTGCTTGTAATAAATTCTCCGACACACTTCTAATGTGTTTGACTCGTAATCCATTTCAATATGGACATTTGCTTGACTGTAACATGTCGTTCTGTCCGTTTGTCCGTCTTAATGAAAGCTCCGGTCTCAGAGACTATAAAAATTTAAGGACTTCAATTATAAAATTGTTAGTTAGAACACCCCACGCGGTAAATTATTGTTCCCGATATTAAAATGTTGCAAAATGCCTTAGAAACTTTTATATAATAGTGTCATAAAAGCAAATGCAAACGTTTTCGGTAAACGCGTGCAAAAACAAACATGAAAATAATGACTATACGCGTAATACCTACCTAAGAGCTTTTATATTTAAATATTCTCAGAAGTTATAATAAAATCAATAATATTATTAATACTTTTCTAGAGTTGAATATGAATTGTTGAGGAGCGCTTTGGCTAAAGATCAGAAGGTCCCGTATCAACCGCAAAAAGTACGAAAGGCTAAAAATAAGAAAGCAAAAAAGAAGAAAAAGGCGGTGGATCCCACAGCAGATAGAAGTCTCGATTCCTTATATCATGAACTTAAAGATGCGACTGTGATTGAGGAAGTTTCTCATAAAGACTTTGATGAATTCATAGCGGACTTTAATTTTTTGGCAGATGATACAAGGGATGAAGACAACTTAACGTAAACATCTCTTACAACAATATATTGCTTAAGCATATATAGCACATTCGCATTTTTATACCCTGAACCCATTAAAAATGGGTAAGAAGGGTATTGTGCAAAAGTATGTTACAGGCAGAAGGAAGCATCTCCGACCTTATAGAGTATATATATTCTTGATAAGCATCAACAGCCGAGTCGATATAGCCATGTCCGTCTGTCTCTCTGTATGGACGCGTCGATCTCAGAGACTATAAAAGCTAGATAATTTCCATTTTGAATATTAGCTCTCCTTAACGATAGGTCAAACAACTTTCTTTCAGATTATCGATACGCTTCCTGTTTCCGATATTCTCATGCAATCGATAGCAATAAAATTCTTAATTTGGAAAACATGAACTATATAAATAAAAAGAACTGAAATTTGCATTAAAATCGTTTAAGAAACACCAGAGATATTATAGGCTTGACCGTATGCGTAAAGTTAAGGGTTCACGGTGTCTCCTTGTCAAGCTTTCTGGACAAGAACCTTCTTACTTACAGAAGGAAACATCTCCGACCCTATTAAGTGTATATATCCTTGATCAGCCTCAAAAGCCGCGTATATATAGCCAT
This sequence comes from Scaptomyza cyrtandrae, assembly GCA_035044605.1. NCBI lineage: Eukaryota > Metazoa > Arthropoda > Insecta > Diptera > Drosophilidae > Scaptomyza > Scaptomyza cyrtandrae. The sequence continues at coordinate 277,965 of JAWNNS010000647.1, read as the reverse complement.
GTCGGTCTGTCCGTATGAATCTCAGAAACTGTGAAAGCTAGTGACTCTAGATTTGGAACATAAGCTCGCCTAATCCCCAGGCAGTACAAGTTTGTTTCTGACTTTTGATTTTCGATAACTCAATCCCGTTTCCAATACACACATTTGATCGATATCAACTTAATTTTGAATTTAGAAACTTAAATTTAGAGCTTCTAAAACTTTGTACGCAACACCGGGAACAACGGAATAAGGAGCAGGCTTCAGGGTATCTTTTAGTCGGGATTCCTCGACTATAGCCTACTTACTTATTTTCTTATTATAAGTACATTTTTTTTTTAATTTTAGCACTGTTGGTCCTGCAAAAGGAGACATTAAAATGGTTATCCAAGAAAGTATGCTGGGAATGAGTGCGTTCGATATAGCAAAACCAAAATCAATTTTACTTATTGGACCTCTAAACAGTGGCAAAAAATTGCTGTGTAACATAATTGCTTCTGAATTAGGTATGTATTTGTTATCTTTATGTAAAAAACATCTATTAAATAAATATTTGTTTACAGACGCAATTTTCATAAATATAAGTCCTGAAAAAATTTATCAGTATGCTGACAACTTAAACATGTTCCTACATATAGTTATGAAAGTCGCAAAAGCATTTCAACCAACTATATTATACATTGAAGAAGCGCATCGCGTATTTTTTAAAAAGGTTCCGCTTGAAGAAAAGCTTATTAACCCGACACTACTTGGTTTGCAAATCGTAAAAAAAATTTTAAAGCCAATCAAGAAGACTGACAAAATAGTACTTCTTGGCACGAGTAACATGCCGTGGGCTGCCAAGCCCCCGCTCAAAAAAGCTTTTCAAAAAATAGTACTTATTGCTAAATGCGACTATGGTACTAGCTTCCTGCTTTGGTTAGAGCTGATGACAGAAAATGCACCTGATGACTTAGAAGACTATGCATACTCAGCACTTGCTAAAATTTTACAATCGTATAATTCCGGTGACGTTACTAACAATATAGCTGGCACATTAAATGTGGAAAGAAAAATGCATCTTAGATCTGAGCCTTTAAGCCCGAGAGAATTTTTGGAACACTTTTTGTCCGAAACGGAGCCGCCAATGTTTCCACCAGAAACCAATGTAGGTACCATAAACATAAAATTAATATTTGGCATGACCTTCCCTTTGGCTCAAAAACAGCTCTAAGTCTGTTTTGCATTGAGGCAATGGCGCTATTTTTTATCAATCTTCCAGAATCACAGATTTATGTCATTATAACCTGAACCCATTGAAAATAGGTAAAAAGGGTATTATTTTTTTAACTTTTTTTTTCTTGTTTTGTGCAAAAGTATCTAAAAAGCAAAGCATGTATCTCCGACCCCATAAAGTAGATATGTATTGATCATCAACAGTTGATATACCCATGTCCGTATGAACGCGTCGATCTCAAAAACTATGAGAGCTAGAGGTTTGGATTTCAGATTTGGAACATAAACTCGCCTAAGCCTTAGGCCGTAAAAGTTTGTTAAGTTATCGATAACTCTTCCCGTTTTTGATATAAACATGGTATTTAGTCGCATATATGCTGGAAGTCATATTTAAGTATCTCACGTTTGGCCATACAATTGCACAAAAACCATATAAAGTCTATACTACCCTCCTGTTTCATGCATTAGCAAGCAGATAGAACCAAAAGTCAAATATTTAAAATCTCAACTTCGGACACCACAATGTGGCCTATATCCATTTTAAGTACCTACTCTTAATCTCGAGCTGTACAGTCGGTGTAATATTATTGGTTTTCAAGGGCTTTCAACGCCTGGCGCTGTTTTTTTTTAGGGTAGGTACTTAAAGTGGATATAGGCTACATTCGCGAGATATGGTTATTCCACAATCATTCTTCATTTCATTAACAAGCGATCTGGACAAAAAAATTTGGACTTTTATGGATCTAAGCATTTAATTAAAAGTAACTGTACATACGAATTTAATACGAATTTCACAACGAAAATGCACCAAAAACGTAGATGCGAAAACACTTTCTTGACAGTCAAATTTAATATGTTTTTGTTAAAACTTTTTTTTTCTTTAATGAATAATCAAATTGGTTTAAATATATTATTAAGAAATAAATAAATAATACATAAAAAATTTCAACAAAATTTTAAGAGCCATATTACAGAAAAAACATTCATTTTTCTTCACGCGAAAACACTTTCTCGACAGACTGTACATACTCATTGAAGAAGGCTCTAGTCGAAAAATCGCGACTAGACGATACCCTGAACCCTATACCATCTTGGCTGTATCGACTCGGCTGTTGATACTGACCAAGAATATATATACTTTATAGGGTCGAAGAAGCTTCCATCTGCCTGTTACATACGTTTGCATATAAACAATATACCCTTTTCCCATTTTTCCCAGTGCCAAATACATACGACACAGCATGAGCAGTCCAGACACAAAGCAAAAATAAATTCATACACGGCGTCGTTGTCTCACGCATCGCACACTTTGCTATCAAAACAAAAGCCCAAACAAGCCTTTCAGCGAGTAGCAAAAGGGAAATTTTTTCCCCACGATCTACTTTCAGATTTAGTCCCTTCTGTTAAAATTTACAGCGCTCTGACTTCGACTCTTGTACTTATATTCTCGTTGGATGGAAAGATAGCTGGTGACTTTTAAAATAAATCGGCATCAAAAATGTAGACGACATCCCTGTCCAACTTTTTAGCTTGAGTTAACAATTTTTAATTGATAACTGGTGCCACTACCAAATATGTGCAAAACACAAATTTCGGAGGCCACGACTACACTTCCCGCCCCGTCTCATTATTTGTAAGCAAATATTTACACATATTTTAAGAGAGAGTATTTCGTAGTTGTTTAAATTACAAAACGAAATTGATATGGTTATTCCAATCCTAGTCTTTGTGAGTGCTTTCTTAAAACAATAACAAATATCTTTATAAATTTTCCTACAATGGTTGGTTACACATTAGTTTTTAATACTTTTATTTTATTTTTTTAGATTATGGAGAAATTTAATAAATGGTTTGGAGGATCAAATAAATTCGAGAAAATGAGACGCAAGTTTACAGCCTTGAAGAACGCAAAGAAAAAAAAATAAAACGGCGAAAAAAATTTTGAAAAACGTTGTCCAGAGTATACATAGAGTCATCAAATCATTTCTGACGTACGTGTATATTAATATATTTATTTGCTTACCTGACCCAAAGTACCTGAGCATTCGTAATATTTATTAAAGTTTTCACAAAAGTTTCTAAGCATTCAATTTGCATAGAGATGTCAAGTCGACTTAAAACCTGTTGCAAACAAAATATTTAACGTTTACTTAATGGAAACAAAAGAGCGCTGAGAGCGGCTTGCAGATCATAATCAAGCTTATTCGAAATTTTTGAAGACCGTGTAGGTCGCTCTGAAACTAAACTAAACCCATTAAAAATGGGTAAAAAGGGTTTATTGTGCAAAAGAATGTAACAGGCAGAAGGAAGCATCTCCGACCACATAAAGTATATATAATCTTGATCAGCATGAACAGCCGAGTCGATATAGCCATGTCCGTCCGTCTGGTTGACCGTCTGTTTGTATGTATGAACGCGTCGATCTCAGAGACTATAAAAGCTAGAGACTCCAGATTTGGAACATAAGCTCGCCTAGTCGCTAAGCAGTACAAAACTGTTGTCGATTTTCGATACATTTTCCTGTTTCCGATATACACATGGGATCGATAACAACAAAATCTTGAATTTGGAAAACTTTAAGACGGATTTTGAATTATTTGACAAAATAATGAAAATCTGTTAAAGTTTTATTGAAATCGGTTAAGAAACACCGGAGATATGGAACATTGATCTGTGCATAAAACACGATATACACATGGCATGGATAACAATAAAATCTTGAATTTGGAAAACTTTGAGACGGATTTTGAATTATTTAGCAAAACAATGAAAATCTTTGGAATTTTTTATTGAAATCGGTTGAGAAACACCGGAGATATGGAACATTGATCTTTTCATTTTTTATTTAATTTATTATCCTTTTTTTATTTTATAAAAAAAATATAATGTCGGTCTGTTGTTACTTCCAAGTTCGCACCAATACGGAATGGAGTTTTCGGCCAGCTGCAAAAACTGCAAAAAACGAAAATTTCTCAACTGTGCGGAGAAACTTCAAGGAGAAAAATCTTTTGAGTGATTTTCCAAAGCGCAAAAAAGCCAATGTTGGGCCGTCATCGGGTCCTGACATCTCTGAAACTCTACCAAACATTAATTAATAAACAAATCTTCTGCCCGGTCCCCAAAATAAACAAGATACCGAATGAAAACATTATAGTCCCCATGGATGTCGTTTCATCTAATCCCGGTCCTTCGGTTTCTTTGGTTGTGAGTAGCGTTGACTTAGTTGAACATAACAAACCCAACACATCAAAGAGCCAAAAATTCCATTTGCTGAAAATATAGCTTCGGTTAAAGATATAATCAGAAAATTTGTTGCCGTTTCACCAAAAAAACAAATATTTGTGTCAAGGTCTATATTTGCCTTCAGGCCAAATCAAAAGCCAATCTTACGATGGAAAAAGTCAAATTTAATTATACTAGGAATATGTCGTCATTGAAAATCAGTGTTGCAAAGAATTTTGGCCGGAGCACATTATAGTAAATAAATATAATTCCAAGAAAAAAAAAAAAAAAATCGGCTTCCGATTGTATCATCCCCCTCCCTCCCTAGTATTTTTGCCTAAAACTCTTCCCGGTTCTGAAAGTTCCAAAGACTAACAACTTCCCTCCTACTCAGAACGTAGAAAACTCAGTAGTTTATACCTTAATAGCCATTCTTTTCCTTTTGGTTAAGGCAAGACATTCTTAGTACTGAAGTTCCATCCAACAGATACTGTACCTATAGAAAAGACCGTACTCATCGACGAGGCGGTGGTGTTTTTATTGCTGCTAATGTAGATTATTCTTTGGAGACAGTAATAGTAAGTGGTTCATAGATATAAAACTTGTTGCCGTAAAGTTAAATATTAATGGTGTTGTCGATAAGTCACTTGGATTTCTTGTCCCGACTCTGGCGCCCTGACCCCCTCGGCACAGAATGAATTCTTGATTAACATACTTGGGATATCATTGAATCAAATAAATGATATTCCAAATTCTCTTAATAAAATGATTGATCTGGTTTTTGTTTTGGCTCCATCCTCCTCATCCATTACCCGATCACAGCCCATATTTTATCCCAACGTTGGAGGTGTCGATCACTTTACCCTACCGGGTGCTATGCCCCAGTAGAAATCGTTAAAGCCGAGTACGTCAATTTCGGAGAACCGATTTTGCAAAAGTTACTCGGCTTTTGTCTCTGGCTGACTGTTCTACTTTTTACGGGTCTGACAATTTGGACGTTAATACTTTAAATTCATTATTAGATTTGTGTCCCTTAGGGAATGCCAATCAAGGTCAAATAAACCTGTGTAGATTACCAGAGAGTTAACAGTTCTTGAAAATCGAAAATCGTAACTCTATAAGAGTTTCAAAAAATCTAGCTCCCCGTCAGCTTTGCTGCATACTTGATTGCTCGTTCCAGTGTTTCATTCCTCAATAACCAATGAAACGGGAATTACCTGACTAGGTGTAGGTTTTTTTAATTTGGTAAATACAAAAAGCAAGTCGTCGACACTTCCAAAAAACATATTCTTTCATGAAATGAAAGCCAACTCAGATCAGGCCATTGCCGATCTATTTGCTGAATTTTATCAAACGACCTGATAGAGTACAGCTCTGTGGGCCTATGTTCTATGCTTAGGGTCTTTTAAAACCTTTGCATTTTTCCCAAAAATTTGGAAAGAGTCTTATATTATTCCTTTGCATAAACAAGTAAGAAGGCTCTAGTCGGGAAATCCCGACTCGACTATACCCTGAAACCTATACTTTACGCGTACTGTCAGTGCTTGCGAGTATGTTTGTGTGTGTACGCGCATACTGCATAAACAACTTCAATGTTCCATATCTCTGGTTTTCTCAACCGATTTTAATAAATTTTACAATCTCTCATTAATTTGTTTTATATTACAAGCGCCGTCTCGAAGTTTTCCAAATTCAAGATTATGTTGCTATCGATCCCATGTGTATTTCGGAAACGGGACAATTATCGAAAACAAACATCTACTGCCTAGAGATTAGGCGAGCTTATGTTCCAAATCTGGAGTCTCTAGCTTTTATAGTCTCTGAGATCGACGCGTTCATACATACGGACAGACGAACAGACGGACAGATGGACATGGCTTTATCGACTCGGCTGTTCATGCTGATCAAGATTATATATACTTTATGGGGTCGGGGATGCTTCTTTCTGCCTGTTACATACTTTTGCACAAAACCATTATTTTGACCCATTTTTAATGGGTTCAGTGTATATATAAAATTATAGGGGTTACTCCAAGCTGTCTGCTATTCCTAAGATCTTTGAGAAAAAAGGGTATAATGGTTATGTGCAAAAGTATGTAACAGGCAGAAGGAAGCATCTCCGACCTTATAAAGACGGACATGAATATATCGACTCGACTGTTGATGCTGATCAAGAATATATATACTTTATGGGTTCGTAGATGCTTCCTTCTGCCTGTTGCATACATTTGCACAAAACCATTATACCCATTTTTAAGGGTATAAAAATAATAATAATACATTCAAGTGGCCCAACAGTACCAAGCAAATATTATGTAGAAAAGATGGTTATATGTTGCACGTAGGGTCCGACTGGGGTTATGGACAGCATAGTTAGAGTAACAAGCCTGAAGAGATTTAGGTATGACATTTCTAGTATTTCTAGTAATCTGATAATCTAAATTCAGAAGAATCAATTTCCCCATTAATTAGTTTGTGGAAAAAGGTTATTCCTATCATTGTTTAACGATCAAAAAGAGATTTATTGGTAAAAGTCTACTATGGTAAGAAGGTAAGTTAATGTTATTATCCCGGTAAAGACCCCTAAGTGCAAAGAGCAGAAATTGTTTTTGCACTGGTTCTATTCTATAAGTGACTTCCTTGTGAAACACCAGAAGTGACCTGAACCGCTTCGGAAACAGAGATCGTAAAGTACACTCTCTGAGTTCTAAAAATTAAGTAATCTTTAGTCTAAAGAATAAGATTGTTGGGAAAGCCCAAAAGTTTCAGTTTATGAATTAAAAGATAGTGATTTACAGAGTCGAAAGCCTTACTGAAATAAGTGTAAATAACATCAGTTTACATTTTATCTTAAAATTTAAAGAATTTAGAAGACCCTAAGCTTGGTACTCCATCAGGTCCTGGGAAAAAAATGGGCTTAATAAGCTGTACATCACAAAGTAGTGAACTCTCTGTGACTTCCGGTACAAAAACGCAATTAGAGCTATTAGACGACTTGTAGAAGATAAGGACTGTAAGACATTTGAAAAAACTTAGAAAATATGGCCTGGTCTGAGTTGGCTTTCATTTCATAATTTCAAGAATATATTCTATAAAAGAGTCGATAACTTGCGCTTCGAACAAAAAAACGTTTGGTATCCAGCGGAAACTGTGATCTACACCTAGTCAGGTAATTCCTATAACTTGGGTTGTGATTGGGTAACAAATAAGAAGGATGGATCTTAAACAAAAATCAGGTCAAGCATTTTATTAAAAGAATTTGGGTTATCATTGATTTGACTCAATGATATCCCAAGTAAGTTCATCAAAAATGCATTCTGTATCGAGGGGGTAAGGGCGACAGAGTTGGGACTAGAAATCCAAGTGGCCTCAGCAATATTGAAATCACCAAGAACTACATAAAATTAATAAGAAAGCATGGCAGACACAGAAGTATAGCATACAAATGTGCATTGTTATCGGAGCAAGGGGGTTCATTCGTAACACCAATGCCAACACCGTGAATATTCAACTTTACAGCAACAAATTCTATATCTGTAGAACACCCTAATATTACTGTTTCCGAAGAACACTCTACATCATAGCAATAAGCAAACCACCGGCACGTCGAAGAGTTTTTTCTACATATACAGGATCTGTCAGATAGAACTTCAGACTTAAGGATGTCTTGCCTTAACCAAGTTTTAGTAAAGGCAATGACATGGAAACGAATAGAAAGGCTATTAAGGTATAAACTATTGAGTTTTTTTTTAAAGACCTCTTACATTCTGATAGCCAAGTATGAAAGAAGTTGTTAGTTTATTGTCTTGTTAAACATTCTCATCCTTATAAGATAAAAATTCATAAATGTGCTCTTTCAAGCTATTTGATAACTCACATTTGATAAAAATCAACAAGAATATATAACTAATCGTTTTCCACGGCTATAGTTTAAAATCGGTCAAGAAGCTGTTCAGGGAATAGTTCAACAGCTTAAACTTTCATCTCGATTTCAAGAGGATCCATGATCGATTTCTGTCAGCAATTATAGTTTAATATACAATAAGTTGCTAGATGACCATTGAATCCATTAGAAACATCGCTTAAATCCAACTAATAATAATAGACCAATCATTTAAGTCGAAAACGAGGTTGACCCTCGGCAATTTCCAAATAGCTAAAAATTTGTATAAACCTTTTTTTTAGGTATTCCTCTTATATAAGGTTTTAATAAATAGCTTTGATGAAAATTAAGGGCTTCGAATATTTAGTGTGTCCTTCAGGTTTGAACGCAAAGGTTTTTGCTACACCGGTAGAGTCTTGGCGATCTCCCGGCATAAGCAACGGCTTGATTTTACCGGTAAATCAATATTTCTGGTAAAAGCACACATATTTCCCACATATAACCAGCTATAATATATATATATATATCTATATATATATATAAATGTTTGCAATTAGGAAGATATATATATACACAAATATATATATTAGGAAGATATATAAATATATGCAAACATTTATGCAATTTCAGAGGCCAATTTCCCGATGGTGCAGTTGTTTCCTAGCATTTGAAAACCGTAATGATTAAATTCTACATTCAAATTAGGAAATTTCTAAGAACATTGCATTACCAAAAGCTGCACGTTTCAATTTTTAACATAAGTAACTATAAATACGAATTTCACAACAAAAATAAACCAAAAAAAAGACGTGTGTAAACATTTTCGTGTTAGTTGTGTTTAGTGCTTTTGTTAGTATTTTGTATGTTTCTTTTTAATGTTAAAATTTTTTTAATATTGTTTTACAGGCCTGAGAGATAATTAATTGAAAAGCTTTTAAAAACTTAAAAAAAAATTAAAAGCAACAAACAGTGTGTTTCTATAGCTCTAAAGTGAAAAAATAAAAAAATCTCACAACGTGTAAAAACTTTGTTGGCAAACTGTATATATTTTGGCATACTGATTCAGAATTTGTCCGTTTGCATAAACACGCTTTAATTTGGAAAACTAAAGTCATAGATGTAAACAAATAAACCTTTTTTTTCTCTTCGCAATGGGGTAATGGCAACTTACACAAAAATATTTGGAGTAATGATTGAAAAAGTTCCCCGACCGCTGCAGTACACGGATGTTTTTCGGTGACCATTCCCGCTTTCAATAAAAAAAAAATAAAATCGATAATAATTACACCATTCCCGCTTTCGATATACACATGTGATCGATAAAAATTACGTCTTGAATTTGGAAAACTTGGAAATGGCGTTTGCCAACGAGTATGTAAATACATGAGTGGAAAAAAGCCGCCCTTTTTTATACCCTGATCCCATTAAAATGGGAAAAAAGGGTATCATGAAGTTGTGCAAAAGTATGTAACAGGCAGAAAGAAGCATCTCCGACCCCATAAAGTATATATATTCTTTATCAGCATCAACAGTCGAGTCGATATAGCCATGTCCGTCTGTCCGTCTGTATGTATGAACGCGTCGATCTCAGAGACTATATAAGCTAGAGACTCCAGATTTCGAACTTAAGCTCGCCTAATCCCTAGGCAGTACAAGTTTGTTTTCGATTTTCGATAACTCATCCCGTTTCCGATATACACATGTGATCGATAACAATAAAATCTTGAATTTGAAAAAACTTTAGATGGCATTTGAATTATTAATCAAAATAATAACAATCTGTGAAATTTTTGTTGAAATCGGTTAAGAAACACCGGAGATATGGAACCTTGAAGTTGAGTATGCAGTATGCAGTATGGTCGAACACACATGCACACATACTTGCAAGCACTGACTGTACGCGTAAAGTATAGGGATCAGGGTATCGTCTAGTCGGGATTTCTCGACTAGAGCCTTCTTACTTGTTGTTATCGGAATCCGTCACAACTATCGAGAGCTCGTGGGAAAGGGGAATAAGTACCGCTTCTGCTTTGTCACCTAATTTTTAAAGTGTGCGATGTGTGAGAAAAAGATAAGTTGTTGTTGTGTGATGACCAAAGTTGAGATTGTCAATTTTCGACTTTTAATGCTATTTGCACGCCAATGCCTAACATGGGAGCGGAGTATAGAGCTTTGTGAAATTGTATGGCCAAGCTTGAGATACTGAAATATGACTTCCATCATTTATGCTTATTTATATGTATTTCGGAAATTAGGTAGAGCAATTATGATTAATTGGACAGGTTTAAAATGACTAAATACCAAATTAACACTAACCTAAAATAAACGCATTTTCTATTCGTATACCTAACCTTGAATGTACTTATGTTAAATGAATACATAATAAAAATTGCATTGACTCCAATTGAATATTGTAACAAACGACAACCATCACATTTTGTTGTTTGTCTTTTTGCATTTCGCCTTTTTCCCGTTGGGCGCACTCACATGCATACACACAAAGACGGACCAAGGCCACCCTGAATCCGTTTGGCCCTCGGCAAATAAACAACATTGAAAAATTAAAAAAAAAAATTTTTTTAATGAAATAAATTTATAATTTATACATTATTTTGCCATCGACAAAACATTATTTTGTATTTTCTACTATAATTTTTCTATAACCAGCAGCTCACCAATGTTAATAAATTTAAATTATCAAATAATTAGTTTGCTTGTAAGCTCTGATACATAAATATATAAATGTGTATATACATGTTAGGTTTTCAGCAGACAGTGCCAAATACCTACGACAAAACAGTCCATAATAAAAACAAAAACAAATTTATATATGGCGGCAGGCCCATTTGTATAAGCAAAGCAATAATCGAAACATAAACAGCTGACTGGCCAACTTACCACGAGCCGTAGCGCATAAATGAACATGGAGAAATTTATCGGTGGTGGGCGTGCCATTTTCGTCTCATGTATTTATAGACTTGTTGGCGTTTGCAACTATAGACGAAATTATGAAAATCTGTGAAATATATTGAAATTGGTTCAGGAACAACGGGGATATGGAACATTGAAGTTAAGTCATGTATGCAATTTACGCGTACACACACACATATATTTGCAAGCACAAACTGTACGCGTTCAATATAGGGAATTTCTCAACTAGAGCCTTCTTACTTATTACTTTTTTATACCCTGATCCCATTAAAAATGGGGAAAAGGGTATAATGGTTTTGTGCAAAAGTATGTAACAAGCAGAGGGAAGCATCTCCGACCTTATAAGTTAAAAATATTCTTGATCAGCATCAACAGTCGAGTCGATATAGCCATGTACGTCTGTCCGTATGTATGAGCGCGTCGATCTTAGAGACTATAAGAGCTAGAGACCCCAGATTTGGAACTTAAGCTCGCCTAATCCCTAGGCAGTACAAGTTTGTTTTCGATTTTCGATAACTCATCCCATTTCCGATATACACATGGGATCGATAACAATAAAATCTTGAATTTGAAAAAACTTTAGATGGCATTTGAATTATTAATCAAAATAGTAACAATCTGTGAAATTTTTAACGGTTAATCGGTTGAGAAACACCGGAGATATGGAACATTAAAGTTGAGTATGCAGTATGTGCGTACATACACACACACATACTTGCAAGCACTGACTGTACGCGTAAAGTATAGGGTTCAGGGTATCGTCTAGTCGGGATTTCTCGACTAAAGCCTTTGTTATGGTCGGCGATCTACTATCGATGGTTGTAATTGTCGAACGAGGGTTGGAGAGTCGTGTAGGCCAAGAGATTGGATTGGTGAGGGCGTTTAGAGGGAATGGCTAAAAAAGGGAAGAAAAAAACAAGCCAGGCATGAGACAGCAAAAAAGAAGGAGAGTCTGAATGCAAGTGCAAAATTGAAATTAAATTTAAATAAATTTATGTGAGTGGCGCGCGTAAAACCCAAAAGAAATATAGAAGTTCAGCATCAACTACTGCAATTTCGGGGCGAAGCGACCAAGACATCCAGATCCGCACACACCAGCAGTGGCGCCAGCAACTCAATCCCAAAAGGCAGACAGCAGTTCCGCACACACCAGGAGTGGCCAAGGCAGAGACAGGAGACCACCAGACGAAGATCAGCAAACCCGTCGAGGGGATTAGCAAGTTTGTGCCCGTAGAAATAGCGCCCCCCAAAAGAATAAAACATCAGCGCTTGCGCAACAGCCATTCAGCCGCCGTCACAGGCACAGTGGGCCGCGACCGATTGTCAAAGGCCCGAATCAGATCTAGTTAATTTATTTATTTAGCGATTTATCCCCGCCCCTATGTAATTTATTTATAATTTATTTACTATTATTTAATTTATTTATTTAATCATTCTCTACGGAGTCGTGTTTTCTTTATATGTTCTACGTTTATTAGTTCATGTTCATTTTTGTTTATTTATTTATTTAAATACTTTCCTCATTCTTTTTTTTGATTTATATAAAGTAAATTTATTTTAAGAAAGCCATGTATAGTTTTAAATGAATAAATATAAGCGTGTGCTGTTTACATAAACATGTGTGCGTAGAAATTTATGTGTGGGTGGGACGATTGTGTGTTGATGTCGGGGTAAATTGTTGTTTATAGAGTTGTGGTGTATAGGAGGTCGGCAATAAAATGCAAAAATACCGACCCATAGGTAGGGAGGGCGCATTGGGGGTAAATGTTTCCAGCTTTCTTATCTTTGTATGTTCCATCGTTGTCCGAATCTGTAATGATTGAATATTCACCCGTTTGTTTCTTTTTAGTTATTCGTAAAAAAAATATAAATTTTGTTACACCGGCCAGCACTGTATCCAGGTCGTGTCCATCCATGAGTGACCGATTTGCTAGCTGGCTACCGATACAGTGTTGGGAAGGAAAAGCCGGTTCATAACAAATGGCGCCTAATCAAGAAAACTTAATGATAGACGCTAGTGGAGTCAAAGTATATGTTCAGTTTATTGTATTAGTTATATACGTGTATTTGTGTCGAGGCTAAGGTCCGTGTCACGTTCTTCAGGACCGGCATTGCGTTTCCTGCCAGGCCAAGTACGGTATAACACTTAGTTACACTCATGTCAATGTCAATATTTTAGTCCAGTTTACCTTATACGTGTATATGTGTCGAGGCCAAGGTCCGTGTCATGTCCTTCAGGACCGGCTTTGCGTTTCCTGCCAGGCCATATATGATATAATACTTATTTTCAATAGCCCAACTGTGATATAGGAGTAGGACAATTTTAGGATTAGGATCAATGTAGGTACACCCAACACTTACCATACCCGTATCATGTTCCATGTTCGTCTCACCCCGTAATTATATGTCGTCCAATTACCATTAAAAGAAAGAGAGAAATTTGTTTATTAAGAAATAAAAAGAAAATGTGTGGGGAAAAGGAAAGATTAGAAGAACAAAAAAGAGATAATCGTAGTGAGAATTTCAATCGGAGTAGAGGGGCCGAATTAATGGCTCCTATCACTCGTTCGGCATCCCAAGCACGAAAACAGCAAACCGACACAGCATCCAACGACACGTCGCCACGAGAGGAAATGGACAACAGCCTAGGAGAAGTGCCAAAACGCAGCTGCTCAACGATGGCACAGGAACAGCCAGCTCAATTTGCAAAGCGAGATGAGAGCCGGGATAAATTCAGATCTAACGGAGGCGCGGGAAACTTTCCAGGCCGTCATGGCGACGGGAATGGCCGAGCTACAAGAAAATCATAGGCGTGAGATGCTGGAGTATATGCAGGCAATCCGAGAAAGCAGCCTGTATACACATCTGTCAAGGCCGAGAGAAACACAGCCAACTGTTCGCCCACCACCCGTACAGAACGCAGCACCACCGCCAGATCGTGCGGCGCCTCAGCGAAAGCCTCCAGCTGCACAGGGATTCTGGGTCGGCAACCGCGCTCTGGAGTCCGAGCAGCGCGAGCAAGCCGAGCATTGGAGTTCTGGATCGCGTACCGAAGCACAGGCGAGATACGACCAACCCATGCGTAGGCCAGTCGAAAGGACCGAGTCCAGACCCGAGATGATCACGATGCGTCGATGGGGTCTTGCGTTTGATGCCAGCCCTTCTGGAATGCCAGTCGGCGAATTCATCTTCAGGCTGAATCATCTAAGAGACCTACCAGGTGCTGTGGCCGGATGTCCTGCGGGACTTCCACACGCTGGTTCAGGGACGCGCAAAAGACTGGTACTGGATGTTCCTCAGGACGAGTGGGGCAACAGACTGGCCGAATCTGCAGTACGCGCTGAAACAGCGATTTCAGACGCGAAGGTCAAACTTCGAACGCGAGCAGGAGCTTCGCGAGGCGACAAAAGCCAGGAGAGAGCATCAACGATTATCTCCAGGCCATGTTTGCTCTCAGGTCGAGATTGGAGGTACCCGTCAGCGACCGCGACCTGATCAAGATCGTGAAGGTAAACATACGGGACGGTATCTCGCGGATCATCTTTCCTATGTGGATCACTGACTTGGAGAGACTGCGTGAAGAATGCCATGACGCCGAGAGAATGCTGTCTTCACGTTGGTCGAGAAGTCAGACCACAGCGGAACCAGTCGGTAGGCCTAGAGACCGTTTCCAAGTGAACGAGGTGTTCTACAATGAGGAAGAAGGCACTGCAGAGGTTGCACCGGATGAGGCAGTTGAGGCACTGTGGAACTGTGCCCAGCGAGGGCATACTTTTTGGGAGTGCGAAGCCATAGTGAGAAATATATTCTGTTATAAATGTGGACTCCCAGGAGTGGTATTGCCCAAATGCCTAAAATGTCGCTCGGGAAACGAGATGCAGAGCATGACGCAGGCAGTGGAGCCTCGCTCAATGCCACGGCTGAGAAACCATTAAAACCCTCCCCACCCGACATGGTAGGATTAAGCAGCAGCAGTAAGGATCACATAGCAGTTAAGAATATTTTTAGGAAAGCCAACAGCGAGCCCTTGCCACGACGGCCTGTTGAAGCGCGCCGAGTCGCGTACGAAGAGACAAGAGCCCGGATCTTTGCCGAAGAGGAGGACTCAAAGCGGCACCAGAGCCCACCAGTTCGACGGAGGCGGAGAAGGCACACATTACGCCGTAGGGAACGCAATCGCGTGTGCGAAGCACTTGAAGCGCTCAAAGACGACGACCGACCCTTTGCCGAAGTGCAGCTTTAAGGGCACACAGTAAAGGGGCTTCTGGACACTGGGGCGACCGTTAGCTTGTTAGGCGAAGGAGCAGTGGATCTGATCAAGAAGCTGGAAATAGCCTGGCACCCTCAGACTTCTAAGGTGCGAGCCGCAGGAGGTGCGAGCTACTCGGTGTTGGGTAAGATTCTTGTGCCGATCCAAAAAAAGAACGAGACGCTTAAGATGACGTTGTTGTACCTGGGCATCGACTTCTGGAAGAAGTTTCGCCTAGCACCCGAGGTCGTAGGAGTGGAGTCGCTTGAGCAGGTAGACTCAGAGTTCACGACTAGGGGAGAGCCGATCGAGCCACACGAGCTGAATGCCGAGCAGCTGGAGGCGATCAAGGCTGAATTCCGGGCGTTCGAGCAACAAGGATTAGGAAAGACTCACATGGAGCGTCATACGATTGAACTAATGGAAGGCACCGTACCAATGAAGGAGCGTTTTTATCCAGTGTCACCAGCGGTGCAGCAGCTTCTTTTCGCGGAGGTCGACGAAATGCTTCGACTTGGCGTCATAGAGCCAAGCGAAAGTCCCTGGAGCAACAGGACGACGTTGGTACGAAAACCTGGGAAAAATAGATTGTGCCTAGACGCTCGTAAGCTGAACAGTGTAACAGTAAAAGATGCTTACCCGTTACAGAATATTGAGTCGATCCTAAGCCGCGTGGACGACACTATCTTCATCAGCAGCGTCGATTTGAAACACGCATTCTGGCAGATTGAGTTGGAGCCTAAGAGCAGAGCATACACCGCATTCACCATTCCGGGCCGTCCGCTTTATCAATTCCGGATGATGCCTTTCGGTCTGTGTAATGCCGCTCAGCGGTTGTGTCGATTGATCGGAATCGCGTGTTCGTCTATTTGGATGACCTGCTGATCATC
The DNA here is from genome assembly GCA_035044605.1 of Scaptomyza cyrtandrae. NCBI lineage: Eukaryota > Metazoa > Arthropoda > Insecta > Diptera > Drosophilidae > Scaptomyza > Scaptomyza cyrtandrae. The sequence goes on along the minus strand of JAWNNS010000647.1, from coordinate 261,596 downwards.
GCCCGCACCTTCGAGGAGCATGTGCAGCTGTTGAAAGAGGTAAAACACTATTTAAAGGAGGCCAATCTGACTATCGGCTTGCAGAAATCGAAGTTCTGCTTCAAATTTCTGAGGCACTTAGGGTACATTGTTGGTGACAGAGCTCTGCGAACGGATCCGAGCAAGGTGGAGGCAATAGTCCAGATTCCCGTCTCGAGAACCACTAAGCAGCTAAGGAGAGTTTTGGAAACTGCAGGTTGGTACAGGCGATTCATCCGAGATTTCTCGAGCCTTTCGGCGCCGCTAACTGATTGCCTAAAAATCGGCAAGAAGTTTGAAATGTCGGTTGAAGCAGTCGGGGCATTCCATAAATTGAAGAAGGCACTTACCTGTGCGCCGGTCCTAGTGCACCCAGATTTTCGCCGGCCCTATTTTATCCAGTGCGACGCAAGCCGTAATGGAGAAGGAATGCCTCGCAGCGGTGAAGGCGATAGAGCGATTTAGGCCATACGTGGAGCTAATGCCGTTCACGGTCATCACGGACCATTCGAGCTTTCAGTGGCTAATGTCACTCAAAGACCTGAGTAGAAGACTGGCGAGGTGGTCCCTAGCGCTACCGGCGTTCGATTTTCAAATCGAACACCGTAAAGGGAAGGAGAACGTGATAGCCGATATGCTCTCTCGACCGTGTGAGGTGGAAGAGCTCAACCTGTTCGAGTTCGAGACGACAGCCTTTGAGAGCGAGGAGTACCAGAGTCGGTTGGCGTTAGTGCGCGCAGAATCGAAGCGTTTTCCTGATCTCCGGATTGAGGACGGCCTACTCTTCAAGAGGTCCCAGTTCGCGCGGGACGATAGCGAGGAGTTCCTTTAGAAGCTATGGATAACGGAATCTTTAACTAGCACACTAGTTCAGGCGCACGACGGTGTTAAGGGGATGCACGGAGGCATAGCCCGAACATTGGCAAGGCTGCGCCAATTCTACTTCTGGCCGAGGATGGCAGTGCAAGTACGGGCGCATGTGCTCGTGTGCGAAGTCTGCAAAGAAACCAAACACAGCACGCAGATTGCAAGGCCGAGGATGGGCAAGGAGATGGTGACGGAGCGGCCGATACAAAAGCTATATTTTCATGGATTTCTTGGGCAGGTACCCACGTTCTCGCCAGGGCAACGCCTACATTCTAGTGGTGCTAGACCATTTTAGTAAATTTGTCTGGCTAGTGCGATACCGAAGGCGACAGCGGCAGCGGTCATCCGGTTCCTAAGAGAAGATGTGTTCTCGGCGTATGGAGTCCCCCGGGATAAAGCACTGTCGCACCGGGAACTATGCCCCGCAAGCGAACGCGTCCGAACGTGTTAACCAGTCGGTATTGGCAGCGATACGAGTACATATTGGCGCCGACCAGACGGTGTGGGACGAGGCGTTGCCCGAGATCGCGATGGCGTTGCGAAGTGCAGTGCACTCTGCGACCGGAACCTCTCCATATTTCGCATTGTTCGGACAGCACATGTTGAGTCACGGCAGCGAATGTAGCCAAGCCTAGAGGCCTGGCGATGTAAGCGACTCGACCATCAAGTCCTTAGAGAGGTCAGCGAAGCAACAAATATACCGTGCTCGCATCCAGGAGACGCTACACCGGGCTTATGAGAAGTCAGCGAGGCCGTACAACTTGAAGGCACGAGACGTTCAATACACGGCAAGGCAGGAGGTGTATAAGTGTAATTTCGTGTTGAGTGACTTTGCGAAAAACCTCAACGCGAAGTTCTGCCGCCGTTACACCAAGTGCCGGGTATTGAGGCCAGTAGGACGTTGCCTATATGAGCTGGAGACACTTCAGGGAAATCCGCTCGGGGTGTTCCACGCTAAGGATCTCAAGCAGTAACCCCCGAGCGTTGGATCTGTGCCCGGCTAGCTCAGTCGGTAGAGCATGAGACTCTTAATTTCATTTATGTGAGTGGCGCGCGTAAAACCCAAAAGAAATATAGAAGTTCAGCATCAACTACTGCAATTTCGGGGCGAAGCGACCAAGACATCCAGATCCGCACACACCAGCAGTGGCGCCAGCAACTCAATCCCAAAAGGCAGACAGCAGTTCCGCACAACACCAGGAGTGGCCAAGGCAGAGACAGGAGACCACCAGACGAAGATCAGCAAACCCGTCGAGGGGATTAGCAAGTTTATGCCCGTAGAAATAGCGCCCCCCAAAAGAATAACATCAGCGCTTGCGCAACAGCCATTCAGCCGCCGTCACAGGCACAGTGGGCCGCGACCGATTGTCAAAGGCCCGAATCAGATCTAGTTAATTTATTTATTTAGCGATTTATCCCCGCCCCTATGTAATTTATTTATAATTTATTTACTATTATTTAATTTATTTATTTAATCATTCTCTACGGAGTCGTGTTTTCTTTATATGTTCTACGTTTATTAGTTCATGTTCATTTTTGTTTATTTATTTATTTAAATACTTTCCTCATTCTTTTTTTTGATTTATATAAAGTAAATTTATTTTAAGAAAGCCATGTATAGTTTTAAATGAATAAATATAAGCGTGTGCTGTTTACATAAACATGTGTGCGTAGAAATTTATGTGTGGGTGGGACGATTGTGTGTTGATGTCGGGGTAAATTGTTGTTTATAGAGTTGTGGTGTATAGGGGGTCGGCAATAAAATGCAAAAATACCGACCCATAGGTAGGGAGGGCGCATTGGGGGTAAATGTTTCCAGCTTTCTTATCTTTGTATGTCCCATCGTTGTCCGAATCTGTAAAGATTAAATATTCACCCGTTTGTTTCTTTTTAGTTATTCGTAAAAAAAATATAAATTTTGTTACACCGGCCAGCACTGTATCCAGGTCGTATCCATCCCTGAGTGACCGATTTGCTAGCTGGCTATCGATACAGTGTTGGGAAGGAAAAGCCGGTTCATAACGCCTTCTTACTTGTTTTCTTTGACAAAATGCTTCAGTGTGTACGGTCAAAATTGGAATTTCAAGTATAGACAGCTTATCAAATTCGATAAATACCACTCGATCAATACCATATTAAAACATTGAAACATTCCCACATCTGTGGGAAAAGAGATCTGGATCGATCTGGAAATCTTATCGATTTTTCGAGTTGAAGAGTTAAGCTTTTGAATGAAAGTTTTTAGAAACCTTCAATTTAAACTGGTTAAAAAATTGTCAATATAGCTTTAAGTTAGCTTAAATAGAAGCGATAAAGTCTTAGCATAACTAAATTAAAAAATTTGCACATAACCTTTCATTGTAAGATAAGTTTACATTAAAAAATGTTTTTTGTTGTTTTTTACATATATTTGCATTTTAATATTAATTTAGAATTAATTCTTTAACTATTGACGTTTTTTGGAACGGTAAAACGTGGCAATCGATTTTAAGGCTATAAGTTTTATTGTGCAATGTGATAAAAGCGTTGGAAATCGTAAAAACATAGATACACAAATAGAAACTACATATAAAGCAATAAAGTATAGTGGCCAACTTTAATTTTTGTTATATTTATTATATTCTTAATGCATTATTATTTATATGCTATGTATAATTATTTTAAATGTTGTGCAAATAATATGAAAAAAGCAATAGAAATTTTGTAATTCTGATATTTCTGTGACATCGCGATTGTTATAGGGCAATAACGATTAATAGTTCTATTACTTTGCCTTCCTATTGAATTCTTGGCAAAGTTAGGAAATGTTAGATTCATAAAAAATGCAGACTCTTTCAACCTACTAAACTACAAAATTTCCATTACTTTTTTACACGCACCATTAAAGATATCTAAAATATATTGTGCTATATTGTGTTGTCGGCTTAAGTTTACAGTTAGTTTTTTTTTCTTATTCAATTTTATTCTCGTATGCTGCTCTTTACGCTTAGTTCTGTAGATTATTTTTGGTTTTTGCATTTTTCCAGACCCTTTTTCGTATCTTAAATAGCAACGCTGATGAAAATTAAACGAACGGAAGGTGAAAACACTCGGAAATCAAATTAAATGTTTTCATGTCGTTATATATATGTTAACACAATAACTACATACTCGTTGTTATGTCAATGGAGCGGTTGCCAAAAGTGTACGGCTTTCGTGATCATTAATGTAACATTTGAAAATGTGTTAGCATCAACTTTTTACTCGCGCTATAATTTTATGGAATGTAATACTTGCGTTTCAATTTTCCCTCAACTACGATTTTCACTAAATCGTGCCTTCGGTGCTGCTCCGAAGAAAGAATCATTTTTTTTTTGTGTCTTTTTTTGATAGTTTTAGCTATTTATAAATATTTTTATAATAAAATCAGTTAATTCAATTATTTAAGCTTAATAATACTTGTGTTTATTACTTACATCCACTTGATCAGCTTAAGAGTGCTTAGTTATATTTAATACTAACTAATTCTAAATGTAGACATTTCTTATAATTTTTTTTGTAGATTTTTGTGTCTTTGATTTTATGTTTTTCTTCAATGTAAGTGCAACACCCCAAAGCACTTTAGAGCATAAGACTGGTTTTTGGAATTACATTTTTAGCTCAAATAGCTTGCGATTTTTTTACCTTACATTTACACTTTGTCTAACAAATGTTTTGACGTGGTGAAAAATTTTGACAATTTCACTTTAGAGCTGTATGCTCACACTGGTTGTTGCTTTTTATTTTTTATAAGTAATTCAATCAATTATCTCTTAAACCTATTAAACAAAACTTAAAAAACATTAACATTAACAAAGAAACATTTAAATTACTAACAAAGTCAATTAATTCAATTGACACGAAAATCTTTACACACTTCCATTTTTGGTTATTTTCGTTGTGAAATTCGTATTTATAGTTACTTTTATTAAAATAAAAACGCGCAGCTGTGGTAAATCTTTCTACTTCTATTTGGTTTTAAACTATAATTAGTGTTTTGTATGTCTAACGTTGGCTTCTATAACCGCTCCCAGTCACCTTTTTATCGATTTTATTTATTATTTATTTTCCCATTCCTCCAAGAATATCGCGCTGAGATCATTATTTTTTGGATGGCGGTTAGCAGAACGTTTTTTCAGATTGGCCGATTGGTTGAAATCTAGGCTTTGAGCAGGTGTATCGAACACCTTTTTACAGCTTAAAAGCAGCCAGCACCTCACTATATTTGCTTTGTGCTAAGGATCATTGTCCTAGTCAAATTTATATGTGTGTGCGCAAAATACTTAAAGATTGTTGGGCATTAATTGTATTTTCAATGAAGCACAATTCTCTAACTCATTTGTTTGAGGTGCACCCTAAACCATCACCGACAACATTTCGAACTTAACAGTCGGTATAATATTTTTGTTTTCCAGTGCTTTCAACGGATTGCGCCACACTGTGCTGGAGCCATCATCATAGTTTGGCATCATTTTTGTTTTATCACAAATCACCACGTCGTCCCAATATGTATCTGGCTGTCCCGCGAGGATCCTGAAAATAGTTCAACGTGTCTAAACATGCTCCGCCGACATCGAAAGTCGGTACTTTTAATGGATTTTTTGACACATTCGCTTAGTATGGCAATTCCGCATTCGTTCTTTATCTCATTGGCAAGCGGTCTGGTCGAAATAGTTGGATTTTCATTGACACCTGATTGGCCGCGGCCGTTCAGTTGAAGGCTTTGTCTTTATCCTTCCCTCGTTTATTGTAAACAGTTTTCCTGCTAATTGCAAACAATCTCAGAGGCCGATTTCCTGATGGTGCAGTTGTAATAAACCAACTGGTTCATGTCAAAAGATACCTGCTTGCCTGTCATTTGAAAACCGACTAAAACTCTCCCGATAATGATTAAGTTCTACATTAAAATTAAGAAATTTCTCAGAAAATTGCATTACCAAGAGCTGAGCGTTTTTGTTTTAAAAAAAAAGTAACTGTTAATACGATATTCATAACAAAAATAAACCAAACATGTAATATGGCTCTAGTCGAGAAATCCCGACTAACGATACCCTGAAACCTATACTTTAAGCGTGTGTGTTTGAGTAGGCACATAATGCATACTATATACTCAACTTAAATGTTCCATATCTGTGGTGTGTCTAAACCGATTTTAATAAAAATTTCACATGTTTTCAATATTTTGTTTAAAATTTCAAAGTTTTCCAAATTCAAGATTGTTTTGTTATCGATCGCATGTGTATATCGAAAACCGAAAACAAGCTTTTACTGCCTAGGGCTTAGGCGAGCCTTTGTTCCAAATCTGGAGTCTCTAGCTCTTAAAGTCTCTGCGATCGGCGCTTTCATACATTCGGACGGACAGGCAGACAGACGGAAATGGCTATATCGACTCGGCTATTGATACTGATCAATAATGTATATACTCTATGCTTCCTTCTGCCTGTCACATACCTTTGCACAAAACCATTATACCCTTTTTACCCATTTTTAATGGGTTCCGTGTATAAAAATGGAAGTGTTTAAAAACTTTGTTGTCACTTAAATTTAGAGCATTTTTTGGAATATTTTATTTCTCTTTGTAAACGTTTATAGGTTTAAGAGATGATTGATTGAATAACTTATTTAAAAAAACATATAAAAAAACAAGATCTAGTGTGGATTTCACTTTCTATAAATTAAAAAAAATCAAAATAATTCACATTGTGTAAACATTTTGTTGTAAAACTGTGTGTATTTCACATATCTTGTTAATTTCAAATATTTGAAAAAATTTAATTTCGAGCAAAGTGCTATAGCTATTAAATTATTAATAATTGACAATTCTACGAGAAATACTGTATTGTCACATACTAGAGAAACGTACACAAAAGAAGAAAAGGTATCAGGTCAACTTTTCGTGAAAAAAAGTATTTTTTGGCATTCTTTTAAATAACACAAACAGCTGAAATGATGCTTACTATTTGCAGGTATGTACAAAGTGTAAGTTTTATGAGTTTCCTGATAATTTATAAAAAAAGCTTAAGCAAAATGAGACGGCATAAAAAGTTTCTTCTATACAACATGACGCCCTTCTTCCACCCAGCGATATTGAATTTTTATAAAGCTTTTTGTGTCAGTTTAAGTGGATTCCATAAGCATCATTGAAAATTACTTTGAAAAAGAGTATATTAATTTTGTCATGAAATCTGTAACGCATAGAAAGAAGCATATTCGAACGCACTAATTATATAAATTCTTGATCAGCATCGCGAGCTCAGTCGTTATGGCAATGTCCGTCTAAATGCACTAATACAGCGGTCGGGGAACCGGGGTAAATTACCCCAAATGGGGTAAAAATAAAATATCTGGGTGTAAAAACTCAACTTTTGTGAGTAAAAACAAATAAAAATTTGTAATATGGTATTTTATAGCCTCTTTTTTTTATCTTTTCGCCAAAGGGTAATGTCAGCTTACACAACAATATTTGGGGTAATGATTAACAAAGTTCCCCGACCGCTGCACTAATATTTTATTGGCTCGTTCATACAGAGTTCATCATTCACCTACATGGACATGAATATAGCATGTCGACTCTGGTATCGATGCTGTTCATATATATTTATATATACATATATTGATTTTTTTTTAATTTTTTGAGTAGGCGACGCTTTTTTCTGCATTTTACATAAATTTTACACAATTTATCTGTACAATTTATTCACATTATGTATGGATATATATTGAAGAAAAATCAGTTGTTTTACGACTTCGTTAATTAAAATCGTATCTTAACATTATTGGTATGTCACATTAAAGATTAAAAATGTAAACTGTCAACTGAAGTCAAATATCCCATAGTGCACAGGGGCCAGTTTGGGTTTGTCCGAACGTTCCCATTTAAATGTTTATACTCTTCTAGTTACAGACATCATATGTTTAAGTAGCTTATTATATCATTTAACATAAGGAATATAAATGATTTTTGAAATTTATATAAAATAAACTAACTTAGGATTGTTTTATGCTCTAATAATGTGTACATAAACTAAATTAACATAATACCTATAACAGATTTAACTATGTATGTACATATTCTAAATACTTAGTAAGGCACTTTTGAACATATATTTGCGAATAAAAGTCATATCTTAAATACTGATTAAAAACGACAACATTAATATTAAATGCTGAAAAATAATTACAACCATTGTCATTGATGGCCGATTGCATCTGGAAGTTCCCATCTTGTATTCCATGTCGATGTCAAGCAGAAGGTCGTGATTTCGTGTATAAAACTGGTGAATGTCGCTTATCTAAAATAAGAAACCAAATATTCAAATAATTATTATAGCACATACCGCATAAACAAAGGTATACAAGTAATAACTTTGTGCTTTATTATTCTGTCCGTCCGTGTCTATTTTTATACCCTGATCCCATTAAAAATGGGAAAAAAGGGAATAATGGTTTTGTGCAAAAGTATGTAACAGGCAGAAGGAAGCATCTCTGACCTTATAAAGTATATATATTCTTTATCAGCATCAACAGTCGAGTCGATATAGCCATGTCCGTCCGTCTGTCCGTCCGTATGTATGAACGCGTCGATCTCAGAGACTATAAGAGCTAGAGACTCCAGATTTGGAACTTAAGCTCGCCTAATCCCTAGGCAGTACAAGTTTGTTTTTGATTTTTGATAACTCATCCCGTTTCCGATATACACATGGGATCAATAACAATAAAATCTTGAAATTGAAAAAATTTTAGATAGCATTTGAATTATTAATCAAAATAATAACAATCTGTGAAGTTTTTATTAAAATCGTTTGAGCAACACTGGAGATATGGAACCTTGAAATTGAGAATGTAGTATGCAGTATGGTCGTACACACACGCACACATACTTGCAAGCGCTGACTGTACGCGTAAAGTATAGGGATCAGGGTATCGTCTAGTCGGGATTTCTCGACTAGAGCCTTATTACTTTTTATACCCTGAACCCATTAAAAATTGGTAAAAAGGGTATAACGGTTTTGTGCAAAAGTATGTAATAGGCAGAAGGAAGCATCTCCGACCCCATAAAGGATATATATTCTTGATCAGAATCAACAGACGAGTCGATATAGCCATGTCAGTCGTCCGTCCGTCCGTCCGTTTGTCTGTCTGTCTGTCCGTCCGTCTGTCCGTATGTATGAACGCGTTGATCTCACAGACTATAAGAGCTAGAGACTCAACAAAGGAACAAAGGCTCACCTAAGCCCTTGGCAGTTGTAACGTTTGTTTTTGGTTAATTTGATGATTAACAACTTTTATCGCAATTGTTCTTGACAATTGTGTCGCCTGCGATAAAAAGCACAGGTTATATTTATTAAGTTGCTGCACTCTCTGCATTCAGCAGTCAGAATGCTTCCAGAGCTTTTAAGCCTGATCGCAACCAAATTCATACTCTCCACTAGAAAAGCTTTGGAAACTACTACTATAAAAAGCGCATGCGTAGGTGACAAGCTCTCTTTTTTTTTTGGTCAAGACTGGGAATTGGTACGCCGGACCGTCAAGTCGCGAACCGCAGGAGAAAAAATTTAAACACGTGATCGCGAGGCACAAGTTGGTGCAAATTGCAAAGATGGTGAAAAAAAAAATACAAAAAATAAAATACAAAAAAAAAAAACTTAACTAAATAAGACGTTCGATCGACAAGACATTACAAAACAATCGTGTAAAACCAAATAACAGAACTAAACGAACGAAGCACAAGGTTATCAACCAGAACATATATAAAGCCACCACCTATAAGTGAACCTAACCTCGAGACGCACCAAATCACCAGGCGTTTCTCAACGCAGGCCTAATAACGCAGTTCTATTTTTTTAAACCGACTCCAGTCCAGCACGTGATCCAGTGTAGCCCTCCCTTATTCGCAGTGCCAACACGAGCAAGCGAAATTTTCGTGCTTCTAGCCCTTGCATGGCCTCGCACCGTACATAGAAGCTCTGGAGCAACTTCTTTCGTTATTGTCCAGAGAAGGCAACAAATCAGTGGGAGATCCGCAGTTAAAATCATATGCTTTGCCGAATTAATTTATAAGTTTTCTTATATATTCGTATATGTGTTCAGTAATGAGTGCAGTGCAAAATCATAAAAGAAAAACAAAAGAGAAAACTATCGCCGTTTAAGTTCAGCAAGTAGCTCTCTCTTAGTCTGTATGTAGTTCACCTACATACGTCTGTTACATCTTCGATCTTATCATTAAAGAGTACATATGCATAATTGGTAAACACATACATAATAATTCCAACCGGACCTTTAATTTGATTAGAAATAATGTGGAGTGACAAAATTTATTAACCAAATAAATAGTTAACAAAAAAAAAAACAAAAAAAAATCACATTAAAAGCAACAATGGACTCTCTCGCTGGAAGGCCTTTCATCGTCGGAGCAGCGTACCTATGTAAGTGCATAAAAGCTACGGAGCAGCAAGCTCTCGCACTTGTTTTACACAGTTTCTAATCAAAGCTTTCGCCATCGGTGTAACTATATCTGTGTTGTTTTAATTATGCATATTTTCCATTGGGGTGGACCCAATCTAATAATGGTCAACCTAAACTTTTTGAAAAAAAAATTTAAATATATATTGCAAAATAATGAAATAAAAAAAACAAATAAATAAAAATTTAATAAATATAGAAACAAAGTAAATTAAAAAAAAAACAAAAAAACCCCCTTATTCATGGGAGCTTTGTTTTCTTGGTTTTTGCTTTTGCAGCGCACTCCCTCCTAAAAAGTTAAGCTTAATGTAAATGAAAGAAATACACCCTAGTTCGTAAACTTACTATAAGTTATCAAATTACACAAAAAAAAAATTTTTATTTTGATAATGATTTTGAAGTAAAAATTTTATTTTTAACCTGAATTTAAATTAGAATCACAAAAAAAAAAAAAAACCTGAAGTTGTTATAATAATGTTAATTTTCAATCCTAATCTTTGTTAAATAAACTAAGCAATGAAACTCAATTCCATTGTTGTTATATTTTAAAACAGATTATAGTATGCAGGGCTAAAGTTATTTTGTCCTGGTGACATGGTAACATAAATGGTAGTAACATAAAATTTTCTGGGGACTTTAGAAACCGTCCGCTATTAAAGTCCATGGTTGGGTAGGGTATAGAAGGCGGTTGTCAACCACCAGCTCAGACACCGCCACCGCCAGTTGAATAAGAGAAGTCATCCGTCTTGTTTAAGCATATCGGTCCATGAGCCACAGCTCCTCTAGCTGTCTCCATTTGTTTTCTTAAAATTTTTATGGGCGATATTTTGCGTTATTTAATTGTAGTGTCCGGAGGGATCCTTAATTAAAATTTTTGTAAGCGAGTCAAGGAAATAGCAAAACCCACCCCACACCGAAAGAGCTACGGTATTATAGGGACCCGCTCGCTATACCTTTTTCGACTCATCGGATGCCTGCTATTGACCCCCTCGCTCACACCAGGTCAATACAAGCAATCGAGAAAGATGGTTACACAGTACAAGTTTGTTTTCGGTTTTCGATAACTCTTCCCGTTTACGATATACACATGCGATCGATAACAACAAAAACTTGAATTTGGAAAACTGAAATATTAAACAAAATAATGACAATCAGTGAAATTTTTATTGAAGTTGGTTGAGAAACACCGGAGATATGGAACATTGAATTTGAGTGAAGTATGTAAGTTGTAAGTGTACGCGTAAGTTATACGGTTCAGGCTATCGTCTAGTCGGGAATTCTCGACTAGAGCCTTCTTACTTGTTATTTGTACTCTGTACTCTTGAAGCAATGCTGAAATAACTTATAGTTTTTTACTGTATGCAAGCGAGCCGTTCAAAAAACTTAACAAAAATCGAAGTTAACGCTTCTATGCAAAATTCATTTTTGTTTCCATTTTTATTGGGTTTGGTTTCAACATAATATAATGCCTTTGCAATTTCTTCGTAATTCGTTTCGGGATTGGTTTTGTCTTGTAAGGTGCAAAAATGCTAGTTGTTGAAAGTGTTGTTAAGCTTTCAAAAGCCTAAAAATGCGAAATTTTCAGTAAACTTGATAAAGCCATTTCTATTAAATTAAAATGTCCATCAACATGTCCAATGAAGTGAATAAATCTACAATATCAAGCTTAAAAAATAAAAAAGATTTTTAAGAAAAATTGTTGCAACAGAATCCGGGCCAGGAAGACGTGTAGCAATAAGGTCTTCTGAATATTGTACAGCTGGATTTTGAAAAAAAGAGAGCAATAAAAAACAAAAACAAAATCATGACTCTGTAAATCCTTTATTTAAACTAAAAAGGGGACTTAATAAGAACAATATAAAACTTGAATCTCAGTTTCCGCAATTAGCTTAATTTTGATCTTAGAGAATATTAGAGCAAGAGACTGCAGGCTTTGAGTATAAGCTCTCCCAAATAATAAGAACGCAATTACTTTAAGTTACAGATAACTCTTCCCATTTACGATTTACACATAACATTGATAATAATCTTGAATATAAAAATTGTGAAAAGTGTTTAAGAAACCATAGACAAAATAATAAAATCCTTTAAGAATTTTGTTGAAAGTCGAGCATTCAGTAGCGCAGTATGGCATTAATTAAGCTCTAATTTTGTCATACTTAGGACATTCGATGATGATGTGCTTGGGTGTTATTATGCTGTTGCATTGGCATCATCACGCTGCTTCTTTAAGCAGGTGTTTTTGCGAAATTTTGGTTTATCCTATATGTAGTCTAAAAGGAAAACACGGTGCCCCTTATAGCTTCTAAGATTTTTTTAAATTAAAAAGAAGTAACGCCGGAAGAGTTTTCGTACTCTAATACTGAGAATAAGGAGTATATTAGATTTCTGCAATGTGCGTCAGGATGTCTGCTTGTGCGTTAGAACGCGCGGTCCTTCGACACCCTTAAAGCTAAAAAGTTTCGAAATATCTTGGTCCATGTCAATATAGGGGCGCTTATCCCCGTATTTTGTAACCTAGATTCACCAAATTTGGTGAGAAGATAGCTGGGGACTTTCTTGAAAACCTGCCGCCCCAGCCCCATCCCTTTAAGTCGAGAATGCTCGTATCTTCCACAGTTCTAGAGCTGGAGTCACCAAGGAAAGAGGAAAATGAAATTACGGTACCACGCACACAAACTACGCCACTCGTTTTTGAACTCATGACCACACCTCCCGCCCCCATTCATGTCTTAAAATTAGTTTCAGAGTATAATAAAGCTAGTCTTGGCTCCCAAAAAATTGTGAAATCGTACTGAATCGAATACATTTCCTATTTTAACAAACTCTTAAGCGCAAACTAGAACTTTCTATGTTTGACGTAGCTTTACCGAACATATTTTCTTAAAATTAATTTTAAGACACGATACCTATAAAGTGGTATTTTTTCATCATTAAAGCGACAGAAATGCAAAAAAAATAATATTATATAATGCAAGGAAGAATAATATTTACACGCGTCAAGCTCAAAATTAAACTGTTTTAGGCAGCAAACACTTCTGAAATAAGGAGGTTATTAAAGCAAATACTCTACTTTATTCTGTAGAAGCTCCAAGGGCCTCCAATAAAAACTTGAATGTCAGTATTATATCGAAATATATTTTTTAATATTTATTTTATATTGAATGCGGCTAAAAAAAAAAACAAGTTATCAGTGATACCAAAATTTCAGAGTTTTGACGTAATTTTCATTTGCATCACGTTCAAAATTTGTAATCTAAAAAACGAGGTATTCGTTTAAAAGATATGACACGAAACGGTTCGTGAGTTAAAGGGCAACGATCAAGGCTATGGCCCTGAAGATCTAATTGGGACAGTAGGTTTAATCGGACTGGGTGACCTGCCCATGTTAACGGTTTAACAGGTAGGGAAGATTAATTAAAAAGAGTCTACTTGGATACAGGGGTAAGTTAACTCCAGGAACTCAGTTAGAAGTCCCAAACGTGAATTAAAGAAATTTCTTCTGCACAGATTTAATTCTATCCTGCTGAATATTGTATTGCGGGGACCACATAAAAGATCAATATTCAAGGATGGAACGTACTAGGGATGTATAAAGCGTTTAGGTTGTGCCCTTTTGACCATCCATGATGTATGAAAATCTACGATTTATTTTATTTACGATTAAGAATAATGCCTAAATTATTTTTTTCAAAAACACGACTAAATGGTCATCTGTCAAGCGAGTAGAAAGCAGTATGAGGGGTACTTCCACAAAATGACATGACCTCACACTTAGTCAATTCTAATTAAGTAAGTTACAAGGGCACTAAAAAAATGAATCATTATAGCATAAACATAGCACGTCATAAGCATCATTAGCAAAAAAAAAAATTAAATAAAAATATACGGGTGTTGGTAAGAACCGTTAGATAACCATTAAAAAATATATTAAAAGGTGGCTTCTTAAAAGAAAACCAAAGGAGACAAAAATTGGGTTAGACATGATGATTTAAAAACAAATTTTTGTGTTTTACAACCCAAGTACTCCGAAAGAAACGACAGAAGGTTTGCTGGAGACTGAATAATTTTTAATTTATAAAGCAACAGAGAATGACTAAAAGGATCGAATACCTTACGCAAAATTTGAGTGAGTGATGTCCATTTGAATTTTGCACTGAAACCCTTTTGTAACAAGCGGAATAAATTCCAGAAGGTTTGTAGTAGTTGATCTACGCTTAACAAAACCATGTTGAAAACGGAAATAATTGAGCTACATATGTGTTTGACTTTGCTATTACCTACGAAGATAAATCTATAGAACGTCCCGATTTGTCAAATAGTTTATAAGATCTTTTTATCTCATGTAGGTTTAATAGTTCTCTAGTGAAGTTGCACATGCAGGATAAACTGTTTAACCGGAAGGCTCATACATAGAAAAACTATCAGGTATTGTGGTAAAATTTTGGTGAGCAACACCGGACTTTGCTGGCGTGTTAATTTCCATTAATGGGATAGCATCTGTCCGCCTTTTTGTCAGTCTGTCTTTCCGTCCGTCTGTAGGAATCCGTTCATCTCGAAGTATGTAACAGCTAGAGACCTAAGATAGAAGTTTGTGCACACAACGCGCAGGTCAAGTTTGTTTCAGATGATTGATATACATATGTTATCGATAAAAACAAAATTTAACAACGTTAAAACTTGACACAAAAACTATGACAACAATGATCATCTGAGAAACACCGAATATATCGAACATTAAGTTAGCGTAATGTTTAAGGTTTCGGTTGGCTCCTAGTCAAGTTTTCTCGACTAGAGATTTCTTTTTTGCTTAAACTATTATTTTGAAGCTGTTTAAAGTTAGCTTATATATTATCAAACGCCAGATGCACACTCTAAAGCCAAGGTTCGTCTACCTCATATACTAGGACCACCCCCTTGCAGGTATCACAATGCTATTTAAGGCCTGTATCAACAACTAAGCAGCCCCTGGATTTGGCATTAAAGCTAGCACATTGAATTTGAATCATAATGTCACACAACCATTAAACCATTGTATGTACGCACATACTGCATACACAACTTCAATGTCCCATATCTCCGGTGTTTCTTAACCGATTTTAATAAAAATTTCACAGATTGTCATCATTTTGTTCATTATTTCAAAAACTATCTATAAGTTTTCAAAATTCAAGATTTTGTTGTTATCGATCCCATGTGTATATCGAAAACGGGATGAGTTATCGAAAATCGGAAACAAACTTGTACTGCCTAGGGGTTAGGCGAGCTTAAGTTTCACATCTGAAGTCTCTAGCTCTTATAGTATCTGAGATCGGTTGGCTCATACATGGACAGACGGACAGACAGACAGACGGACGGACAGACGGACATGGCTATATCGACTCGGCTGTTGATGCTGACCAAGAATATATACACTTTATGGGGTCGGAGATGCTTTCTTCTGCCTGTTACATACCCTTTTCCCATTTTAAATGGGATCAGGGTATAAAAACACGAATGTAGAGAGAATGTTTTGAAAGATAATAAGTGGAATATTTAGAGATTAATATTGAAATTATTCTCTTTCCCAAGTTCAATTGTTATGAGATATTTACGACAAAGCTTAATTTATTATTTCAGTTTAGAGGACAACGAATTAAATAGTGACAGCTCGTCTTTCGAAGAAGTAGAAGATTGCGAGATGAATCCAATAAATAGTCAGATGACAGCTTCGGCATTAGCACTAAGGGATAACGAGGACTCTTTTTTGGTTTTTACCGGCAATGGTTCTCCAGACGTTGACGAATTTATTTATGGTGGACAGTTAGTTGAAGGTGCAACCAAATTATTTTTGAATAGTCAAACCGAAGTCAATGATTGGGAAACGCTTAAGAAAGCATTAAAATCTGAGTTCAGTGACGAGTGTTTGGCAAAATAAATTCATTAATAAATAACGGCCAGGAAAAAAACATGATGAATTTTTGAGTGAATGTATCAATGCAAATCTTATATATTATACATTATAGAAGAAATTCCTAATTCTAAGCAGAATAAAAGTTGCTTACATCATGCGTCAAATCTGATAAAGTTTTGAAAAAAATGAAAATTTATGAATGACTTTGTTCCAGTCATGAACAGCCTAAAGGCGATCATTTCGCAAAAGAATTTAGGAAGGAAGGATTTAAATGTTTTAAATGATATTAGGTAGGACACAAGGCAAATCAGTGCGAAACAAGAACATTCGATAAACAAATTAAAAAGGAATCAGCGAGTATGCAGCAGCTTCAGTAATTTTTAACCGTGCTTTTAAAACACGCATTATTGATGGCAAGCAAGTTACAGCTTTGTTTGATTCTGGTAGCGATCTGTGTACTTTTCGGGAAACAATTTACAAGGAAGTTTACCCAGTTGTTCTTAAGACGAATGTAAAAGAATTGTTTCGTATAGGTGGAAAAAGATTTACACTTTGGGTTCTTTCATAGTGAGTTTCCAATTCGTCTGGGATGAAAATAGTCTCTACGACGGAGTTATCGGTTGCGATATTTCAAACGAGGTGAATGCATCGATTAGTTCAAAAGGAGTAGTTTTTCAAGCAGCGGAGAAGCTTAATGAAAAACAAAATCATAAGTTAACTCACCAGAGCAAAGTCCTTACTACCATACATAAAGAACAAAGGACAAACATTTTTGAAATAAAAAGCCTTATGTAATAAGTCGGTATTAGTAACGAGTTAACTACAGAAATAGATATTGCGCATTTAAACATTAACTTAAAGGAAAAAGTCAAAAAGTTGGTTGAGGATTATAAGCCAGAGCAGCCAACAAAAAGTCCAGTTGAAATAAAAATAATCCTCTCCGACGAAGTTCCAGTCTATCAGACGTTTATCGTATGTAGATAGCGAAGAAGTTGATAAGCAAATAAGAGATTGGTGGAAAAAACGGATAATTCGTAATAGCGTTTCAGATTATATATCTCCTATTGTGTTAGTGTCGAAGAAAGATGGCACTAAAATGCTATGTTCCGATTATCGAAAGCAGTCATATGTTATTCCTTTGCTTAAAAAAGAAAACTAATCTTATGCTCAAACTTATAGGGGTATCTCCAAGTTGTCTGCTATTCCTAAGATTTTTGAGAAATTAATAACCTCTCATCTTCGACATCTTTGTAAATCTATGACTTCACCATGCCAGCACGGATAACTTACTAGAATTCACATCATTTGTTATTAAGGGCTTTGAAGATAAATTGCAAACTGATGTTATTTACACTGAGTTCAGTAAGGCTTTTGACCCTGTAAATCACCTCTTTTTAATAAATAAACTTAAACTTTTGGGCTTTCCCAATAATCTTATTCTTAGGATTCTATATTTTTTAACTTTTAGAACTCAGAGAGTCTTTTTTAATGGCTCAGTTTCTAAAGCGGTTCAGGTCACTTCTGGTTTTCCACAAGGAACTCACCTTGGACCGTTATTATTTATTCTATTCATAAATGACCGTCCGTAATAAATCACTCACGGGTGCTGATGTATGCTGATGATGTAAAATTATGCATGTCAGCTGAAACTCTTCTGTCTAGTCATAAACTGCAAAGTGATTTAGACTTTTTTCTAACTTGGTGCAGAGTAAATTTATTGCATCTCAATTGCAGTAAATGTAAAGTTATGTCTTTTTATCGACGAATGCCGTTTCTTAATGTCTATATTCTGGATAACCTACCTCTGGATCGGATTGATTTGGATGAGGATTTGGGTATCTTAATGGACCCAAAGCTTAAATTTGACAACCATGTAGCTTTAATAACAAATCGAGCATCAAGTGCCTTGGGGTTCATTAAGCACTGGTCGAAGGAATTCGACGACCCCTACATAACAATAACTCTTTATATGTCTCTTTTTCGACCGATTCTCGAATATGGATCTTGTATATGGTATCCCAAATACAGGATTCATCAGGATGGAATAGAATCGGTGCAAAAAAAATTTTTGCTCTTTGCCCTTCGGGGTCTTAACTGGGATAATAGTATAGATAATAGACTTTTACTAATAAATCTTCCCTCTCTTACTAATCGTATAACTATACTAGCTATAACCTTTGTTCACAAACTACTAAATGTTGTAATAGTTTCTCAATACTAATCAAACAAATTAACTTTGCAGTACCCATTAGAAATAGTAGAAATTTTTACCTTTAGCCCTGCATGCTTGCTATTCTAACTATGCTAACCGTAACCCTTTTCGGATCTTATATATAACAATCTTTCCCAATTTATACATAGTACCATTTCTGCATTCTCTCTAAAAAAAATTGTCTTATGTCATTTGTCTACATGTTCGCGATCATCGTAACTGCACGCTACGCGGTTCGCCCCTCGGTCGGATGGGCGGGAGGTGGGTCGCTTTGTGCTTGGGTCCGCGCGTTAACAAGCCGGTGCCTGGTATCGTTAAGCTTCTTGAATGTACCTTATTATTATTATTATTAATTAATAGTCATACCGTGAAAAATGAAGGATGAAATATTAAATACTGCTTATCTTTAGTTTATTGCTAAGCGAACCATAGAAATATTAAGCCGTGATTACTTTATTCCAGACTTGGCAAGCAAAGTTGATTAAGTCATTAAATCGTGCGTAGAATGCATTACAGAAGATTCCAAGTGTGGCAAAAAGAAAGGATTATATAAGCCTATCGACAAGTCAGTCCTTCCTTTAAAAACATATCATATTGACCATATAGGGCCAATGTGTTGACTAAAAAACAGTGTAGCCACATTTTACTTGTGGCTGACGTTTTTTAAATTTGTTTCGTTGCTCCCAACAAAAAAAAAAAAAACAGGAGCAAACGAAGTTGTTAATAAGGTTAAGAAGCAGGTCGAACAATTTGGTAATCCAAAGCAAGTTATTTTCGAAGAATATTGCACGGAGCAAGGAATATTATTTACTAATAGCTACGAAAGTCCCACGTGGAAACGGGCAAGTTGAAAGAATAAATAGGATTATAATTGCGGTGTTGACCAAATTGTGCAAATCAGACCTATGGGTCAAGCATGGTACAAGCATGTAGGAAGAGTAAAACAATTGATAAATAAGAGCAAAATTTAACAATGAATTTCAAAAATTAATAGACGAGGAATTTGTAGTTGAGTTACACGAAGAGAAAGATGAGTTAAGGCAAATGGTAATGGAAAATATTTAGTCAATACAAGAAGAAAACCGTAACTCATTCAATAAATCAAGAAAGCCAAAAATTGAGTACAGCATCAACAATATGGATGCCATTAAGCGAACTCAATTTGAAGCTGGACTAAAACTGAAGAAAAAGTTTCTGGGTCCCTATGATGTGAAGTTAAGACGTGGACGGTACATTGTTCACAAGTTAGGTGACTTTGAAGGACCGACAAATACTAACACGATTGCTGAACATTTAAAGTTTTGGAACCCCTTATTGAATAAATAATTAGAAAGATGGCCGAATGTAGGATTGGCAGCTCTATAAGCTGATATCGATAGTAAGTTAGCTGTAATAATCGATAGTATATCGTAATATAAACTCGCCACTAAAATATGTATCAAGAAACAAATGTAACTGAACTGTCGAAGCGTAAAAAGGTATCATTTAGGAAGTTGGAAATTATGTACACATATAATGAAAATATGTCCGTTAAATAAACGTGTAAGTTATTATATTATATTTTAATCAACAAGAAGCCAAGAAGTTTGTTTGTTTTATGGCGACTTCAAAAGTTCAGTCCTACACTTATTTGGCTGATTTTAAAAAGCACAATTGAAAAAAAAAATACTGACTATATTGGAAATTAGAATTAACTAGATACAAACTGCATAATCTAGAAAGCACGCAAACAATTTCTGAACGCGTATTTATCATCG
The DNA here is from genome assembly GCA_035044605.1 of Scaptomyza cyrtandrae. Classification (NCBI taxonomy): domain Eukaryota; kingdom Metazoa; phylum Arthropoda; class Insecta; order Diptera; family Drosophilidae; genus Scaptomyza; species Scaptomyza cyrtandrae. The sequence goes on along the minus strand of JAWNNS010000647.1, from coordinate 241,369 downwards.
CGTACATAATACATTAAACTAATATCAACCCTCTAGTTGAGTTAGATTTTATTGTTATCGATCCCATGTGTATATTGGAAACGGGAAGAGTTATCGAAAATCTCTCAAACTTCTACTGCCTAGGGATTAGGCGAGCTTATGTTCCAAATATGGAGTCTCTAGCTCTTATAGTCTCTGAGATCGACGCGTTCATACATACAGACAGACCTACGGACGGACAGACGAACATGGCTATATCGACTCGGCTGGGGTCGGAGATGCTTCCTTCTGCCTGTTACATACTTTTGCACAAAACCATTATACTCTTTTTACCCATTTTAATGGGTTCAGGGTACAGTAAATAAAACAAAATTACATAATTGGAAACGAGAAATTATCGATAATTTGAAACAAACAGCGGTCGGGGAACCGGTGTAATTTACCCTAAATGGGGTAAAAATTACATTTCTGAAGGTAATGGTAATGATTTAAAAGTATATATTTGAAATGTTCTATTCTATTGACCCTTTTTTTATGCTCTTCGTCATGAAATAGTGTCAACTTACACAACAATATTTCGGGGTAATTGATTAAAAAGTACAGTATACCCAACAAAGGTTGCGACAAAACGAAAAATGTTGATGTTTTCACTTTAGAGATATATGGTCACCCTGGTTGTTGTTTTTTTTTAATTTTTATACCCTGATCCCATTAAAAATGGGAAAAAAGGGTATCATGAAGTTGTGCAAAAGTATGTAACAGGCAGAAGGAAGCATCTCCGACCCCATAAAGTATATATATTCTTTATCAGCATCAACAGTCGAGTCGATATAGCCATGTCCGTCTGTCCGTCTGTCCGTCCGTCCGTCCGTCTGTCCGTCTGTATGTATGAACGCGTCGATCTCAGAGACTATAAGAGCTAGAGACTCCAGATTTGGAACTTAAGCTCGCCTAATCCCTAGGCAGTACAAGTTTGTTTTTGATTTTTGATAACTCATCCCGTTTCCGATATACACATGGGATCGATAACAATAAAATCTTGAATTTGAAAAAACTTTAGATGGCTTTTTAATTATTAATCAAAATAATAACAATCTGTGAAATTTTTATTAAAATCGGTTAAAAAACACCGGAGATATGGAACGTTGAAGTTGAGTATGCAGTATGCAGTATGGTCGTACACACACGCACACATACTTGCAAGCACTGACTGTACGCGTAAAGTATAGGGATCAGGGTATCGTCTAGTCGGGATTTCTCGACTAGAGCCTTCTTACTTGTTTTTTTATTATTTTTTATAAGTAATTCAATCAATTCTCTCTTAAACCTTTTTAACAGAACTTAAAAAACATTAACATTAACAAAGAAACATTTAATATACTAACAAAGGCACTAAATTCAACTGCCCAATAAATCTTGCGACACTCCGTTTTTGGTGCATTTTCGTTGTAAAATTCGGATGGAATTTGTATGTACAGTTACTTTTAATTAAATTTAAAATGCGTAGATCCATAAAAGTCAATTTTTTTGCGCAGATCGGTTGCCAATGAGATGAAGAATGATTGTGGAATCACCATATCTCGCGAATGTGGCGTAAAAAAATTTTGAGTTCCCCGACCGCTGGCATAGAGCTTAAGCGAGTCTAAGATCGAAGCGTTTATTCAGACAGACGGACATGGTTACATATATTGAGTCGGCTTTTGATGCTGATCAAAAAAATATACCTTATGTGGTTTGAGGTGCTTCCGTCATTATGTTACATAATTTTGCACTAAACTGTTTTTACCCATTTTCAAACGGTTAAGAATATAAAAAAAGCCTTTCAAAATGATACTGGTGTTCCGTAATTTAAACAAAGGTTTAGAACCAATATGTAACCGTGAAAATGTGTAATGCAAAATGTTACTATTACCGGTCGCGTCTATGATTGTGTAGTCTTTCACGTTAAACATAACTTAAGTTTGGAAATCGAGAATTTGTGTACTAACCTCATTCCATCCGTATTTATTTTTAGCTTGGACAATTGCTTCATAGACAGCGTTGTGCTCCAGATTCCTTACTACATAGGACATTAAATAATGTGTACCATCAGTCCGAATCGGTACTGGCTTAATATGATATTCATGCCATTTACCAGGATGCTGGTATGTTTCATTCATCTGTAATTTAAATTGTTTTTTGAATCTCTACTGTTAAGCACAGCCTCACTACAATTTTCGCCTGATCTGGGTTTGAATATAATAACTTTGGTCGAAGAACACGAACTCGGCATCATATTATTCTACATCACATACAAATATTACCATAGCCTATAAAGCCCATTACCGATTTAACGTGATAACTTCATAGACCATCTTCATCTTAAACAAACTAAAAAAAATCAACGTAGACGAGCCCTTTGACTTGTTTCGTTTTTTTTTTTACCTATCAGCCCTCAAAAAAATTTCTTATTAATTAATTTATTCAATTCTAGTTTTTTTTCTGATATATTAATAAGTTATTTAAGTCAGAAATCTCTATATTATGCTACATGGCTTTACCTGTCATTTTTGTCAAAATTTGCAATGTTTTTTGAGGTTGTAGGTCTTATAGGTTTTATTGTAGGATCCCGATGTGATCGAACTCAAAAGACTTCGGATTTGGACTAACGTGCTCAAAAAAATTAAACATTCAGACATCCAGATCAGAGAGAATTATATTTTTAAATTTTTTCGCTAAAAATGATTTAAAAAGTTTTACCAAAAGTCTGCGATATAATAGTTTAATTTCGTCCAAAGGCGGTATAGACTCTATTGTCCAAGTTAAGTTATAGTGATCTAGAAAGCCACTTAAAGCTGGTGAAATAAAATCAGCCGGGCCCGGACGTCCAGAAACTTCAATATATTTTTTTGTGCGTCCAAGTGCATTATCTGCAACACAACTGTAGTTGCCAAAATCGGTTTGTTGAAAATTTCGAATAATTAAACTGTATCTATCATCATGAGGATACATTGAACGTCGATCAGTTGGATCCAAAAGGAAAGAGTTTTGATACCACAACATCTAATAATAAAAAAACATATATATATATATATATATACATATATATATATAAATCAAATACGCAGTTTTGTTTTTAATAACTTACTTCTGAATTGACATCACCATGAACCACACAAACAAGCTCTATATCATAGCCTTCAGCAGCATGCACCCAAGCCTTTTCAACCGTTATTTCTGGTGGTGCTTTAATGAAAAAGTATTGGAAAATTATTAAGTATTGCCAAGACCTAGATGTTTGTTCTCAACCAGCGGTCGAAGAACTTTTTTAATCATTTCCCCAAATATTGTTGTGTAAGTTGACATTAACCCATGGAGAACAGAAAAAAAGGGTTATAAAATATCATATTAAAACAAGTAAGACTCTAGTCGAGAAATCCCGACTAGACGATACCCTATAATTAAAGCGTACAGTCAGTTCTTGCAAGTGTGTGTGTGTGTATGTACGCACATACCGCATACTAAACTTCAATGTTCCATATCTCCGGTGTTTCTTTACCGAAAAAAAAACTTTTTTAGGCTATCCGCAACCGATCTGCGCAAAAAAAATTTGGACGTTTATGGATCTGTAAATTTTTAATTTAATTAAAAGTAAGTGTACATACGAATTTCATACGAGTTTCACAACGAAAATGCACCAAAAACGTAGGTGTCTAAACATTTAATGGGCAGTTGAATTTAGTGCCGTTGTTAGTATTTTTAATTGTTTTTTGTTAATGTTAATGTTTTTTAAGTTCTGTTTAATAGGTCTAAGAGATATTTGACTGAATTACTTACAAAAAATTCAAAACAAATAAATAAAAATTTCAAAAAAAAAAATATCAAAATTTTTCACCTTGCCAAAACATTTAATGGGCACACTGTACTTTAAAATAAAAGTAAAAATAGATTTTTAAAATAAAATGTCTTACACGTACAAATGGATAATACAGTCAAAAAGTCTTATAACCATGGGCAGTTTTGATCGGAAGATGGTAAAAAGTTCATAATGATGTTGTGCATATGTTTATGCATGTAACAGACAAGTAATAGTAAAGCAGTAACACAATACAGTAATTGCGAAAATAAAAAAAGCACCACCTTTGCCCAAAAAACAAACACCAGGCTTACAAAATTTTTAAATGAGTATTGTTGTGTATTCTCAGAGTTACCTCTAAACGTAGATTATACATTTTTATACCCTGATCCCATTAAAAATGGGAAAAAAGGGTATAATGAAGTTGTGCAAAAGTATGTAACAGGCAGAAGGAAGCATCTCCGACCTCATAAAGTATATATATTCTTGATTAGCATCAACAGTCGAGTCGATATAGCCATGTCCGTCTGTCCGTCCGTCCGTCTGTCCGTCTGTATGTATGAACGCGTCGATCTCAGAGACTATAAGAGCTAGAAACTCCAGATTTGGAACTTAAGCTCGCCTAATCCCTAGGCAGTACAAGTTTGTTTTCGATTTTCGATAACTCATCCCGTTTTCGATATACACATGGGATCGATAACAATAAAATCTTGAATTTTGAAAACTTTGAGATGGAATTTAAAATAATGAACAAAATATTGACAATCTGTTAAATTTTTATTAAAATCGGTTAAGAAACACCGGAGATATGGGACATTGAAGTTGTGTATGCAGTATGTGCGTACATACAAACACACATACTTGCAAACACTGACTGTACGCGTAAAGTATAGGGATCAGGGTATCGTCTAGTCGGGATTTTTCGACTAGAGCCTTCTTACTTGTTTTTAGTGGGTTCAGTCTATAACAAGCAAACTTACCTTATTTGAAAGCAAAATAACCAGCAGCTCACAAATTTCATATAATAAACTTGAGAAAATGTTCAGTTTGTTTGCTAATTCTTTCTAAGCCACGCTTAGCTTATAAAAGTAAGGGAATGGATACATTGATATGTGTTCATGCTGCGAAATATGAATTAGGCTTTCAGCATAAACAGACAGTGCCAAAAGTACATGGGACAAAGCATGTGCAGTCGATATACAAAGCAAAATCAAATTCAAACATAGCGGTAGTCCGGAAAGATAACCGAAAAGAAACAAGCGATGAGGGGAAATAGGTACTGAAAAGCATCAAAAATGTTCAAAGTTAACAGAAGTTGACGACGCTGGGATTCTCTCTGTATATTGAGTACTCTCTGGTCGCAACATGTTTGGTGCTTTGAAAGTGGCTGTACTGCGCACTTATGTAATGAAAAGGCGCAGTTTATTGAATTTAAAAAGTACAAAGAGCGTATTTGTCTTGCAGGAGATAATTACATAGAAGCAAGCGGGCGCGGCACCGTGCGATTATACTCGCAAAATAGATCAGTAGATCTAGTCGATGTTCTGTATATATGTTTATATCAGTTGTAAAAGCCAGTAAAAAGGGATTTAAAGTTGAGTTTGCAGAGAAAAAGGAGTTCATAAAAGATGAACACGGCAAAGTTGTGCTAGCTGCAAAAAGGCAAAATGATTTGTTTTTGCTGAAGACAAGTGTGCAGAAATGTTATGCTGTTAATGTTAACAAATTGGTTAAGACGACACCACAAAAGGCATGGACTGGAAGGAAGCCAAGCGTTGGTCATCCACGGGTAATCGGTGCTAAGGCTATAGTGCTGAATAAAGCGCACAAGAGGAAGTTCCAGCCAAAGGATGAAGAGCAATTTATGGTCGGCTATTCAGAAAATGCAAAGGCTTACCGCTTATACAATCCAGTTAAGCAAAAGGTAATAGAGGCGCGTGATGTAATCTTTTTTGAGTCTATTTCAACAGGTGATGATCACATGCAGTTCCCGTATCAAGAACAAGGTACTGATGCTATGGTGATCATGCCTCCTGTTAAGTCAATGGAAACGGAACAAGAAGATCTGCGAGATGCACAAGCTGATGCATCTGGCATTGACGGTGATACACTGGATGAGGCAACTCATATTGATTATGAGATGCGCAGCAAAAGCATGGCAGATGCAGAACCAGTGGTCAAGGAATATGAGCGTCGGGGTCCTGGGAGACCAAAGAGAACACATGCTGGAAAGCGTGGGTGTCCACGCGTGCAGTACAATGACGATGATACACTGGATGAGGCAACTGCAACTCATATTGGTTATGAGATGCACAACGAAAGCATGGCAGATACAGAAGCAGTGGTCAAGGAACATAAGCGTCGGGGTCCTGGGAGACCAAAGAGAACACATGCTGGAAAGCGTGGGTGTCCACGCGTGCCGGAGATATGGAACATTAAAGTTGAGTATGCAGTATGTGTGTACATACACACACACATACTTGCAAGCACTGACTATACGCGTGAAGTATAGGTATCGTCTAGTCGGGATTTCTCGACTAGAGCCCTCTTACTTGTTTTTATTGTGTGGCTGTACACTTAAGAAAAACTGAATACATACATAAGAATTCCATATGCTTAAAAACTAGTTTTTTGATCACTAGGTTAGAATAGCTCCATAGCCTGACGTTCTAGCTGCAATCGGAGCTTAGATTCCAACCAAACTGTTTTTTTTTTGTTTTCTCAACATAGTGTTTCTAAGGGATAAATGTGTGTAGGAGTTCCGCTTGAAGGTTAAAGTGTATATATATAACAAGTAAGAGGGCTCTAGTCGATAAATAGTCGATTGAAGATACCCTGAACCCTATACTTTACGCGTACAGTCAGTGCTTGCAAGTATGTTTCAATGTTTCATATCTCCGGTGTTTCTCAACCGATTTCAATAAATTTCACTGGTTGTCATTATTTTATCTAATGGTTAAAACTCTACCACAAAGTTTTCCAAATTCAAGATTTTGTTGTTATCGATCCCATGTGTATATCGGAAACGGGAAGAGTTATCGGAAATCTAAAATCTTGTACTGTCTAGGAATTAGGCGAGCTTATGTTCCAAATCTGAAGTCTATAGCTCTTATAGTATCTGAGATCGGTTGGCTCATACATACGGACAGACAGAAGGACGGACGGACGGACAGACGGACATGGCTATATCGACACGGCTGTTAATGCTGATTAGGAATATATATACGGGGTCGGAGATGCTTACTTTTGCACAAAACCATTATACCCTTTTTACTTATTTTTAATAGGTTCAGGGTATAAAAATATATAGACATAAATAAATAATTAATAAAATAATTAAATAAACTATATTTAAACATATTTCTTTAGGTGCCGAACTTACATAAAATTGTAAGCTGAATATCCATTGATACGCGCTCTTTTACACCATTGTCAGCTGAACATTGATAAGTTCCAGCATGGTGTCTATCTACGTTTTCTAATATCAGTGTTGAGCTATCTGATAAATGAGTTGGACCAGAATAAACATCTTTTTTAAACCAGTATATTGTTGGGACCGGATTTCCAGACGCCTTACACTCCAATGTTACTGTACTTCCCTTACGTGCAGTTACTTGTCCGTTGTGAGGAAGCGCTCTTAATGTTGGTGGTACTTAAAAAAAAATATTGTTATATATATATTTTTAGCTAGAATAAAAAAGTTAAATATACCTAATATTTCAACTGTGTGGACTTGATCTCTGTTTTCTTGGTCCCCAAGTTGACAAATGTAATCACCTGCATCTTGAGTCTTTACGCCGTTTATCTGTAGATTATAGTCGGAACTAATTTTAAACCTTTGATCTCTTGAAATTTTTAAATGTCCGGCAGTAAGAACTGATGAGCCCTTTCTCCATAGTAATACAAATGATCCGAGATTTTGCACTTTGCATGGTAATTCAATAGTTTCGCCGACTATGACTTTGTAGAGGTGACCCCTTGATAAAAATTTAGGTGCTGTTGTGGATGCTTCGTTAAAAGATCCACCTGAAAGAGAAACTGTAAAAAATTTTATGTTTTATGTCGTTATACATTTCTTCAAACACAAAAATTGTCCTCATATTTTAAGCTATACATTTATTTGAAAATATTTGCTTATTTTAGTTTAAGGTCTGAGATATATATATATTTATATTATACTCTGATCCCATTCAAAATGGGTGTGTAACAGGCAGGAGGAAGCATCTCTGACCCCATAAGGTATATATATTCTTGATCGGTATCAAAAGCCGAGTCGATAGCCATTTCCGGCCGCCCGTCCGTTCGTAGGTATAAACGCGTCGATCTCAGAGACTATAAGACCTAGAGACTATAGCCATGTCCGGCCGCCCGTCCGTCCTTAGGTATGAACGCGTCGATCTCAGAGACTATAAGACCTAGAGACTCCAGATTTGGAACACTAGCTCGCCTAACCATTAGGCAGTACAAATTTGTTTTCGAACTTTTTCCGTTTCCGATATACACATGGGATCGATAACAACAAAATCTTGATTTTGAAAAACGGCATTTGAAACATTGAAAAAAAATGACAATCTGTGAAATTTTTATTGAAATCAGTTGAGAAACACCGGATATATCAAACACTGCAGCTTAATATGCAGTATGCACATACTTGCAAGCACTGACTATACGCGTAAAGTATAGGGTTTAGGGTAACGTCTAGTCGGGATTTGTCGACTATAGCCTTCCTACTTGTTATACTTAGAAAAACTTCTTGGTACTATAGGCTTTAAGCAAACATGTGTTACACGCAGAATGAAGCATCTCTGACCCCATAAAGTACATATTTTCTTGGTGAGCAAAAAAGTCGAGTCGAACAAATCGTTTCCGTCTGTCTGAAACTAAATACATAAAAATGATCTCCCGTGGCAATTTCAACGAAATCAGTTTAGAAAAACCGCAGACGTCGAACATTGAAGCTTAGTCAAGCAGTAGCGCAGAAGTGCGTGCATTTTTAGTACAAGCCCTTCAGTTCCGTTGACTAGGCCTAACATGCCCTAAGGTCTTGCTTTGGGCTACTTGCTCAAACAGACTAGCCCATTGGTTGGCTATAATATACGATTCAAGGGCCAGTCTAACTGGATGCAAAAAATAAAAAAAAAACTTTTTAAGGGGCGGCACAAAAATTTAAATTTTTAACGATTACCCTTATGTACACACGTCAACTTACATACATACGTACTAGGAAAGCGCTCAGCACCAACATAGCCACGCAATCGCACGACACTGATTCAGGAAAAATTGCTTAGGACCCTTTTCATATCAAACCACGGCTTTAAGCTGTCTCTTTAAAGCCCCGTTCTTGTCTTTTAAAAATACAATATATATATTGTGTATACACGCATGTATCTTCAATTAACGGCCGTTTTTGAAAACGTTTATCGATGAAAAATGGCGGAGCAGTGAAGAGATTCTTTAAAATACAACGATTTCTCTCTCATTGGAAGTAGCCTTTATTCTGCAATCTCCAATATTCAACCATTATGGACTCTTTCACTAAAGGAAAAATATGAGAACAAATTTTCTTGTTTTTACCACACATACTTGCAAGCACTGACTATACGCGTTAAGTATAGGGTTTAGGGTATCGTTTAGTCACATACTGCATATTCAACTTCAATGTTCCATATCTTCGTTGTTTCTTAACCGATTTTAATAAAAATTTTCACAGATTTTCATTATTTTTTTTTTAGTTATTCAAAGATTTTGTTGTTATCGATCCCATGTGTATATCGGAAACGGGAAGAGTTATCGAAAATCTAAAAACAAACTTGTACTGCGTAGGGATTATGAGAGTTTATGTTCCAAATCTGGAGTCTCTAGCTCTTATAGTCTCTGAGATCGACGCGTTCATACATACAGACAGACAGACGGACAGACGTACATGGCTATATCGACTCGGCTGTTGATACTAATCAAGAATATATATACTTTATGGGGTCGGAGATGCTTCCTTCTGCCTGTTACATACATTTGCACAAAACCATTATACCCTTTTTACCCATTTTTAATGGGTTTAGGGTATAAAAACAAACGGCACACAGTGGCAAAAATTAAATATATCAAATATAATTTTCGGGGTCGTATAGAGACCAAACGGAAATTCCGATTTTAGTATGGTTGTTTTTATGATGTATTAATCAAAAAGATAAATTTTTTTTCTTAATTCTTTTAATTAGATGAGTTTATGTTGTTTTACTTGATGGACTGTGAAGTGTACATCCCAGCTGTTCCGTATTCTGGTTTTAAAAATATTATTAAAAACATACCTCTAAACAAAATCACTATATCACAGCATCGTGCTTATATAACGACATACTCTGAATGAAAACATACCCTGCACCACGTGCAATGCCCTTGGACCGCGTGCAATGTCATCAAAGGGACGTGACTGGGATTGAGATTACCCAAATTGGCTCCCTTATGCGTAGGTCATAAAAACGAATGATGCGTAACACGCAACGCAGATACACCCCTTTATGGAGAAGGCTATAAGATCGGCTAAGCCGCATTACCTATTGGCAGAAAGGGTTCTTCAGATAGGCAATAAGACCAACTAAAACACATTATAATTGTTTGCAGGTAGGATCCATCTGAAACAGATAATCATAGTTATGAATACGACATATGATGGCAACACATCACGGGAGGTCTTCAAACACGATGAGGCAACTGCTCGGATAAAAGGATTTCATCTGGATGTCATTAAGAGGTTAAAGACCATGCTCAGTATCTGAAGCTGTGGCGAAAATGTTGATGCTTGCAAATTTGGAGAATATACCAAGGCGACAAGGACTCTTTAACGTTCAAAACATCCGCAAAAAATCTTACTCGTACTGTCCATAAAATATTGGAACATGGTGATCATCATGATCTCATCCATTGTTGTTCTCTGTTCGATTTAATAAGAACACTGTGGCATTTTTATTATTATACTTGTTTTATACACACACAGACATCAACACTTCCTCTCACGATGCAAAATCCTAATACATTTTTTTATGTTTTGCTCTAGCCAGTTTTCTGCGGCATTGCCAAATCCACTTTCTTATATCAGTACGCAGAATTTCGGTTATCAAGCTTCTTTTAGACGAACATTTCGCTGCACGATCTTAATGCTCGTCTGATTGTGGATAGTTTTAATTTCCTTATCCTCATTGCCCAGACGACGCTTTGCGTCGTGGCGTTGATGGTTGAAGTCAACAACAATAAATGTACCACTCCGGACTTATTCTTGGGCTCAGTGTCCTGGTAGATCCGCAAATCGGTTTCCCAGCTTCTTGGCACTTTGTTGTACGTTTTCCTTAAGTATATATGCTTTGTAGTCACAATAGACACCAAATTTCCGACGCCGACTACCGACATATAACACATCCTCCATCGCTTGATTGTTGCGTTTAAGTTTTTGGAATCCAGCTCCACATTATTCTGTCCGTCCGAGCAAATGTTCAATTTGAACTCGTATGCAAAAATTACTGTGTTCCTGTACTCCGAATTGTCCATATGGGCTTTGGCGAACGTCATCCTAGCTCCTTTGATTTTTGCGCTAATAAATGGTTTCTTTCGCAGTACTCGGGCATTGAAGTCAAGTTTGCGCCGAACCCGGCACATAGTTTCCGCACCGTACTCTTTCCCCGTTTCGTTCTGCACCTGTTGAGTGTGTTTTGGGCTGATATTATTAATTTTCCTAATAATCTTCCGCTCTTCTTGTTCGGTAAAAGTCTGAAATTCGTTTTCCCAAGGTTGTTATTGGTTTGTTTTACTCCGAAAGCAGAATCAGACTAAACTAAATAAAAGGATTGGTGGATATCAAAAATATTCAAAATGTTTCCCAAAATGGGGGTTTTATTTTAAATAAACTGCGACTTAATATTAGGGGTGTGTATTGCGTAACCTAACACAGTAGGTGGGAAAAACGCAACGTATTGCGGTCATTTATTAATTTTTGTGCTAAACATTTATATGTACCATCAAACATTGTAAGTTTTGAACATTAGTGTAATAGGTTTGGGGCAGTCAATTAAAATTGTGAAATGGACACTGATTCCAATAAGCTGTGATCCACTGTATGCATGCATTGCATAAGTTTATTTATAATGCGAATCATTCTATGATTCTCTCAAAAAATTTCTGTGAACGAACAAAAACGAATGGTTTGAAAGGCTCCCGTTAAGAAAACACAGAAAGCAAACTAAAGGTGAACGAATGGAAAAAAGTGCTAAAAACAGTGCACCGCTGGCAACTAATTTCCAACACCAACTTTTAATCTCTTTTTGCATACTTTTAGAACTGATGTAAAGTTGCATGGCAGGCCGCTTGCTTTTTTGTAATTATCACTCGCAAATCATATATGCTCTTTGGCTCATTAAAGTCATCAAACTGCGCATTTTGCTGAAGCTCAGATCGAACAATTTCTCTCTCTCTGGATTTGCAATTTCAAGTTACGTGGCCGCGACGACTACAATTCCAGCGACCGGACTTCTTGTGGATTTGACTTTCTGTCACTTCAAAGTATTAAATTGACTTTAGAGAGTTGAAAATAGTAGTACCACAAAAACTTATCGGGTAAGTCCACGCCGATCGCGTTAAGTCTTTTCACTACCTTAAATAAGCTTTTGAGATGTTTTACGGTGCTCTCATCTTCGTTAATTTTTGGGGTCAATATCAAGGGTATCACCAAAAAAAAGCTGTTTGGTTTTTATACGTGTTCTTTATGAATTTTTGTGCGGGCAAACACCCCAAAAACCTGTATTTAAGGTTTTCCAGTATTTTTTTCTCCCTATCCTAACGTGTTAAAAATCTATCATGTCTTAATTTAAAGCTTACACCGTACCGTCAGAACCCATATTTCTCTGAAAACCCTCAACAGCACGTTGGAACCTTTATTAGTATTTATCTCAAAATCATGTCGTGTTATGCAAAATCTCAAAATGACATGCACAAATAAAGATCGCGTCTCAAATCCAAAACAGGTTTCAAACAAATTTTTTGTAGACCTGTATAATTTTGATCAAGTCTTAAAAGTCAATGTTCATCAAATTAAAGGTTTTTAATAACGTGGTTACATTTAGAATTAAATCTATCTCGTGTATTCCAGTTGTTGTCGCCGCCGACAAACGTCATCGTCTGAATATTGTATCTACAGATAATAGCATTTCATTACAAAAGTATGCGCTCGTTATCAAGTAACGATGAATTTTTGCAAAATTGATTTAAATTTTTTTTTTTTTTGTAAAAAAAATGGGTGGTTTTTGTTTTATAAATGTTTATGAAAAGGGAATTACACAATATCTACACGATTTTTTAAAATTGTGAAACATGTCCCCAAAATTTACCATGTGTTCCATATATTTTTTTAACACGAATTTTGTTTCGTGTACCTTTCTGAGAACTCATAAGCCGTGATAAAAAAGGGTCACCTTATTTAAGCTAGGCTTAAGTGTTGTAAAGAATTTTTAAATTTTTATTTTCATTGTTGGGTTAGTTATTAGATTAGTAACAGAACAATATTGGAATTTTTATAACAAAAAAAAAACAATTTGCGAAAAAAGATAAAAAAAAAAAATAATTTTAATGAAAGCCGTGAATTTTGCATATCCTTAATTTTGCGACATGTTTTTGGCAGTATTGCGCCACATATGATTTGTACACTTACCTCTAAACGACATTGTTAAAGCCAAAATGCAAATATATAAATGGCGCATAGGCAGTTTTTTGCAAACGTTTGTTATCTGTAAATAAAATACACATATTTAATATTTACTTTCCCCACTTGCCAAAAATCAACTTAATTAAGATTGCACAAAAAGAATAACATTTTATTTTAACTTTAAATTTACATTTTATGTAGATCTTACGGTATGGGTGTTACAATTTCCAAAATTTAACTAAAGGCCATTTCATTTTTCGGAGAAAAAAAATATTTAAAATATTAACCGATTTTGATGAAGTTTTCACAGATGATAATTATTTTGTCCTTAGTTTTTGAATCAAGTTCCAAATTTACCAAATTAAATTTTATTTTTATCGATTACATGTGTACCTACGGTCAAAGATTATTGAAGTACAAGATAGGAAACAAGTACCCAGTATTTTTTAACAGAAGGGACTATAGTTAAAAAGTAGCTCGTTGGGAGAAAATTTCCCAACTTACTCATTCACAATCACATTATTGAGTGAGTTTGGACTTTCGTTTTGATACCGAAGTGTGCGATGCACGAGAAACAGATTAGTTGTTGCTATACATATGTATTGAGTTTTGCTGTGTGTTGTGAGCGAAGCTGAGATTTTAAATTTTCGACTTTTGATTCTTTCTGGTTGCTAATGCCTAACATGGGAGGGTACTAAGGACTTTATATGAACCTTGTGCAATTGCATGGCCAAACGTGAGATACTTAAATGTGACTTCCATTATATATGGTTATGTATATATTGGCACTGTATATAGATTACTAATGACTTATTGAAAAGGGTTTAAAATGACTAAATACCAAATTAACACTAACCATAAAATAAACGCATTCTGCATTCATACACCTAACATTGATTGTCCTTATATAACATTATTATATATTAAAAAGGTCAATGACATTAATTAAATATTGTAATAAAGGGTATCAAAACAACATTGAGCAGCGTGTGCGTTTCAGCAACGACACCGTCAAGTGTTATTGTTGTTATTATTTTTGCGTTCTGCCTAGTCCCGTTAGACGCACAGGATGCATACACAAAAAGACGGCTCAAGGCCACATGCAGCAGGCCGTCTGTAGACGACTTCGACTTCAATGACCATACAAACACAAACATACATATACATACTCATTGGTCGGCAACAACAAAATTTTAAAATACAATTAAGAAGGCCCTGGTCAAGAAATCCCGACTAGGCGATACCCAGAACCCTTTGCTATACTTGGCTTCCTTCTGCCTGTTACATACTTTTGCACACAAACAATATACCCTTTTTTCCTTTTTTTTAGTGGGTTCAGTCTATAACAAGCAAACTTACCTTATTTGAAAGCAAAATAACCAGCAGCTCACAAATTTCATATAATAAACTTAAGAAAATGTTCAGTTTGTTTGCTAATTCTTTCTAAGCCACGCTTAGCTTATAAGAGTAAGGGAATGGATACATTGATATGTGTTCATGCTGCGAAATATGAATTAGGCTTTCAGCATAAACAGACAGTGCCAAAAGTACATGAGACAAAGCATGTGCAGTCGATATACAAAGCAAAATCAAATTCAAACATAGCGGTAGTCCGAGAAGATAACCGAATAGAAAAAACGAGTTGAGGGGAAATAGGTGCTAAAAAGCTTGAAAAATGTGAAAAGTTAACAGAAATAAGAAACTCTGCGTTCCTCTCTTGGTTTACATTCTCATTGATTTTTTGAGGCAATAAACATCGACGTTCGGTTAAAGTAGTGAGCAGGACACCAGGAGCCCTTGGTCTTAACTCAACGTTCAAGTGGTCAACATGTCACCATGAGCACTTGAAAAGGCCACATAGCCGGCAATCACGACATATGTGTGTGGACGCTATGATCGAGGCTCAGCACTTCATGTGAGGCTTAGCGTTTCTTCTGTCTTAGGCTTCCTAATGATCATAATTGTATTCTACTATTAGCCCTTAATCCGCACGCACGAGTGCCTTTAATTACCTCACCGTTGAGTTTATTTGGGCATGTGAATAAATCCAGGCGTATCGCCGGACAAATAATAAACATTGTCGTTTTAATTAACTCGGAACAAGCCTGACGTATACTATATCAGACGTATCGTCGGTATATTAACACAACAGCATTTTTAAGTGCTCCTAACTTATTAATTTACATACATATATAAAAATATATATATTTTTTTTATGTTAACTTGACCTCTTATGCTTGCAATGTACCTGACATTAAAAAAGAAATTCATAATTAAGAAAAAAAACTTATAAAATGAATACATATATGGAAAACATTTTTAATGCTTTATTTTAATGGGTTGAATCAATGGAGCCACACATACACACATGAAATATATATATTTTTATGGAGCTATTTGTGTACATAAATACGGTCATATTTCTTTTTAAATGCGTGTACATAACTTTACACAAGCTACATATATATTCTATACATCTGTATGTCACTTTATACAGAAAGTATTCACCTGTACATACATACATTCTTTAAATATGTGTAAGATGTATAAATAAAAATAAAATAATCACAGCGTGAATAAAAAATTTAAATGCATGTAAAATTTTAATTAGCGTGATTATTATGAATGAATATATTTATATATATATATTTTTTGTTTTTTTTTTTTGAAAATATGACTTTTATATGTGTGCATATCTGTATGCTAACAGTTTTCAGTTGTAAATTCTTAGCTTATGCGTTTGACTTACCATTTTGAAATTTATCTTCAACATTTTATTCCATTAACAAATGTTCAGCTTGTATTTGCACATAAATTAAAGTAAATATTTCATATAAGTAAACAACACACTTTACCAGTTATAAAATAGAGCAATGTTTTTGACTGACAACTATGATTGTATTTTTCCTTAACATTTTCCAACTCACTGCGCAGGCTCAGCTTTTAAGTGTTTTTGCCTGTAAAGCTCTGATAAAGCTTTAAACAAAAGAATGTATTGTCCTCGGTTATTTGGCAACATAAAATTTTAACGTCAACTGCACTCGCCTTAATAAATACCCTATACAAGGTCTAATACTTTCATATTCAATTTTGCGGGCACCACTGATCCTTCAATCGTGTGCCGGAACATTTTAATTTGAGTATAACCTGAAAACTTGCTACAGATTTATTAGATATTTACTTGACTTTTTTCTAATTTTGTAAAGTACCTATGACATACAATTTGATCGCAGACTAACATGGAAAGAGCATATCAAAATGCAGCATTTTAGTTTAAAAACACTACAAATATTCTGGTAATAAGTTCAAAATCGCATAAGACTTAGAAACAAAATATGCATCTACATAGTCATATTTAGCCCGTATAGACATATAGAATATAGTTGTAGTGATCAAAAAAAATTAATTATTAATATGTAATTATTATTTATTTATTTATTTATATTATTATTAATAATATAAAACTCTTCAGCACTACCAATTAAAGACAATGCGACTAAGCGAACCATACCTAATGCTTTCTCTTACGTCACCAGTGCAATAATCCTACTGTCAACGAAGAAATAAATAAAATAAGAACGACCACATTGACAAACATATCCATAAAAATAACGTAGCCCAAAATCTTATAGATGATAGCCTAACAGGGAGAAGACTCCAAAGATTACACATTCTCGAACTCGCGGATGTTTAAAATAATAAAAGTAATCATAAATTTTATTGAAAAAAAAAATAAAAATGTTTGCTATTTTGTTTTAATTCACTATGTTGTATTCTCTTAGAATTTGTAAGTATGCTTCATTACTGTTACTTTCGCTCTTTATTTAGAAATTAACAAAACCGTAATTAACAACCCAAATTTCGATGCAGATCTTTGGGGGACGTTACCAGCTATCTTTTCACGAAATTTAGTGACTCTTAAATGTGTGTTTTATCAATTTCAACTCGATGTGTTCTGATTTCGATCGAGCAATGTCTCAAGTTTCTTACTTTCAGGTTGTTGAAAAAAGATGCATCAATACGGACAGACAGACACACACCATGCCAGACATTGGACATATCCAAAATACTCTTCCCCATGTGTATCAAAGCTTAAACCTTTTTTATTGAAATATATATAAATCAAGTAAGAAGGTTCTAGGCAGAAAGCTTTACTAGAAGATACCCTGAACCCTAACATTACGCGCAGTGTCAGTGTGTGTTTATATGTTCTTTATATTATTCGACGTAGATGTACTAACGGACAGTACATTCAAGTGGCCCAACGTGCAGACCGAAGCACAAACCGACCCTTCCCCCGTCTGTCCAACCGAGGAAGATCGCGAATATGTAGACGGATGACAGAGAACTAGTTTTGTTAGCAAGTAGAAGTGACACTATGTATTATTAGGTAAAAATTCTAATATTTCTGATCGGAACTGCAAAGCTAAACTCAGAAGAATAAATTTCACCATTAATTAGTTCTACGATCAGAAAGAGAAAGAAGATTTATTAGTAAAAGTCTACTATGGTAAGAGGGTATGTTAATGTTATCACACGGTCACGGTCGTACAAGAGAAATGTTCAAAGCTTTTGTTATGTAAGGGTCGTCGAATTCTTCGACCAGCGCTTAATGAACCCCAAGGCACCTGATGCTTGATTTGCTTTGGAAGATATATACTTGTCAAACCTAAGCTTTGGGTCCATTAGGGCACCTATGTTAAGAGTGAAACTCCGGCATAAACAGCATGTATTATTATACCACCTTATAGCGTTTATAACACCTTATAGCGTTCCGCAGATATGGTGGGACCTGCAACAACGCCAAAGCGTTAAGGATAACGTCCCAACGATCCGTGTTGAACGCAGTTTTAATTAATTAATTATTTTAATTGGTCGGCTTGTAGCGTTACGGTTAACTCGGCATCCGAACCAAATAATAGCTGAATGAATGAATCCGTGCAAATGGATAAGTTGAGCGAGTAATGGGACGCTTGAAAATTTTTTATCCACGGTTGAGTCAAGTCATCTTGAGTGATGTACAACTTGCGTTAAATTGCACAGTTAGTGTAACCAAAGCAACTCCTCTAGAGTTGCTAATCAGCAGAGAGGGAAGTCCTCTATGTTTGATTTCGCAGAGTGATACAGAGATAGAAATAGACAAAGTATAGAGATAGGGCGATAGGTAATATAATAAATAACTAGGCTATTTACGATAACAACAGATTTGGTAAAACAAAAACAGCAGTTGATATACATCAAAATGGATATTATGTTTTGTTGAAAAATGGAGAACTACATTAAACTAAATTGGATGCAATGTTTAGAGGGAACATTTTTAATAAGTGAAGTACTTGGAGATACTGAAGTCATTGCATAATAAAAGAGCTCATAAATGTTGTTATGAGGATCTTAGAAAGATGCAAGTTGGTTATGTTCCAAGTGAATTGGAATACCCGCCTGAGAATTTTTAAGCTTGTTGTGAGGTATTCGTGCGAGAGGACATGTTGTGTGAAAAAAAAATTGTGGATATACCAATGGTTGTGGATGGCGGTCATATAGATGGTAGTATCGCTAGTTTACAATATTGCAGAGTTGCATAGTGATAGCGGCGCAAAGACGTTTACACTCGCAAAAGGCCTTTAGAATCAGTTTTTTGTGGCTTTTTGTTCCAAGTGGGACAAATTGCAGATGTAAATTAGCCAATTTTATTGTGGTTAAAATATTATTGAGCATATAGAAATGCTATTCAATTATTATGTTATTAGCATTTAGAAATGCTATTATGTTATTTTGCCGACGATGGTCGGACTTGAATTATTAAGGCCGACGAGTTAATTGAAACACACGTAGTAAAATTACAGAGACGAGATGTCTTCTGTCCGGTGATGCGCCTGGACTTGTCGAGTGGCCGAATTAGACTAAAGACCAAAATACAAATATGATTCTTAGGAAGCCTTAAAGAGAAGAAACGCTAGCCTCGAATGAAGTGCTGAGCCTGGCATTTCCCATCATAGCGGCCACACGCATATGTCGTGATTGCCGGCTATGTTACCCTTTCAAGTGCTAATGGTGACATGTTGATCGCTTGAACCAAACATCGATGTTCGTCGAGTTAAGATCAAAGGCTCATGGTGTCCTGTTCACTACTTCAACCGAACGTCGAGGATTACTTATTGCCTTAAGAAATAAGAGCTGCTGAGCTCTGCACGTTTAATCCTAGCGGCTGGACAACATGTATTTGCCAGCTGCCTAACATCCAGCCAAACATACAATGTAATGACCTGGTGTCATATTTTCATTTATGAATAACATGAAAGAGACGGTCAAACATACATTGTTGTAACTAATGTCTTATCTTACTTTACATATAAGAAATCAAATAGATATTAGTTAACTACCCCCGCCTTTAAGATTAAGGTCGTCCTCGGCCGCTTCCAGATTACCTACATTTATGATGAGGCACGGGAGGCTAAGGGTGCCATGGCTGATCGTAATCTCCTGTCAAGGGGGTTGAACTTGAACCAAAAACCAAGACATGGATCCAACTAGGACATGTTCTCCCACCTCAAAGACCCTGTTTTGCCGGGAAGTATTTTCTCTGGCCCTAAGCGCGATCTGAGCGTTTTTTATCACACCCAGGATTTCTGCACGCTGTCTGGTGGAGTCCTTTGATACCACAGTATCAACTTGAACCAAAAACCAAGACATGGATCCTACGAGGACATGTTCTCCCACCTCAAAGACCCTATTTTGCCGAGAAGTATTTTCTCTGGCCATAAGCGCGATCTGAGCGTTTTTTATCATACCCAGGATTTCTGCGTGCTGTCTGGTGGAGTCCTATGATACCATAGTATCACTGAGGATTCTAATGCCGTGCCCTGCTACTCCTCGCCTGGTGACGGGTAGCATGGGTCCACCCCTCCTTTTTAAAATGTATGACCTCCGAGACATAATCATATGTGGTTTTATTGTCAATTTCTGACTCTGCATCGGAGGTCGCATTGGTACAAGGCTTTGCTTTTTGTCCCGCGTCTTGCGAGACCTGGGTCACCTTTTGCTGCTCTCTACGGTCGTGCGGTCGGTCGGACGAGGCCGTCTCTTCTTTCGGGTGAACTGGGGCTTAATTTAGAAGATGGGGCCTTGAGAGGGAATTATCAACCTTCATAGGCTCCCGTGATTCATTATGGCCCTGGCAAACGGCTGTAGCCGCTTGCCTCCAAGAGCCACTTGGCTCCTGTGTCCCCGAAGATTCGGACATACTACTGACGACGATGGCTTGCGATTGACGTTCTTAGTTACTATGGCAGCATACGCTTGCCCCTTGGGGTTACAATATGCGATGCCGCCCCCAGACCTGTCAATCCACTGATTCGATTAATCAGTGCTTGTTCCCTCTGTAGACACGGAGTAACTTGTTCAGCGAAGGTGTTTTTAACGGGCAGGATGGGTCCATCCCCCTTTTTAAATTGTATGACTTTTAAGTCATAGCTATTTGAGGCATTAGAAATGATTTCAGCCTCTGCATTAGAAGTGGCTTTGGCACTCAGCTTTAAAGTTTGTCGCGCCTCTTGCGGGACATGAGTTTTTTTTCGTTGCTCTCTATTATTATGAGTTTGAGCGGGCGTGGTTGTTGTTTTGTTCGGGTGAACTAGGGGTCTGTTTAGCTGACATGGCTCTAAAAGGGTATGATTGACTTTCATAGGCTCCCGTGCTTTATTAAGCCCCTGACAAACGGCTGTGTCCGCTTGCCTCCAAGAGCCCTGTGGCTCCTGAGTCCCCAAAGATTCGGACAAACCATTGAAGGCGTCCAATTGATCAATGCAATGGACGACGCTCTTAGCCTCTACGACAGTACACGTCGGCATTCTCGGAGCGCTGATATGCGCTGCTGCCCTCAGATCCGACCGTTTACTAACCTTTTTGATCAGTAACTGGTCCAACTGCTGAACCATAGCAGCTAGTTCAGCATTACTCTGACGGTCCAGAGCAGCTTGTTCAGTTAATCTCTGACAGGCCCGAGCAGCTTGTTCAGTAAACCTCTGACAGTCCCGAGCAGCTTGTTCAGCAAATCTTTGACGGTCCTGAGCAGCTTGTTTTGCAAAGGCGCTCGTAACAGCTTCCTGTATAAATGATTTAACCTGCTCAATCTCCATGCTACTAGCTATGAAGGAAGTTCGGGTATTTTTTTATAAAACGGACAGAGATAAAATCTAACAAATCGAATCAATCAAATTCCATAAGTATTTATTTTGACAAAAATAAGTTCTTTAACTTGATGCTGGTTCCCTCTAAGCGTTGATCTCCTTTCTGCGCCGGTTGTCCCGCGAAGCGCGCGGTTCCTCCACCGCTGTCGCCTTTTATTTTTTGTTATAGTGACACTTCCACTGTGTCATTTAAAGAATGTTTTTTTTTTGTATAAAGTTTGTGTTTTTCAAAAGTTTGATTGTTTTTGTATAAACTTTAGGGACTTTCAACACTTTGCTCCGGTACAAATGTTCAAATCATTCATTAATCGCGACGTATTTTTATATTTCATTTGCACTTCACTTGTTTCGATGACCGAGATTATCAACATGCGTGCAGAGGTATTGAAAACGAATTAGGTTTTGTTTTAAACACTTTATAAACTTGAATTATGAACACTTTTTTTTGTGCTAAAAAAAAAGCTATTATTAATTTTGTATTAATGCTTCAAATGAAGCTACGTGGGTATTGATTTTAATTAAGCCACGAGTTTGGCGCCATCGCATGAAGTGCTGAGCCTGGCATTTCCCGTCATAGCGGCCACACACATATGTCGGGATTGTGACTATGTGACCCTATCAAGTGCTCATGGTGACATGTTGATCACCAAACCAAACATCGATGTTCGTCGAGTTAAGATCAAAGGCTCATGGTGTCCTGTTCACTACTTCAACCGAACGTCGAGGATTACTTATTGCCTTAAGAAATAAGAGCTGCTGAGCTCTGCACGTTTAATCCTAGCGGCAAACATACAATGTAATGACCTGGTGTCATATTTTCATTTATGAATAACATGAAATAGACGGTCAAACATACATTGTTTTAACTAATGTCTTATCTAACTTTACATATAAGAAATCAAATAGATATTAGTTAATTTGTACATTAAACGGTTTAGGAATTAGAAATACTATATTGACAAAATTAGGAATCCCATATAATTTTGTACAAGCTTGCATACTTTCTATGATTAAGAATCAGATGATTCTAGTTACCATCATTTGAAATTCTTTCTTTTATTATAGCCGGTAGATCAGCGGCGTTCTAGAGAAAGACTTCTTAATTTAATTTAATTAGTTCATTTAACCCGCAAAATTATTGTTTTGTTGCAAAAAAGTTTTAGTTGGTATTTGTTTTAAGCTTTTAAATAAATGGTTAAGTTTTTTTTTGTGGTTTTGATTATAAAAGAAGTGTAACAGTTCTTTTATGTGTTCAGGTATACAAAGTGTTCCATTCCATTGGCACAAAGTTGCTATATTTGCTTATGTATTTTCACCTGCTTAGACATACAATTGTTTTCAAATAATATATATAGAGTTGTTTACCTTTATCAATGGTTAATTTATCAAATAAATGAGTGCACTAACTTATACTTTTGCGATTATAGCAATTTTTGCCTCTCTTATTACTGATTGTACTTTAGAGCCGGCAAGATCACTGCACTCAAAACCAATTCGATATAAGGTGAAAAAAGTTCCGAACGAGTTTATAGTTCAATTTTATTCAAAATACTGTTCGAATGTTCGGAAGTCTTTTATTAAAGCAAGGCTGTCAAGAGAAAATGTAAGTATACTGATAGTTCGTTTGCACATTCCAAATTAATTTTATAATATTTTATTATTTTAGCTTTTGAACTGGTCAATAGTGTCGCGCTACAATTTAGCTAGTTTTCGTCCGAGTGATTTCGACATTTTGCATATTTCAGAGGCAAACAACACATTAATTGAATATATTATAGTCACAGTTAGAGCTCATCCTGCTGTTAAGGCAGTTGTTCCTCAGCGCTATGTGCAGAGGTTTTTGTCGTGTAACTACACTAACAGCTACACATACAATAGTCGCATTCTCCGAGGCGTTGCAAGGGATAAACACTTTAAGGGCATTCCCTCGCAGCACGTTTCGGAATCTCTTCATGCTGACGTTCTCTGGAAGCTTGGAATCACTGGAAAAGGTGTTTCTGTAGCTATATTTGATACTGGTTTGACCCAAAATCATCCCCACTTTCGAAATGTCAAAGAACGAACAAATTGGACGAATGAAAAATCATTGGATGATGGTGTAAGTCACGGGACTTTTGTTGCGGGAGTAATAGCCTCTTCAAAAGAGTGTCTTGGATTGGCTCCTGACGTCGAATTACACATATATAAAGTTTTCACAAACTCTCAGGTGAAGTCCAAATTAACTATTAATTGAAGCAAAATTATGTAATGCGTTTAAACTACAGGTCTCCTATACTTCCTGGTTTCTAGATGCTTTCAATTATGCTATATACAAAAAAGTTAATATTATTAATTTAAGTATTGGTGGCCCAGATTTTATGGACTTACCATTTGTTGACAAGGTTTTAGAATTATCGGCTAATAACATTATAATGGTTTCCGCTGCTGGTAATGATGGCCCCATATACGGCACTCTTAATAATCCCGGAGATCAAAGCGATGTCATAGGTGTAGGTAGTATTACCTTTGATAACAAAATTGCTAGATTTAGTTCAAGAGGTATGACAACATGGGAGCTCCCTTTGGGTTATGGCAGAACAGGTTTAGATATTGTCACTTATGGCAGTCAAGTCGAGGGAAGTGACGTACGTACGGGGTGTAGACGTCTATCTGGAACATCGGTCTCGTCACCAGTTGTTGCAGGTGTAGCAGCTTTACTAAGAAGCGGTGCTTCGCATAAAATAAATTTAGTAAATCCATCATCTTTAAAGCAAGTTCTTGTTGAAGGAGCGGAAAAGCTGGAAAATTATAACATATTCGAGCAAGGACAAGGAAAACTTAGTTTGTTAAAAAGTATGCAATTGCTATTGTCATATAGGCCTAAAATAAGTCTTATGCCATCCTCGCTCGATTTTACATCGAATTACATGTGGCCATATAGTAGTCAACCATTATTTTACGGAAGCACGTGCGCAATCGTAAATGTTACAATACTTAATGGAATATCTGTAGCAGCAAAAGTTATTGGTCGACCAAAATGGATTCCTGATGTACAAAGCATGGGCCATTTTCTAAATATTTCAACATCATATTCACACTTGATTTGGCCATGGACCGGTTGGATGTCAGTATATATAGGTAAGGTTTTACAACACTAAGAGCTTTGTATAAATAATTTTCTCTGGGACTGTTTATTATAATTATTTTAAGTTTAACCAGAATGTACAGACTGTTAAGAAAGTTTTATCTATTTTGTGTATACTGATAAAAAAAATGTAAAGAGAATGATGGTCTTGTTCAATGTCCGTCTGTCTGTATGAACGCAATATTTTTAGACAACCTTCATGCTATTCTCTTCATACTTTGCAAACATGTTGGTCCTTGTCTGCGTCGGAGTATCACTATATGTAGGCTGGGAAATCACTTACAACCCGATACACACTGAGCTAAGAATCGGTAAAACACATATATTTCTCATTTTGAGAGCTAGTCAGAAAATTTTAAAGGAAGATAGCTAGCAACGATTGCTGGGGCCAATGAGAATGTAAAGTAAGAGAGGAAACTAGAGTTTCTAATTTCCATTAACTTTTCACATTTTTCAAGCTTTTTAGCACCTGTTTCCCCTCAATTCGATTTATCTTTTCTGTTATCTTCTCGGACTACCGCTATGTTTGAATTGGATTTTGCTTTGTCTATTGACTGCACATGCTTTGTCTCATGTACTTTTGGCACTGTCTGTTTATGCTGTAAGCCTAATTCATATTTCGCAGCATGAACACATATCAATGTATCCATTCCCTTACTTTTATAAGCTAAGCGTGGCTTAGAAAGAATTAGCAAACAAACTGAACATTTTCTCAAGTTTATTATATGAAATTTGTGAGCTGCTGGTTATTTTGCTTTCAAATAAGGTAAGTTTGCTTGTTATAGACTGAACCCACTAAAAACAAGTAAGAAGGCTCTAGTCGAGAAATCCCGACTAGACGATACCCTGATCCCTATACTTTACGCGTACAGTCAGTGTTTGCAAGTATGTGTGTTTGTATGTACGCACATACTGCATACACAACTTCAATGTCCCATATCTCCGGTGTTTCTTAACCGATTTTAATAAAAATTTAACAGATTGTCAATATTTTGTTCATTATTTTAAATTCCATCTCAAAGTTTTCAAAATTCAAGATTTTATTGTTATCGATCCCATGTGTATATCGAAAACGGGATGAGTTATCGAAAATCGAAAACAAACTTGTACTGCCTAAGGATTAGGCGAGCTTAAGTTCCAAATCTGGAGTTTCTAGCTCTTATAGTCTCTGAGATCGGTTGGCTCATACATACGGACAGACGGACATGGCTATATCGACTCGGCTGTTGATGCTGATCAAGAATATATATACTTTATGGGGTCGGAGATGCTTCCTTCTGCCTGTTACATACTTTTGCACAAAACCATTATACCCTTTTTCCCATTTTTAATGGGATCAGGGTATTTTTGTGTATGCATCCTGTGCGTCTAACGGGACTAGGAAGAAAGCAAAAATAATAACAACAATAACACTTGACGGTTGTCGTTGCTGAAACGCACACGCTGCTCAATGTGTTTTGATACCCTTTATTACAATATTTAATTAATGTCATTGACCTTTTTAATATATACATATGTATGTTTGTGTTTGTATGCTCATTGGTGTCGAAGGCAAATCGTCTGCAGTTGGCCTGGTGCATGTGGGCTTAATCCGTCTTTTTGTGTATGCATGTGTCTGCGTCTAACGGGACTAATAATAACAAGAACATGTGACGGTTGTTGTAACGCACTCGCTGCTCAATGTGTTTTACTACCCTTTGTTAAAATATTCAATTAAAGTCAATGAAATTATTAATGTATATTTTTAATAAAGGGACAAGTATTTGAATGCAAAATGTGTTTATTTTAGTGATAATTTGGTATTTGGTCATTTTAACATTGTCCAATAAGTCATTAATGATCTACCTAACTCCCAATATAAACACAGCTATATGTATGATAGAAGTCATAGTTAAGTATCTCACGATTAGCCATACAATTGCACAAATCATATAGACTCTATACTACCCTCCCATTTGAGGCATGGCAAGCAGACAGAAACAAAAGTCAAATATTTAAAATCTCAACTTCGGGCCACCACACAACGGCAAAATGAAGTACGGCAACAAAGCATCGCCGTCTGACGCTAATGAGCTAATGAAAATCCATGTACATTAAGATTCTCATTGGAGTTGACAAAGCAAAAGCGATATTCATTTCCCCAGGTGCCCGTCTCAGGTTTTATCGTTTCTGTTAAAAAAAGAGGGGTAGCTTTTTTCCTATCTTGATGCATTACATTATCTTTGGCCTAGATGTAGCCATGTTTGTATGTTTGTCCTACACGCCGATTTAAGGTATTTAAGTTCTCTTATCCACATATTCAGTTTGTCTCAACTATAAACTATCGACAGTTTCTCCCGTTTCCGATTTGTGCATAATCTATTAAATCTATGATATTTCGTTGCATTAGTGCAACTTTTGCTAAGATAGTGTTAATACGTAAGTACCAAATAAAATCAAACACTTAGTGTAATCGAAACATGTTTTAGAAACAATAGACAAACTATTCAAACTCGCTAAAAAAAATTTATCAAAATCGGCTAGGACTCGACTAGACAAATTTCTTTATATTTTTCATTTTGCAATAACAAATAAGGTTTTGTTTAAAAAATGATATTTTTACTTATAGTGTTCCCAAAAAATAAAGTATTACCTCGTAAATTATGTTTACAAAAAGATCAGTGCAGTAGTTTTGATGCTGTGAGGGGCACCGTAATTCAACTTTTTTCGGGACGCTACCGAATAATTGATTCAACTGTCGGTTTTTTTTTATTATTATAATATTAAAAAACTAGTCCTTCAATCTTGTTTTTGTTGGATATATCATTTGCTTTAATAAACTTTAAACTGCGTGGTAAAAAATTATGATTGATTTTTTTTCGAGTAATGAATTCATTGGTAAACATAGTTATATTAGTTAAAGGGCAATCTAGGGCCACAAGGCTGCTACGTTCACTTCTACCTTCGTGAGGTCTAAGCGGTCATGCTTTAGTCTGGCTGAGAACGCTCAGCCAAGAACGTTCCCTGTTTGTCGCATGCTTAATTCGTGCGTGAGACCCTAGGACATGACTGTGATTTATTCATGCCTCCAAAGTTCTTCGTCAACTAATGGTTTTGTGCAAAAGTATGTAACAGGCAGAAGGAAGCATCTCCGATATCATAAAGTATATATATTCTTGATCAGCATCAACAGTCGAGTCGATATAGCCATGTCCGTCTAGATTTTCGATAACTCTTCCCGTTTTCGATATACACATGGGATCGATAACAACAAAATATTGAATTTGGGAAGAAAAAAAATTTTTGGCGTTTGATACATTTAACGAAATAATGACAATCTGCGTAATTTTTATTAAAATCGGTTACGAAACACCGGAGATATGGCACATTGAAGTTGAGTAAGCAGTATGCAGTATGCGCGTACTCAGACACACACACACACATACTAGCAAACACTGACTACGCGTTAAGTATAGTGTTCAGGGTATCGTCTAGTCGGGATTTCTCGACTAGAGCCTTTTTACTTGCTTATATGTTTAATGTATACATATGTTCTTAATTAAGAAGAAATGACTTATAAGGTATATTGCACTAGATCAGCGGTCGGGGAGTCGGGGTAAATTTCCCAAAATGGGGTAAAAATGAAATTTCTGGGGGTAATGGTAATGATTTAAAAGTATATATCTTAAATCTTATATTCTATTGACCTTTTTTTTCTCTTCGCCATGGGGTAATGTCAACTTTCACAACAATATTTTGGGGTAATGATTAATTAAGTTCCTTGATCGCTGCACTTGATTGTTCCCTTTTGTTTTCTGGTTATTATTAATAGATCTAACTTACAAGAGTTTTTTTGTAACTTTTTGGAGCAAACTTCCTCCATTTTTTTCCTTTCAATCCAAAAAAAATAAACGTCTAAACATAAGATTAGCAAGAAATTGGAATTACCCTAGAGTAAAGTGGTTCTAGTTTGTGAGCGTCGGCTGTTATAACTTATGAAACCTTGTAGACTTCTTGAGTTGCGGAGAAAGCTCTGTCTTTTGTTTTCCTAAAGAGTAATTAACAACTTGCATATACCCATTTTTTAAGTTAGCATGGTAAAGTACTTCCGAGGGAGGACGTCTGTAGCTATTTATCGCCATTTGGAATGTTTACTGGTCAATTGCCAGTAAGTTGTATATTTGGACACTTCGTCCAAACGCTGAATTTCAAAGATCTATTGTTTTCTAGGTAGATCTGTACCACAGTTTTGTTATCGGTAAATAACCTTTTAATTTTTATACAGGATTCATCAGAATAGAATAAAATCGGTGCAAAAACAATTTTTTCTCTTTGCCCTTCGGGGTCTGGCATAATAATATGATTTTACCTGGTTACCACGGTAGATTTTTACTTATAAGTCTTCTTTCTCTTACGTAGAACAATGCAAGCAATAACCTTTGTCCACAAACTAATAAATGTTGAAATAGTTTCCTCCATACTAATCAACCAAATTAACTTTCCAGTACCTATTAGAAATACTATAAATTTTGTGCCTATAGCTCTTCAAAATTGTTACTCTAAACTCTTTTCGGATCTTATGTTCGATATATAATGATCTTTCCCAACTAATACATAGTGCCACTCCTACTTGCTTGTTAAAAAAAACTTCTTGCATCATCTTTCTATATATATGTTCGCGATGTTCATAACCGCACGCTACGTGATGCGCCCCTCGATCGAATGGACGGAAGGTGGGTCGCTTTATGCTTGGGTCCGCGCGCTAACAAGCCTGTCCGTTAATACATCTAAAGAACGTGGAATTGATGATTCCTCTTTAGAGGAAGTCACATTCTAATTTTCGACCAAACTTGGTTTTTTTTTGTACGAATATATGTATGCCTTTTTCGTTGAACCCCGAAGTGGGTCAACTCCTTACCAAGTATCAGAGTATAATTAAAGTTTTTTTTGTATTCTTCTGTGTCCCTTTTATTTAATTTATATAAATACCCTGAAACCATTAAAAATGGGTAAAAAGGGTATAATGGTTTTGGGCAAATGTATGTCACAGGCAGAAGGAAGCATATTCGACCCCATAAAGTACATATATTCTTGATCACTATCAACAGCCGAGTCGATATAGCCTTGTCCGTCCGTCTATCTGTCTTTCTGTTCATATGTATGAACGCGTCGATCTCAGAGACTATAAGAGCTAGAGACTCCAGATTTGAAACTTAAGCTCGCCTAATCCCTAGGCAGTACAAGCTAGTTTTCGATTTTCGATAACTCTTTCCGTTTTCGATATACACATACAGCAACAAAATCTTGAATTTGGAAACTTTGAGACGGCGTTTAAAACATAAAACAAAATAATCTGTGTGAATTTTTAATGAAATCAGTTAGGAAACAGCGGAGATATGAAACATTTAAGTTAAGTATGCAGTATGCGCGTACACACAAACACACGTACTTGCAAGCACTGATTGTACGCGTAAAGTATAGGGTTCAGGGTTCAGACTAGTGCCTTCTTGTTCATATTCCAATATTGCAAGTAACTGATTTAAAACTTAGCTGCACGATTCTAACAGGACAAAAATATATAGTTACATACACGGAGTGTTGCACTTTAAATAATAGCTTGTAAAAACATATATGTAATCAAATTTTCAATTAAATTCTAATAAATATTATTTAAATAACATTTTTTGCAGCTGTCAATAAGGAGGGACAGAACTATGAAGGCCTAGCTAAAGGATGTTTATTATTAGTCATAGAAAGTGTCCCATTTGGTACAAATAAATCTCATCAAAGTGAAGTAGTTTTGCCCATTACAATTAAAATTACACCGCAACCTCCCCGACATAAAAGAATCTTGTGGGATCAGTACCATAGTTTACGATATCCACCAGGCTATATACCGCGTGACAATTTAAAAATTAAAACTGACCCTCTCGATTGGAGGGCAGATCACATTCATACCAACTTTCGAGACATGTATATACATTTAAGAAATGCTGGATATTATGTTGATGTTTTAAGAGAACCATATACCTGCTTTAATCCGCTTGATTATGGGGTTCTATTGATTGTTGATCCTGAAGAAGAATTTTTTGACGAAGAGATTACAAGTCTGGAGCTTTATGTTTTAGAGAAGGGTTTAAGTGTTATTGTATTCGCGGATTGGTATAACACAACAGTCATGAAACATATAAAATTTTTTGATGAAAATAGCAGACAGTGGTGGGTACCAGATACAGGTGGAAGTAATATCCCAGCTTTAAACGATCTCTTAGAACCATTCGGTATTTCTTTTGGAGATTTTGTTGGAGAAGGGCATTTTAAATTAGGTGACCATACAATGTATTATGCAAGCGGTACAACGCTTTTGTCATTCCCAAATAATCAAGATGATGTAGTGATCGGCACCAATTTAATTGATCAAGGGGAATCGGTAACTATACTTTTTTTTATTTAAATTTTTTCTAACAGTTCTTAACATTTTCAGATTATTACAAATGGAAAAGTGGCAAATACTGATTCAAAGCAAGTAGTACCCATACTTGGATTATTTCAAACTAGTTTGAAATACCGACAGACTAAAAGTAACAAAATATTAAGGTATCCAAGTGCTACTGACATTACAAAAAATTACGATATATTGGTTGATCATGCTGTTTTAAAAAATCGCATTTTGCTCAATCAAAAAAGCGAGAGTTTAAAGGAAGGTCGTATTGCAGTCTATGGTGACTCAAATTGCTTAGATTCTTCCCATATGGAAAAAGCTTGTTTCTGGCTATTAACAACAATATTGGATTTTGCAATGAATTCTCACAAATCGATGTTATTAGAGAATTTAAATCAAATATCTGAATTTAAAAAAAAATATCAACAGCCACTACCAGTAAGATTGGCCAAAAGCAACCTAAAAAATTTTTCAAAAGTTTTAAGACATATCAAAAGCCCAATTTTACGTTGCGAAGAATTAGAATGGGCTGTAGGAACAACTTACAACACAACAAAAAGGATAGAGCTTCAGCATAATTCTACCACAGGTACCAAAACCACTTCAAAAAATATAAAATCGGGTTTAACAAGTTTTTTTTTTCAGATAATCAATTAAATGCAATTATTTATATGAGTATAGATTTTGGTAAAACACA
The DNA here is from genome assembly GCA_035044605.1 of Scaptomyza cyrtandrae. NCBI lineage: Eukaryota > Metazoa > Arthropoda > Insecta > Diptera > Drosophilidae > Scaptomyza > Scaptomyza cyrtandrae. Next base: position 209,439 of record JAWNNS010000647.1, on the reverse strand, counting down.
TATAAATAATGACATGCAATCTGTTGACCAAAGTGACTTCAACATAAAAATATCGGTTTTATTTATGATAACACTTAGTTTAACTGTTCTTATTGTTTTCCTATTATTTTTTAATCGGAAAAATGTATATCATATTTTTAAATAAAATCAAATTTCCATGCGCTGTGATAATTCCATATTGGCCTTCGCATAAGGGGACGTTTTAAGCTACCACAGGAAAGTTGATATTTGCGCAAAATCTTAGGTGTTATTATAAAGGTGTTAATGTTTTTACTATAAATGTCTTATCTTTCATGTTTTGTGATGTTATCCCATACATTATATAATACTTTATCCGCTTTTAATCTATAGTTCTGTTACGATTTTAAAAGAGACAAAGTCATGCCTTTAATAGAAAGTTGATATTTGTGCAAAATTATTAATTTACGTTTTCAGTGCACCCCATCAGTTATATCGCTGAAAAAAAATTATTGAGCTTATTGAAAGATTGTTTTCTAATTGTTCCTAATTAATGTTGTTGCGGTTTTGGACCCGTTAAAAATGGGTAAGAATGGTATAATGGTTATGTGAAAAAGTATGCAACAGGCAGAAGGAAGCATCTCTGATCCCATAAAGTATATATATTCTTGATCAGCATCAACAGCCATGTCCGTCCGTCCGTATGTAAGAACGCATCGATCTCAGAGACTAAAAGAGCTAGAGACTCCAGATTTGGAACGTAGGCTCGCCAAATCCCTAGGCAGTACAAGTTTTTTTTCGATAGTTAAATTTGAGTGTGTAGTATGCAGTATGTGCGCATATACACACACACATACTTGCAAGCACTGACGGAACGCGTAAGGTATGGTGGCTCTCTTATGGTATGGGTGGCATTTAGAGTCCCATGATGAAGACTGGATATTTCAACAGGATAACGCTCCTAAACATGTTGCAATGCATACGATAACCTTTCCTTAAGTCAACAAATGTTCTCTGATTGCTGTGGCCAGCAGTAAATCAGAACTTAAAAGGTGTATAAGGGTGGAAAGAAATTTGAATCCTTAAAGGACTTAAGAACGGCCATTGTTCAGAAATATATCGAAAAAAAAACTTAGTAAATACGATGCCGCGCCGATTAAGATTGGTTGAGCAACAAAAAGGCGAAATATTCAATTATTTAAGCTTTTGCACAAATATCAACTTTACATGAAGATTTCTTTCAAAGTAACAATTTCTTAATAAAATAAAAAACTAAAAAAAATGTGCATTAAATTTTTATATCAACTACCTACATAAAAAAAAACATTAATAAAAAATCGACCTAGTAAAAGTTTCGAAAAAAATTAAGAAAACACGATGCACAAATATCAGTTATCCTGAGGTAAATCCCAATATATATGCTTGGGCTGGGGGCGTCGGGATGGATAGTGACCTTTGGATTCAAGCTGTTAACGTGAGAGTAATATGTACTTTTTCTATATTCAAACGTAGAAACGCATCAACTTTATATTTGGTAAGTTTCAAGTGTCTAGCTTTAAGGGTGTCAAATAAAGTCGTTTTTATATGGATAGACAACCTGACGAACATTATACAAAACAAATTAACACTTAAACCTAGGGTATAAAGATAAAAAAATATGGCTCTTTTTAAAAACATCTAATAGATAAGAAGACAAATTAAGAAAATATGAGCTTGTGAAATTAGAAGGCACTACAACTACGCATGTTTAGAAGCTTATCAGACATATATAGTTGATATTCTCTTTGGTCTTGCAACTTTGGAGGACGCCTTCTCAGCCATGCAGCCCTGAAGAACAACCAGGCTGGGCCTCGAGGAGGAAGAAAAGAAGATGGCGAGAGATATGCAGAACAATAAACTGGATACGCCAACACATAAGCATTTAGCATCGAGACCTGCAGGCCTGAACGTTATAAAACGCATAAAGACGGTCGATATCCACCCCGAGCGAGTGGTCATTTCAGAACTTCGCACAAAAAAGCCGTCTTTCGGAAAAAACAGGCAATTGGAGTAAAACAGAAGGGCAGGAGTACCGCCAAACCACCTACGGAGCCTATACTGATTCGACACGAGAGGGACCGGTCTTACGCCGATATTCTAAGAGAAATAAACTCTAAGGTGAACCCGGAAAGCTCAGGAGTGCGGGTTAGGACCATCCGGGAAACTCGAACTGCGGGTGTCCTTGTAGAAATTGGAGCTTGCGCCAAGGACAGTGGTGTCTTCCGAGACTCGATTGCGATGGCGTTCAAGGATCTGGCAGCTGCGTGCTGCTTAGAGCTTAAGAGTGCTATCCGGGATCTTGACTGCCTCACAGAGGTAGTCGATATAATAGAGGATGCCCAACATCGGGAATTTAAAGATTGGTCATATCCCGAAAAATATGAGAGGACTTAAGATGACGGTGGTTCAGATGAGTACGCGCGACGTATCCTACTTCCTGGGGCGCAGAAAGATCCACATTGGATGGGTCAACTGTCCAGTTCGGGAGCGGATATCTGTGACGCGCTGTTATCGATGACTTAGCTACGGGCATGTAGCTAAGGGGTGCAAAGGGCCTGATCGCAGCTCCATGTGCTATAAATGAAGAGTAGCCGGACACGAGGCCATGATATGTGATGCGCCGGCACGCTGCATTATTTGTGCGGACAGGGGCCTAAGCACAGATGACCTTAGACACAAAAAATGTTCTGGAAACTGCAGAGCGTTCAAGGAGGCGCTCGGAAAGGCCAAAAATAAGATAACGCAATGATTCGTGTTCTCCAGGCAAACACGAGTACGAGTAGAGAAGAGGGCCGACCTTTTATTGTTAAGCGAGCAGTACCGGAGTAGGTATCCTTCCTCTTGATTCTGTTGGAACCTGTAAAGGCCCAGGTCGCCGCTCGCAGTCGAGGTAACTGGTTTGTCTGGGTGAGGTGTGGGACGACGACTTTTTTCAGTTGCTGTTTCATGCCGAATCAGCCGAACCAAAGCTACAGAGGACAGCTAGAGGGCCTGGAGGACACCGTGATGGCGGCTTCAGAATACAAAGTCGTAGCCTGGGACTTTAACGCGAGGGCGCTAGAATGGGGAATGCCCATCGAAGCCCGGGGAAAGCTCGTTATGGAGATGATAGCGAGAGCGGGGCTCCTTGTTTTAAATGAGGGGAACGTGACGACCTTTCGGCGACTGGGATATGGGCAAACAATTCCCTCGAGCCGTTCATTCGAGAAAGGCAAGTCATTGGAGACTACACCGGTAGTGGCCACCAATACACCGTGTTTGATGTTAACAATTGTCACCAGAGGGTGACTCCCAGATCATTCGTCAAATGGAACACAGCGCGGTTAAGGGCCGAGTCTTTTGAGAGGGAACTAGCGAGAGGAGGAGGCCGTAATAGAGAAGTAGCGGCAGAAACATTGGGTACTTCAACCATGAATATTATCAAGGCGGCCTGTGAGGCTTTCATGCCCTTTAGTAGGCCCCGCCACGGGACAAAGCCGCTTTACTGGTGGAGACCGGAGATAGCGGACCTGCGCGGGAAGTATCACAGGCTACGCCGTGTTGAGAAACCGAGTGGAAGCGAACGTTAAGCCGGCGGAGCATAAGGCCACAAAAATTAAATTACGACGCGCCATTAATCAGAGCAAGGCCCGCTGCTGGAGAGAGTTGGTTTCAGACATTGAAAGTGACCCCTGGGGACTGGACTACAAACTTGTGACTCGAAAACTGGGGGCCCTGAAATCTGTGGAAGCCAAAGAAGCTGTGACAATGGAGAACATACTCGCCACGCTGTTCCCACAGCACCCGATCAGGCCACAAAGAAAATGGAGCCAGATGGAACTAATTCCTCTCTTTACCCAGGGATAACTGGAAAAGTGGTTCTTACGATGAAGGATAAGAATGCAACTGGCACGGATGGAATACCGAATGAGACTCTAAAGTTAGTGTAGCACCAGAACCCAGGATTTCTACTGCGTATGTGTAATGCCTGCCTAGCTGATGAAGTTTTCTTCTCGTGTTGGAAAACTGCAAGGCTGGTGCTCATCAGCAAAGAAAAGGATGACCCGGAATCTCCATCGTCCTACCACCCGTTGTGTATGCTAGACACAGCGGGAAAGGTGATGGAGAAGCTGATTAAGTCCAGGTTAACGACGGTAGACTCTCACCGAGAGTCTACGGGCTTAGAGTGGGCCGGTCCACCAGAGACGCTGTCCTTGATGTTGTTGTAGCAGTTGAAAAAGCCGAGGACCATAAGCGGTTCTCGCGGTGCGTGGTACTTGTGACTCTCTTCATAAGAAATGCGTTTAACTCGGCGAGATGGACAGATATAATGGAGGCTCTGGAGCACAGTTTCGGGGTCCCGGCTTATCTGCTCCGAATAATCGACTGGAAACGCCAGAGACGTGCCTGGTTGGATATGCGGATGATGTTGCCGCACTGGTGGCAGCGCGAGACCTGCAACGAGCACAGCTCAAGCTCAACCAAGTGATGAGGACTGTCAGTAGTTGGATGGCGGAACATGGGCTATCACTGGCGCTCAACAAGACAGAAGTGGTAGTCCTGACCAAAAAAGGATACCAACGACCATCTCAGTGAGAGTCGGGGAGGCTACGGTGATGGCGAAACCTGCGGTCAAATACCTTGCCATAATGATAGACACAAAGCTGAGCTTCTTTTAGCAGATAAAACAGGCGGCAGACAAAGCTGCCGCTGGTGTGACTGCGCTTAGTAGGCTAATGGCCAATGTTAGGGCCCCACTTTTAGCAGACGTCGCCTCCTGCTGAGTGCGGCTCAGTCGGTGTTGCTGAGTTTTGAACGATATGTACCGGAAGAGGCTCGCACAGTTTCAACGAAGGGGGCCTTGAGAGTGGCTTCGGCTTATTGTTAGGTCTCGGAACCCGCAGTGTTGGTGATCGCTAAAGCGGCACCAATACTCCTGGCAGGAGAAATGCTTCCCAGGAGGAGAGCCAACACACATCGCGCATGGTAGAACTATTGGGAGGGAGAAAGTAGGGGGAGATGGACTGCACGCCTTATCACACACGTGGAGCCGTGGATAAAAAGAAAGCATGGTGAGGTAGATTACTACACACCACAGCTTTTGTCGGGATATGGTTACTTTCGCCACTACCTTCACCAAATGGGAAAGACAGCATCGCCAGACTGTCTGTACTGCTTTGGATGTAGCGACAACGCTGAGCATACGGGCCACATAAAGAACCTTGCCCGAAGTTAAATAGTCGAGTGGGCCGACCGAAGAAGAGAAAGATGTTTATTTTATTTTTTTATTTTCATTTTATATCTAGTCAAAACAATAGTTTTGTTAAATATATTTTATTAAAGTTAAATTTAAATTATATATATAAAAATAAAAAAAATCTCTTTGGCGTACACTCACTGTCGGTCAATTTTTGTTCGGCCAAGGGGAAAATGAGTTGCCCTTTATAATCTTTGTATGTACGTTATAGCCACTATGTTTTGCCAACAATGTATTTTTACAGAATGAAATTAATTTGTACCTTGTACGCCTCGTATGACATTTATTTCTAAGACTGCTGTTTTTCTGTGTTGCCATTTTCATAATATAATATAATATTATATTATACGTAAAACGCTCGACTAGGAAGTTTTCTTGCGTACAGTTTGTGTGTAAGTGCGTGTGTGTGTGCATGCTTATACAGAAAGTACATGCAATACTGTGCACTTAACTTAACATAAGTCGTCGATATTTGTGTTGTTTCTCAAACAAGTGGATTAAATTTTTAAGAAATGTTTTGTCTATAGTTTCTTAAACACGTTCCACAGCAATCATATTAAAGGTTTTAGTGTCATAGATATCATGTGTATATCAGGATCGGGAAAAGTTATTGATAATTTCAAAACAATCTATTCTGCCTATGGTTAGCATAGCTTATATTCAAAATCTGTCTCTAGCTCTTATAGTCTCTGAGATCAACGCCATTATACAATCAGAAGGACATGGCCAAATCCACTCGGCTGTGGTTGCTGATCGAAATTTCTTCAATTACTTTATTATGCTCGAAAAGCCACACTATCGGATTATGTTTGGAAATTTGTCTTCTGTAGATATGTCACTCTATCGATGACAATTTACAGACAGGTATCCCAAATTGCCCGAATCATTGATGTAATTGTGCGCTTTAATGCAGGTCGTCTTTGGTCCATTCAATAGGCTTTGTCAATGGTGTAAAGGTACAAAAAAAAGTGTCACGGCTCACATTAACTGATTTAGCGCTGCAAAAATCAAAAATGTATAGTCGATTTTTTCACCGCATTATTTTAATATAATAAAGGGAACCAAAGATAGCCCTTAAAAATTTGGTTTATAAAATTTGGTCATATATTTTGGGCTTAACAACTTAAAATTTGTATTCTTACAGCTAGTTGATTTATTGGCGTTTTACTGAGGTACTTCTCTTATAACTGGAACCAGTCAAGACTTACTTCATTTTGCCGAATCTCGGTATCTCCACTTTAATCCTTTGCCAGGCAACTTTGTTTACTTTAAGTTCTGATTGTTAATGGCTTTTCAAAACCCACAAACCAGATGTACTGTTCTGCAATTAAGCTTGGAACAATCGCAAACACCGGGCTGCTTTGTCTCGTTTGTTTTATTTTTAATCAGAGTTGCAATCCTATTATATAAGGGTTTGGGATCCGAATTCTTTGCGGAAAATTCGCAGAGGTTCCAAACCCAGATCGGTTGAGTTTTAAAATGACAGACATTTGTTTTCTTTTAATGGGAATATTTTCATTTAATTATCGGTTACTTTTTTTTGTGAATCTATTGCATCTATTTATTTACTAAAATTAAACTTTTATTTATAAGCATGATGTCAAAGAATATTTTTATCCAGAGAAGCCCTTTTACCCTAATTTTAGAGAGGAAAATGCGCTCTCTACTGAAGTTTGTGTTGCCGAAAAATAAAAACATTAAAACAAGTGCCTGTACAATTCTAAATAAAAATATATATAACCTTTTTTTAAGCAAACTGGTGCATGCACGTTAATGAATGTGTTAATGTTAGTGAATGATGGGCGGGAAAATTGAATGTTCGTATTTATATATATATAATATTCAAGTCCGCAGAGCACCGGTTCGGCTTAAGAGTGGTTTGCAGCTCTGGTGTTAATATATAAAAAGCATAATTTATTTTCTTAATATGTTATATATTTTATCGATGAACTTTTATCACAAGCAGCAGCAAAACATATCACCAAGAAGCCAAGAAGTAGCAAAACTGGTATAGAAACGGGTGTTGGGGAATCAGCTTGCTTAGTTTGATTTGATCTTTGGAAGATGGCACCAGCTATCTTCCTAAGAAATTTGATGACTCTAGTGTAAAAACTGTCAAATATATAGGCGATTACGATTTTACAAGGCGGCTGGGCAGCTATCAACGGAAGGAGTGGGCGTTGACTAAAAATTTGTTGGTGGAAGTAATCATCTATCATGGCATCAAGTTTGGTGGTTCCATCTTAAAAATTATTAAAGATATAGTAAATTTTTATTTTTCAATTGTGCGTGGCAGCATTATTTATTTAGTTTAGTTATCTAAGACACGCCGCTAGCGATCTTCTAGATAAATGTGGTAACTCTTTTTATTTTGTTATCGATGTTATCGTTTTTCCAGCGGATTATCTTTTCTCGTCAATGCATATAGCTTGGGCTGCACACGACGTCTCCTTGGCACAGCCATTTTCTCTGTTTGAACTTTTCAAAGGCAGATACTACTATTGGTATTTTTTCAGCTCTGTTAACCACATATAAGCCGTAGGTGCTTGTTTCACATCAAAATGTGGATGACCTTGAACTATAACAATATCAAATGTTTATAACTGTATATATATTTATCATGGCATTCAATTTTATTGATCATTTTTAGGGGATATGAAATGGAACAACAACAACTTCCTTGTGATCGATTTGTATTTCTAACACTGCACAGTGGGATTTTTGAATAAACATCTTAATCTGAAATAAAAAAAAAAGAATAATAATACATGATAATTATAATAATATAACTCGATAAGTGAGACTGAAAAAAAAGGAATTACATTCAAAAAGTTTAACGTTACAACTAAAACAAGAAGGCTCTAGTCGAGAAATCCCGACTAGACGATACCCTGATCTCTATACTTTACGCGAACAGTCAGTGCTTGCAATTATGTGTGCGTGTTTGTACGCACATACTGCATACTCAACTTCAAGGTTCCATATCTCCAGTGTTTCTTAACCGATTTTAATAAAAAATTCAGAGGTTGTCATTATTTTGCTTAATGTTTCAAACGGCGTCTCAAAGTTTTCCATATTCAAGATTTTATTGTTATCAATCCCTTGTGTATATCGAAAACGGGAAGAGTTATCGAAAGACGGAAATAAACTTGTACTGCCTAGGGATTAGGCGAGCTTATGTTCCAAATCTGGAGTCTCTAGTTCTTATAGTCTCTGAGATCGACGCGATCATACATACAGACAGACGGATGTGGCTATATCGACTCGGCTGTTGATGCTGATCAAGAATATATATACTTTATGGGGTCGGATATGCTTCCTTCCTTCTTATCAGGGTATAATAAACCGTTATTTAAAATTCGTACAGCAGGGCAATATGCATTTTATGACGACTCTAAAAATTCAAATTTAAGCTTAGCTGTTTATTAATTTTGTCATGAAGTGTGTAACGCAAAACAGAACACATTTCCAACCATATAGAGTATATATATTCTTGACTAGCATCGCGACCTAGGTCGATACAGTTATGTCAGTCTGCCTATCTGATTCTATGCAAACTAGTATTTTAAGTTTAATCTCTGGACAAGGATAAGAACATTTCTCAAAATCGGACAGATCGGATCAGTATATCATATAGTTGCTATACAAATGCAAGATCTGTAATAAGTTTTACTATGGTCTTGACCCTTTGAAAAAGGTCATTGGACTTGAAATCACTAAGATATTGAACTGTGCGCCTGTGGTTTTGATGATTTTTGCTTTTAAAATGTCATAACATTAAAATTTGGTCGCGGTTTTTTCAAGCCGACTTTTTGGAAGTCGGTTTTCATATCTTAAAAACATCTAGTTCGATCCATTTCATGTACCTAAGTAAAATTGATATTTGTGCATCATATTTTCTTCACTTTCTTTGAAACCTTTACTACGTTAATAAACAAAAGTTTTTTTCAGTTGGTATTTATTTAATTAAGAAACTATTTCTTTGAAATAAATCTTCACGTAACATTGATATTTGTGCAAAAGTTTGAAATTATAAAATATTAAAGGAACTCACTAATTTAATAAAGTTAGATTTATTAATTAATATGAAATAGCTTCGCCTTTTTGTTTTTCAACCAATTTTAATCTGCGGGGCATCGAATTTACTAACGTTTTCTTCTCGAAAGATGCCCAGTTCTGGACAATGGCCATTTTTAAGTCCTTTAAGGACACAAACTGCCTTCCACCCTCAAACACCTTTGCTGACAGTATACCCCAAAGGTCCTCAATTGGATTTAAGTCCGAACTTATTGCTGGCCACTGCAATTAAGGGATATTTTTTGACCTAAAAAACGTCATCGTATGCTTTGCAACATGTATAGGAGCGTTATCCTGTTGAAATATCCAGTCCTCATCATGGAACCTCTCCGGAAATGAAATAGGTTCGCCTTCAAGCAGATCCACATACATTTTCGTACTCATTCGTCTCGGCACATAGCAAATGGTAGACTTTCCAGCAGAGCCAAATGCCGCCCGTACCAACACCATGGTTCCGCTTAAGGCAAGTCAGCCGGGGATGTCTTGGGTCTATCCAGTACTTATGATTACCGTCTTGCCCGTCTTAATTGAACTTTTTTTCAGCACTGAAAACCATTTTTTGAAACTCGCTGCCCCAAAACTTGAAGTTTTTATAAAAGGCAAGCCGGGTATTCTTATGCCGATGCAACTGTTTTGATTTCCTCACCTATGCGGTATATTTGAGATGCAACCTTTAGGCAAATCTTTTGCACCCTCTGACTATTTATTGGCTACTATTTTAGGTCCAACTCATTGACTATATTATATTTATTGATATATATATAATATTCGAGTCCGCAGAGAACCGGTTCGGTTTAAGAGTGGTTTGTAGCTCTGGTGTTAATATATAAAAAGCATAATTTATTTTCTTAATATGTTATATATTTTATCGATGAACTTTTATCACAAGCAGCAGCAAAACATATCACCAAGAAGCCAAGAAGTTGCAAAACTGGTATAGAAACGGGTGTTGGGGAATGGTAACTATTTTTATTTTGTTATCGATGTTATCGTTTTTCCAGCGGATTATCTTTTCTCGTCAATGCATTAATCAGTGGTTGGTGAACTTTTCTACTATAGGCCAGTTATCTTCCGGGATGTTTCCTGTCGAATCGTTCCGAGCTATTCCTATCGCCTATAGCTGAAGCTTATAGCTTGGGCTGCACACGATGTCTCCTTGGCACAGCCACTTTTATTTTGTTTGAACTTTTCAAAGGCAGATACTACTATTGGTATTTTTTCAGCTCTGTTAACCACATATAAACCGTAGGTGCTTGTTTCACCTCAAAATGTGGATGACCTTGAACTATAACAATATCAAATGTTTATAACTGTATACATATTTATCATGGCATTCAATTTTATTGATCATTTTTAGGAGATATGAAATGGAACAACAACCTCCTTGTGATCGATTTGTATTTCTAATACTGCACAGTGGGATTTTTGAAAAAACATCTTAATCTGAAATAAAAAAAAGATTAATAATACATGATAATAATAATAATATAACTTGATAAGTGAGACTGAAAAAAAAGGAATTACATTCAAAAAGTTTAACGTTACAATTAAAACAAGAAGGCTCTAGTCAAGAAATCCCGACTAGACGATATTCTCATCTCTATACTTTACGCGAACAGTCAGTGCTTGCAAGTATGTGTGCGTGCAAGTATCTCCAGTGTTTCTTAACCGATTTTAATAAAAAATTCAGTGGTTGTCATACGGCGTCTCAAAGTTTTCCATATTCAAGATTTTATTGTTATCGATCCCATGTGTATATCGAAAACAGGAAGAGTTATCGAAAATCGGAACTTGTACTGCCTAGGGATTAGGCGAGCTTAAGTTCCAAATCTGGAGTCTCTAGTTCTTATAGTCTCTGAGATCGACGCGATCATACATACGGACAGACGGACGGACATGGCTATATCGACTCGGCTGTTGATGCTGATCAATAATATATATACTTAATGGGGTCGGATATGCTTCCTTCTGCCTGTTACATACTTTTGCACAAAACCATTATACCCTTTTTCCCATTTTTAATGGGATTAGGGTATAAAAAACCGTTATTTAAAATTCGTACAGCAGGGCAATATGCATTTTATGACGACTCTAAAAATTCAAATTTAAGCTTAACTGTTTATTAATTTTGTCATGAAGTGTGTAACGCAAAACAGAACACATTTCCAACCATATAGAGTATATATATTCTTGACTAGCATCGCGACCTAGGTCGATACAGTTATGTCAGTCTGTCTATCTGATTCTATGCAAACTAGTATTTTAAGTTTAATCTCTGGACAAGAGAACATTTCTCAAAATCGGACAGATTGGATCAGTGTATCATATAGTTGCTATACAAAAGCAAGATCTGTAATAAGTTTTACTATGGTCTTAACCCTTTGAAAAAGGTCATTGGACTTGAAATCACTAAGATATTGAACTGTGCGCCTGTGGTCTTGATTAATTTTGCATTTAAAATGTCATAACATTAAAATTTGGTCGCGGTTTTTTCAAGCCGACTTTTTAGAAGTCGGTTTTCATATCTTAAAAACATCTAGGTCGATCCGTTTCATGGTAAAGTAAAATTGATATTTGTGCATCATATTTTCTTCACTTTTTTTGAAACTTTTAGTTGCTCGATAGGTAATTGAAATATAAATTTATTACACAAAAGTTGTTTTCAGTTGGTATTTATTTAATTAAGAAACTATTTCTTTGAAATAAATATTCACGTAACATTGATATTTGTGCAAAAGTTTGAAATTATAAAATATTAAAGGAACTCACTAATTTAATGAAGTTAAATTTATTAATTAATATGAAATAGCTTCGCCTTTTTGTTTTTCAACCAATTTTAATCTGCGGGCCATCGAATTTACAAAGTTTTCTAACGTTTTCTTCTCGATAGATGCCCAGTTCTGGACAATGGCCGTTTTTAAGTCCTTTAAGGACACAAACTGCCTTCCACCCTCAAACACCTTTGCTGACAGTATACCCCAAAGGTCCTCAATTGGATTTAAGTCCGAACTTATTGCTGGCCACTGCAATTAAGGGATATTTTTTGACCTAAAAAACGTCATCGTATGCTTTGCAACATGTATAGGAGCGTTATCCTGTTGAAATATCCAGTCCTCATCATGGAACCTCTCCGGAAATGAAATAGGTTCGCCTTCAAGCAGATCCACATACATTTGCATACTCATCTCGGCACATAGCAAATGGTAGACTTTCTAGCAGAGCCAAATGCCGACCGTACCACCACCATGGTTCCGCTTAAGGCAAGTCAGCCGGGGATGTCTTGGGTCTACCCAGTACTTATGATTACCGTCTTGCCCGTCTTAATTGAACTTTTTTTCAGCACTGAAAACCATTTTTTGAAACTCGCTGCCCCAAAAATTTGAAGTTTTTATAAAAGGCAAGCCGGGTATTCTTATGCCGATGCAACTGTTTTGATTTCCTCACCTATGCGGTATATTTGAGATGCAACCTTTAGGCAAATCTTTTGCACCCTTTGACTGTTTATTCGCTACTTCAAATTGCTTTATTTTAGGTCCAACTCATTGACTATATTATAATATTATTATTATTATATATAATATTCGAGTCCGCAGAGAACCGGTTCGGTTTAAGAGTGGTTTGTAGCTCTGGTGTTAATATATAAAAAGCATAATTTATTTTCTTAATATGTTATATATTTTATCGATGAACTTTTATCACAAGCAGCAGCAAAACATATCACCAAGAAGCCAAGAAGTTGCAAAACTGGTATAGAAACGGGTGTTGGGGAATGGTAACTATTTTTATTTTGTTATCGATGTTATCGTTTTTCCAGCGGATTATCTTTTCTCGTCAATGCATTAATCAGTGGTTGGTGAACTTTTCTACTATAGGCCAGTTATCTTCCGGGATGTTTCCTGTCGAATCGTTCCGAGCTATTCCTGTCGCGTGTAGCTGGAGCTTATAGCTTGGGCTGCACACGATGTCTCCTTGGCACAGCCATTTTCTCTGTTTGAACTTTTCAAAGGCAGATACTACTATTGGTATTTTTTCAGCTCTGTTAACCACATATAAATTGTAGGTGCCTGTTTCACCTCAAAACGTGGATGACCTTGAACTATAACAATATCAAATGTTTATAACTGTATACATATTTATCATGGCATTCAATTTTATTGATCATTTTTAGGAGATATGAAATGGAACAACAACAACCTCCTTGTGATCGATTTGTATTTCTAATACTGCACAGTGGGATTTTTGAATATACATCTTAATCTGAAATAATAAAAAAAGAATAATAATATAACTCGATAAGTGATACTGAAAAAAAAGGAATTACATTCAAAAAGTTTAACGTTACAATTAAAACAAGAAGGCTCTAGTCAAGAAATCCCGACTAGACGATATTCTGATCTCTATACTTTACGCGAACAGTCAGTGCTTGCAAGTATGTGTGCGTGCAAGTATCTCCAGTGTTTCTTAACCGATTTTAATAAGAATTCAGAGGTTGTCATTATTTTGCTTAATGTTTCAAACGGCGTCTCAAAGTTTTCCATATTCAAGATTTTATTGTTATCGATCCCATGTGTATATCGAAAACAGGAAAAGTTATCGAAAATCGGAAGTAAACTTGTACTGCCTAGGGATTAGGCGAGCTTAAGTTCCAAATCTGAATCTCTAGTTCTTATAGTCTCTGAGATCGACGCGATCATACATACAGACAGACGGATGTGGCTATATCGACTCGACTGTTGATGCTGATCAATAATATATATACTTTATGGGGTCGGATATGCTTCCTTTTGCCTGTAACATAATTTTGCACAAAACCATTATACCCTTTTTCCCATTTTTAATGGGATCAGGGTATAAAAAACCGTTATTTAAAATTCGTACAGCAGGGCAATATGCATTTTATGACGACTCTAAAAATTCAAATTTAATCTTAACTGTTTATTAATTTTGTCATGAAGTGTGTAACGCAAAAAAGAACACATTTCTAACCATATAGAGTATATATATTCTTGACCAGCATCGCGACCTAGGTCGATACAGTTATGTCTGTCTGCCTATCTGTTTCTATGCAAACTAGTATTTTAAGTTTAATCTCTGGACAAGAGAACATTTCTCAAAATCGGACAGATTGGATCAGTATATCATATAGTTGCTATACAAATGCAAGATCTGTAATAAGTTTTACTATGGTCTTGACCCTTTGAAAAAGGTCATTGGACTTGAAATCACTGAGATATTGAACTGTGCGCCTCTGGTTTTGATGATTTTTGGGTTTAAAATGTCATAACATTAAAATTTGGTCGCGGTTTTTTCAAGCCGACTTTTTGGAAGTCGGTTTTCATATCTTAAAAACATCTAGTTCGATCCGTTTCATGGTAAAGTAAAATTGATATTTGTGCATCATATTTTCTTCACTTTCTTTGAAACTTTTACTACTTTAATAAACAAAAGTTTATTTCAGTTGGTATTTATTTAATTAAGAAACTATTTCTTTGAAATAAATCTTCACGTAACATTGATATTTGTGCAAAAGTTTGAAATTATAAAATATTAAAGGAACTCACTAATTTAATGAAGTTAAATTTATTAATTAATATGAAATAGCTTCGCCTTTTTGTTTTTCAACCAATTTTAATCTGCGGGCCATCGAATTTACAAAGTTTTCTAACGTTTTCTTCTCGATAGATGCCCAGTTCTGGACAATGGCCGTTTTTAAGTCCTTTAAGGACACAAACTGCCTTCCACCCTCAAACACCTTTGCTGACAGTATACCCCAAAGGTCCTCAATTGGATTTAAGTCCGAACTTATTGCTGGCCACTGCAATTAAGGGATATTTTTTGACCTAAAAAACGTCATCGTATGCTTTGCAACATGTATAGGAGCGTTATCCTGTTGAAATATCCAGTCCTCATCATGGAACCTCTCCGGAAATGAAATAGGTTCGCCTTCAAGCAGATCCACATACATTTGCATACTCATCTCGGCACATAGCAAATGGTAGACTTTCTAGCAGAGCCAAATGCCGACCGTACCACCACCATGGTTCCGCTTAAGGCAAGTCAGCCGGGGATGTCTTGGGTCTACCCAGTATTTATGAATACCGTCTTGCCCGTCTTAATTGAACTTTTTTTCAGCACTGAAAACCATTTTTTGAAACTCGCTGCCCCAAAACTTGAAGTTTTTATAAAAGGCAAGCCGCGTATTCTTATGCCGATGCAACTGTTTTGATTTCCTCACCTATGCGGTATATTTGAGATGCAACCTTTAGGCAAATCTTTTGCACCCTCTGACTATTTATTGGCTACTTCAAATTGCTTTACTTTAGGTCCAACTCATTGACTATATTATAATATTATTATTATTATATATAATATTCGAGTCCGCAGAGAACCGGTTCGGTTTAAGAGTGTTTTGTAGCTCTGGTGTTAATATATAAAAAGCATAATTTATTTTCTTAATATGTTATATATTTTATCGATGAACTTTTATCACAAGCAGCAGCAAAACATATCATCGCCAAGAAGTAGCAAAACTGGTATAGAAACGGGTGTTGGGGAATCAGCTTGCTTAGATTGATTTGATCTTTGGAAGATGGCACCAGCTATCTCCTAAGAAATTTGGTGACTCTAGTGTAAAAACTGTCAAATATATAGGCGATTACGATTTTACAAGGCGGCTGGGCAGCTATCAACGGAAGGAGTGGGCGTTGACTAAAAATTTGTTGGTGGAAGTAATCATCTATCATGGCATCAAGTTTGGTGGTTCCATCTTAAAAATTATTAAAGATATGGTAAATTTTTATTTTTCAACTGTGCGTGGCAGCATTATTTATTTAGTTTAGTTATCTAAGACACGCCGCTAGCGATCTTCTAGATAAATATGGTAACTATTTTTATTTTGTTATCGATGTTATCGTTTTTCCAGCGGATTATCTTTTCTCGTCAATGCATTAATCAGTGGTTGGTGAACTTTTCTACTATAGGCCAGTTATCTTCCGGGATGTTTCCTGTCGAATCGTTCCGAGCTATTCCTGTCGCGTGTAGCTGGAGCTTATAGCTTGGGCTGCACACGATGTCTCCTTGGCACAGCCATTTTCTCTGTTTGAACTTTTCAAAGGCAGATACTACTATTGGTATTTTTTCAGCTCTGTTAACCACATATAAATTGTAGGTGCCTGTTTCACCTCAAAACGTGGATGACCTTGAACTATAACAATATCAAATGTTTATAACTGTATACATATTTATCATGGCATTCAATTTTATTGATCATTTTTAGGAGATATGAAATGGAACAACAACAACCTCCTTGTGATCGATTTGTATTTCTAATACTGCACAGTGGGATTTTTGAATATACATCTTAATCTGAAATAATAAAAAAAGAATAATAATATAACTCGATAAGTGATACTGAAAAAAAAGGAATTACATTCAAAAAGTTTAACGTTACAATTAAAACAAGAAGGCTCTAGTCAAGAAATCCCGACTAGACGATATTCTGATCTCTATACTTTACGCGAACAGTCAGTGCTTGCAAGTATGTGTGCGTGCAAGTATCTCCAGTGTTTCTTAACCGATTTTAATAAGAATTCAGAGGTTGTCATTATTTTGCTTAATGTTTCAAACGGCGTCTCAAAGTTTTCCATATTCAAGATTTTATTGTTATCGATCCCATGTGTATATCGAAAACAGGAAAAGTTATCGAAAATCGGAAGTAAACTTGTACTGCCTAGGGATTAGGCGAGCTTAAGTTCCAAATCTGAATCTCTAGTTCTTATAGTCTCTGAGATCGACGCGATCATACATACAGACAGACGGATGTGGCTATATCGACTCGACTGTTGATGCTGATCAATAATATATATACTTTATGGGGTCGGATATGCTTCCTTTTGCCTGTAACATAATTTTGCACAAAACCATTATACCCTTTTTCCCATTTTTAATGGGATCAGGGTATAAAAAACCGTTATTTAAAATTCGTACAGCAGGGCAATATGCATTTTATGACGACTCTAAAAATTCAAATTTAATCTTAACTGTTTATTAATTTTGTCATGAAGTGTGTAACGCAAAAAAGAACACATTTCTAACCATATAGAGTATATATATTCTTGACCAGCATCGCGACCTAGGTCGATACAGTTATGTCTGTCTGCCTATCTGTTTCTATGCAAACTAGTATTTTAAGTTTAATCTCTGGACAAGAGAACATTTCTCAAAATCGGACAGATTGGATCAGTATATCATATAGTTGCTATACAAATGCAAGATCTGTAATAAGTTTTACTATGGTCTTGACCCTTTGAAAAAGGTCATTGGACTTGAAATCACTGAGATATTGAACTGTGCGCCTCTGGTTTTGATGATTTTTGGGTTTAAAATGTCATAACATTAAAATTTGGTCGCGGTTTTTTCAAGCCGACTTTTTGGAAGTCGGTTTTCATATCTTAAAAACATCTAGTTCGATCCGTTTCATGGTAAAGTAAAATTGATATTTGTGCATCATATTTTCTTCACTTTCTTTGAAACTTTTACTACTTTAATAAACAAAAGTTTATTTCAGTTGGTATTTATTTAATTAAGAAACTATTTCTTTGAAATAAATCTTCACGTAACATTGATATTTGTGCAAAAGTTTGAAATTATAAAATATTAAAGGAACTCACTAATTTAATGAAGTTAAATTTATTAATTAATATGAAATAGCTTCGCCTTTTTGTTTTTCAACCAATTTTAATCTGCGGGGCATCGAATTTACAAAGTTTTCTAACGTTTTCTTCTCGATAGATGCCCAGTTCTGGACAATGGCCGTTTTTAAGTCCTTTAAGGACACAAACTGCCTTCCACCCTCAAACACCTTTGCTGACAGTATACCCCAAAGGTCCTCAATTGGATTTAAGTCCGAACTTATTGCTGGCCACTGCAATAAAGGGATATTTTTTGACCTAAAAAACGTCATCGTATGCTTTGCAACATGTATAGGAGCGTTATCCTGTTGAAATATCCAGTCCTCATCATGGAACCTCTCCGGAAATGAAATAGGTTCGCCTTCAAGCAGATCCACATACATTTTCGTACTCATTCGTCTCGGCACATAGCAAATGGTAGACTTTCCAGCAGAGCCAAATGCCGACCGTACCACCACCATGGTTCCGCTTAAGGCAAGTCAGCCGGGGATGTCTTGGGTCTACCCAGTACTTATGATTACCGTCTTGCCCGTCTTAATTGAACTTTTTTTCAGCACTGAAAACCATTTTTTGAAACTCGCTGCCCCAAAACTTGAAGTTTTTATAAAAGGCAAGCCGCGTATTCTTATGCCGATGCAACTGTTTTGATTTCCTCACCTATGCGGTATATTTGAGATGCAACCTTTAGGCAAATCTTTTGCACCCTCTGACTATTTATTGGCTACTTCAAATTGCTTTACTTTAGGTCCAACTCATTGACTATATTATAATATTATTATTATTATATATAATATTCGAGTCCGCAGAGAACCGGTTCGGTTTAAGAGTGTTTTGTAGCTCTGGTGTTAATATATAAAAAGCATAATTTATTTTCTTAATATGTTATATATTTTATCGATGAACTTTTATCACAAGCAGCAGCAAAACATATCATCGCCAAGAAGTAGCAAAACTGGTATAGAAACGGGTGTTGGGGAATCAGCTTGCTTAGATTGATTTGATCTTTGGAAGATGGCACCAGCTATCTCCTAAGAAATTTGGTGACTCTAGTGTAAAAACTGTCAAATATATAGGCGATTACGATTTTACAAGGCGGCTGGGCAGCTATCAACGGAAGGAGTGGGCGTTGACTAAAAATTGTTTGGTGGAAGTAATCATCTATCATGGCATCAAGTTTGGTGGTTCCATCTTAAAAATTATTAAAGATATGGTAAATTTTTATTTTTCAACTGTGCGTGGCAGCATTATTTATTTAGTTTAGTTATCTAAGACACGCCGCTAGCGATCTTCTAGATAAATATGGTAACTCTTTTTATTTTGTTATCGATGTTATCGTTTTTCCAGCGGATTATCTTTTCTCGTCAATGCATTAATCAGTGGTTGGTGAACTTTTCTACTATAGGCCAGTTATCTTCCGGGATGTTTCCTGTCGAATCGTTCCGAGCTATTCCTATCGCCTGTAGCTGAAGCTTATAGCTTGGGCTGCACACGATGTCTCCTTGGCACAGCCATTTTCTCTGTTTGAACTTTTCAAAGGCAGATACTACTATTGGTATTTTTTCAGCTCTGTTAACCACATATAAACCGTAGGTGCCTGTTTCACCTCAAAATGTGGATGACCTTGAACTATAACAATATCAAATGTTTATAACTGTATACATATTTATCATGGCATTCAATTTTATTGATCATTTTTAGGAGATATGAAATGGAACAACAACAACCTCCTTGTGATCGATTTGTATTTCTAATACTGCACAGTGGGATTTTTGAAAAAACATCTTAATCTGAAATAAAAAAATGAATAATAATATTATAATAATATAACTTGATAAGTGAGACTGAAAAAAAAGGAATTACATTCAAAAAGTTTAACGTTACAATTAAAACAAGAAGGCTCTAGTCAAGAAATCCCGACTAGACGATATTCTCATCTCTATACTTTACGCGAACAGTCAGTGCTTGCAAGTATGTGTGCGTGCAAGTATCTCCAGTGTTTCTTAACCGATTTTAATAAGAATTCAGAGGTTGTCATTATTTTGCTTAATGTTTCAAACGGCTTCTCAAAGTTTTCCATATTCAAGATTTTATTGTTATCGACCCCATGTGTATATCGAAAACAGGAAGAGTTATCGAAAATCGGAAATAAACTTGTACTGCCTAGGGATTAGGCGAGCTTAAGTTCCAAATCTGGTGTCTCTAGTTCTTATAGTCTCTGAGATCGACGCGATCATACATACAGATGGATGTGGCTATATCGACTCGGCTGTTGATGCTGATCAATAATATATATACTTTATGGGGTCGGATATGCTTCCTTCTGCCTGTTACATACTTTTGCACAAAACCATTATACCCTTTTTCCCATTTTTAATGGGATCAGGGTATAAAAAACCGTTATTTAAAATTCGTACAGCAGGGCAATATGCATTTTATGACGACTCTAAAAATTCAAATTTAAGCTTAACTGTTTATTAATTTTGTCATGAAGTGTGTAACGCAAAACAGAACACATTTCCAACCATATAGAGTATATATATTCTTGACCATCGCGACCTAGGTCGATACAGTTATGTCTGTCTGCCTATCTGATTCTATGCAAACTAGTATTTTAAGTTTAATCTCTGGACAAGGATAAGAACATTTCTCAAAATCGGACAGATCGGATCAGTATATCATATAGTTGCTATACAAATGCAAGATCTGTAATAAGTTTTACTATGGTCTTGACCCTTTGAAAAAGGTCATTGGACTTGAAATCACTAAGATATTGAACTGTGCGCCTGTGGTTTTGATGATTTTTGGGCTTAAAATGTCATAACATTAAAATTTGGTCGCGGTTTTTTCAAGCCGACTTTTTGGAAGTCGGTTGTCATATCTTAAAAGCATCTAGTTCGATCCGTTTCATGTACCTAAGTAAAATTGATAATTGTGCATCATATTTTCTTCACTTTCTTTGAAACTTTTAGTTGCTCGATAGGTAATTAAAATATAAATTTAATACACAAAAGTTTTATTCAGTTGGTATTTATTTAATTAAGAAATTTTTTCTTTGAAATTAATCTTCACGTAAAATTGATATTTGTGCAAAAGTTTGAAATTATAAAATATTAAAGGAACTCACTAATTTAATGAAGTTAAATTTATTAGTTAATATGAAATAGCTTCGCCTTTTTGTTTTTCAACCAATTTTAATCTGCGGGGCATCGAATTTACAAAGTTTTCTAACGTTTTCTTCTCGATAGATGCCCAGTTCTGGACAATGGCCGTTTTTAAGTCCTTTAAGGACACAAACTGCCTTCCACCCTCAAACACCTTTGCTGACAGTATACCCCAAAGGTCCTCAATTGGATTTAAGTCCGAACTTATTGCTGGCCACTGCAATAAAGGGATATTTTTTGACCTAAAAAACGTCATCGTATGCTTTGCAACATGTATAGGAGCGTTATCCTGTTGAAATATCCAGTCCTCATCATGGAACCTCTCCGGAAATGAAATAGGTTCGCCTTCAAGCAGATCCACATACATTTGCATACTCATTCGTCTCGGCACATAGCAAATGGTAGACTTTCCAGCAGAGCCAAATGCCGCCCGTACCACCACCATGGTTCCGCTTAAGGCAAGTCAGCCGGGGATGTCTTGGGTCTACCCAGTACTTATGATTACCGTCTTGCCCGTCTTAATTGAACTTTTTTTCAGCACTGAAAACCATTTTTTGAAACTCGCTGCCCCAAAACTTGAAGTTTTTATAAAAGGCAAGCCGGGTATTCTTATGACGATGCAACTGTTTTGATTTCCTCACCTATGCGGTATATTTGAGATGCAACCTTTAGGCAAATCTTTTGCACCCTCTGACTATTTATTGGCTACTTCAAATTGCTTTACTTTAGGTCCAACTCATTGACTATATTATAATATTATTATTATTATATATAATATTCGAGTCCGCAGAGAACCGGTTCGGTTTAAGAGTGTTTTGTAGCTCTGGTGTTAATATATAAAAAGCATAATTTATTTTCTTAATATGTTATATATTTTATCGATGAACTTTTATCACAAGCAGCAGCAAAACATATCATCGCCAAGAAGTAGCAAAACTGGTATAGAAACGGGTGTTGGGGAATCAGCTTGCTTAGATTGATTTGATCTTTGGAAGATGGCACCAGCTATCTCCTAAGAAATTTGGTGACTCTAGTGTAAAAACTGTCAAATATATAGGCGATTACGATTTTACAAGGCGGCTGGGCAGCTATCAACGGAAGGAGTGGGCGTTGACTAAAAATTGTTTGGTGGAAGTAATCATCTATCATGGCATCAAGTTTGGTGGTTCCATCTTAAAAATTATTAAAGATATGGTAAATTTTTATTTTTCAACTGTGCGTGGCAGCATTATTTATTTAGTTTAGTTATCTAAGACACGCCGCTAGCGATCTTCTAGATAAATATGGTAACTCTTTTTATTTTGTTATCGATGTTATCGTTTTTCCAGCGGATTATCTTTTCTCGTCAATGCATTAATCAGTGGTTGGTGAACTTTTCTACTATAGGCCAGTTATCTTCCGGGATGTTTCCTGTCGAATCGTTCCGAGCTATTCCTATCGCCTGTAGCTGAAGCTTATAGCTTGGGCTGCACACGATGTCTCCTTGGCACAGCCATTTTCTCTGTTTGAACTTTTCAAAGGCAGATACTACTATTGGTATTTTTTCAGCTCTGTTAACCACATATAAACCGTAGGTGCCTGTTTCACCTCAAAATGTGGATGACCTTGAACTATAACAATATCAAATGTTTATAACTGTATACATATTTATCATGGCATTCAATTTTATTGATCATTTTTAGGAGATATGAAATGGAACAACAACAACCTCCTTGTGATCGATTTGTATTTCTAATACTGCACAGTGGGATTTTTGAAAAAACATCTTAATCTGAAATAAAAAAATGAATAATAATATATAATAATAATAATATAACTTGATAAGTGAGACTGAAAAAAAAGGAATTACATTCAAAAAGTTTAACGTTACAATTAAAACAAGAAGGCTCTAGTCAAGAAATCCCGACTAGACGATATTCTCATCTCTATACTTTACGCGAACAGTCAGTGCTTGCAAGTATTGGGTTGTGTCGTATGTCTCTAAGTATCTCCAGTGTTTCTTAACCGATTTTAATAAGAATTCAGAGGTTGTCATTATTTTGCTTAATGTTTCAAACGGCTTCTCAAAGTTTTCCATATTCAAGATTTTATTGTTATCGACCCCATGTGTATATCGAAAACAGGAAGAGTTATCGAAAATCGGAAATAAACTTGTACTGCCTAGGGATTAGGCGAGCTTAAGTTCCAATCTGGAGTCTCTAGCTCTTAAAGTCTCTGAGATCGACGCGATCATACATACAGATGGACGTGGCTATATCGACTCGGCGTGTGCTGTCATCGAAGCCTTCTGCCTGTTACATACTTTTGCACAAAACCATTATACCCTTTTTCCCATTTTTAATGGGATCAGGGTATAAAAAACCGTTATTTAAAATTCGTACAGCAGGGCAATATGCATTTTATGACGACTCTAAAAATTCAAATTTAAGCTTAACTGTTTATTAATTTTGTCATGAAGTGTGTAACGCAAGAACATACCATATAGAGTATATATATTCTTGACCATCGCGACCTAGGTCGATACAGTTATGTCTGTCTGCCTATCTGATTCTATGCAAACTAGTATTTTAAGTTTAATCTCTGGACAAGGATAAGAACATTTCTCAAAATCGGACAGATCGGATCAGTATATCATATAGTTGCTATACAAAAGCAAGATCTGTAATAAGTTTTACTATGGTCTTGACCCTTTGAAAAAGGTCATTGGACTTGAAATCACTGAGATATTGAACTGTGCGCCTGTGGTTTTGATGATTTTTGGGTTTAAAATGTCATAACATTAAAATTTGGTCGCGGTTTTTTCAAGCCGACTTTTTGGAAGTCGGTTTTCATATCTTAAAAACATCTAGTTCGATCCGTTTCATGGTAAAGTAAAATTGATATTTGTGCATCATATTTTCTTCACTTTCTTTGAAACTTTTATTGCTCGATATCTCAATTTTTTATAAATTTAATACACAAAAGTTTATTTCAGTTGGTATTTATTTAATTAAGAAATTATTTCTTTGAAATAAATCTTCACGTAAAATTTGATATTTGTGCAAAAGTTTGAAATTATAAAATATTAAAGGAACTCACTAATTTAATAAAGTTAAATTTATTATTAATATGAAATAGCTTCGCCTTTTTGTTTTTCAACCAATTTTAATCTGCGGGGCATCGAATTTACCAAGTTTTCTAACGTTTTCTTCTCGATAGATGCCCAGTTCTGGACAATGGCCGTTTTTAAGTCCTTTAAGGACTCAAACTGCCTTCCACCCTCAAACACCTTTGCTGACAGTATACCCCAAAGGTCCTCAATTGAATTCAAGTCCGAACTTATTGCTGGCCACTGCAATAAAGGGATATTTTTTGACCTAAAAAACGTCATCGTATGCTTTGCAACATGTATAGGAGCGTTATCCTGTTGAAATATCCAGTCCTCATCATGGAACCTCTCCGGAAATGAAATAGGTTCGCCTTCAAGCAGATCCACATACATTTTCGTACTCATTCGTCTCGGCACATAGCAAATGGTAGACTTTCCAGCAGAGCCAAATGCCGCCCGTACCACCACCATGGTTCCGCTTAAGGCAAGTCAGCCGGGGATGTCTTGGGTCTACCCAGTACTTATGATTACCGTCTTGCCCGTCTTAATTGAACTTTTTTTCAGCACTGAAAACCATTTTTTGAAACTCGCTGCCCCAAAACTTGAAGTTTTTATAAAAGGCAAGCCGGGTATTCTTATGACGATGCAACTGTTTTGATTTCCTCACCTTTGCGGTATATTTGAGATGCAACCTTTAGGCAAATCTTTTGCACCCTCTGACTATTTATTGGCTACTTCAAATTGCTTTACTTTAGGTCCAACTCACTGACTATATTATATTTATTGATATATATATAATATTCGAGTCCGCAGAGAACCGGTTCGGTTTAAGAGTGGTTTGCAGCTCTGGTGTTATTATATAAAAGGCATAATTTATTTTCTTAATATGTTATATATTTTATCGATGATCTTTTATCACAATCAGCAGCAAAACATATCATCGCCAAGAAGTAGCAAAACTGGTATAGAAACGGGTGTTGGGGAATCAGCTTGCTTAGATTGATTTGATCTTTGGAAGATGGCACCAGCTATCTTCCTAAGAAATTTGGTGACTCTAGTGTAAAAACTGTCAAATATATGGGCGATTACGATTTTACAAGGCGGCTGGGCAGCTATC
Organism: Scaptomyza cyrtandrae; assembly: GCA_035044605.1. NCBI lineage: Eukaryota > Metazoa > Arthropoda > Insecta > Diptera > Drosophilidae > Scaptomyza > Scaptomyza cyrtandrae. Next base: position 184,073 of record JAWNNS010000647.1, on the reverse strand, counting down.
AACGGAAGGAGTGCGTTGACTAAAAATTTTTGGTGGAAGTAATCATCTATCATGACATCAAGTTTAAATTGTGCGTGGGAGCATTCTTGATGCAGTTATTTTAAGACACGCCGCTAGCGATCTTCTAGCCAAACATGGTAACTCTTTTTATTTTGTTATCGATGTTATCGTTTTTCCAGCGGATTATCTTTTCTCGTCAATGCATTATTCAGTGGTTGGTGAACTTTTCTACTATAGGCCAGTTATCTTCCGGGATATTTCCTGTCGAATCGTTCCGAGCTATTCCTATCGCCTGTAGCTGAAGCTTATAGCTTGGGCTGCACACGATGTCTCCTTGGCACAGCCATTTTCTCTGTTTGAACTTTTCAAAGGCAGATACTACTATTGGTATTTTTTCAGCTCTGTTAACCACATATAAACCGTAGGTGCTTGTTTCACCTCAAAATGTGGATGACCTTGAACTATAACAATATCAAATGTTTATAACTGTATACATATTTATCATGGCATTCAATTTTATTGATCATTTTTAAGGGATATGAAATGGAACAACAACAACCTCCTTGTGATCGATTTGTATTTCTAATACTGCACAGTGGGATTTTTAATAAAAAAAGAATAATAATATATAATAATATAACTCGATAAGTGATACTGAAAAAAAAGGAATTACATTCAAAAAAGATTAACGTTACAATTAAAACAAGAAGGCTCTAGTCGAGAAATCCCGACTAGACGATACCCTGATCTCTATACTTTACGCGAACAGTCAGTGCTTGCAAGTATGTGTGCGTGTGTGTACGCACATACTGCATACTCAACTTCAAGGTTCCATATCTCCAGTGTTTCTTAACCGATTTTAATAAAAAATTCAGAGGTGTCATTATTTTGCTTAATGTTTCAAATGGCGTCTAAAAGTTTTCCATATTCAAGATTTTATTGTTATCGATCCCATGTGTATATCGAAAACGGGAAGAGTTATCGAAAATCGGAAACTTGTACTGCCTAGGGATTAGGCGAGCTTAAGTTCACAATCTGGAGTCTCTAGCTCTTAAAGTCTCTGAGATCGACGCGATCATACATACACACAGACGGACTATATCGACTCTGCCTCGACCTTCTGCCTGTTACATACTTTTGCACAAAACCATTATACCCTTTTTTCCCATTTTTAATGGGATCAGGGTATAAAAAACCGTTATATAAAATTCGTACAGCAGGGCAATATGCATTTTATGACGACTCTAAAAATTCAAATTTAAGCTTAACTGTTTATTAATTTTGTCATGAAGTGTGTAACGCAAAAAGAACACATTTCTTACCATATAGAGTATATATATTCTTGACCAGCATCGCGACCTAGGTCGCCTATCTGATTCTATGCAAACTAGTATTTCAAGTTTAATCTCTGGACAAGGATAAGAACATTTCTCAAAATCGGACAGATCGGATCAGTATATCATATAGTTGCTATACAAAAGCAAGATCTGTAATAAGTTTTACTATGGTCTTGACCCTTTGAAAAAGGTCCTTGGACTTGAAATCACTGAGATATTGAACTGTGCGCCTGTGGTCTTGATGATTTTTGCTTTTAAAATGTCATAACATTAAAATTTGGTCGCGGTTTTTTCAAGCCGACTTTTTGGAAGTCGGTTTTCATATCTTAAAAACATCTAGTTCGATCCGTTTCATGTACCTAAGTAAAATTGATATTTGTGCATCATATTTTCTTCCTTTTCTTTGAAACTTTTACTACTTTAATAAACAAAAGTTTATTTCAGTTGGTATTTATTTAATTAAGAAACTATTTCTTTGAAATAAATCTTCACGTAAGATTTGATATTTGTGCAAAAGTTTGAAATTATAAAATATTAAAGGAACTCACTAATTTAATAAAGTTAAATTTATTATCTAATATAAAATAGCTTCGCCTTTTTGTTTTTCAACCAATTTTAATCTGCGGGGCATCGAATTTACCAAGTTTTCTAACGTTTTCTTCTCGATAGATGCCCAGTTCTGGACAATGGCCGTTTTTAAGTCCTTTAAGGACTCAAACTGCCTTCCACCCTCAAACACCTTTGCTGACAGTATACCCCAAAGGTCCTCAATTGAATTCAAGTCCGAACTTATTGCTGGCCACTGCAATAAAGGGATATTTTTTGACCTAAAAAACGTCATCGTATGCTTTGCAACATGTATAGGAGCGTTATCCTGTTGAAATATCCAGTCCTCATCATGGAACCTCTCCGGAAATGAAATAGGTTCGCCTTCAAGCAGATCCACATACATTTTCGTACTCATTCGTCTCGGCACATAGCAAATGGTAGACTTTCCAGCAGAGCCAAATGCCGCCCGTACCACCACCATGGTTCCGCTTAAGGCAAGTCAGCCGGGGATGTCTTGGGTCTACCCAGTACTTCTGATTACCGTCTTGCCCGTCTTAATTGAACTTTTTTTCAGCACTGAAAACCATTTTTTGAAACTCGCTGCCGCCCCAAAACTTGAAGTTTTTATAAAAGGCAAGCCGGGTATTCTTATGACGATGCAACTGTTTTGATTTCCTCACCTTTGCGGTATATTTGAGATGCAACCTTTAGGCAAATCTTTTGCACCCTCTGACTATTTATTGGCTACTTCAAATTGCTTTACTTTAGGTCCAACTCACTGACTATATTATATTTATTGATATATATATAATATTCGAGTCCGCAGAGAACCGGTTCGGTTTAAGAGTGGTTTGCAGCTCTGGTGTTATTATATAAAAGGCATAATTTATTTTCTTAATATGTTATATATTTTATCGATGATCTTTTATCACAATCAGCAGCAAAACATATCATCGCCAAGAAGTAGCAAAACTGGTATAGAAACGGGTGTTGGGGAATCAGCTTGCTTAGATTGATTTGATCTTTGGAAGATGGCACCAGCTATCTTCCTAAGAAATTTGGTGACTCTAGTGTAAAAACTGTCAAATATATGGGCGATTACGATTTTACAAGGCGGCTGGGCAGCTATCAACGGAAGGAGTGCGTTGACTAAAAATTTTTTGGTGGAAGTAAATCATCTATCATGACATCAAGTTTAAATTGTGCGTGGGAGCATTCTTGATGCAGTTATTTTAAGACACGCCGCTAGCGATCTTCTAGCCAAACATGGTAACTCTTTTTATTTTGTTATCGATGTTATCGTTTTTCCAGCGGATTATCTTTTCTCGTCAATGCATTATTCAGTGGTTGGTGAACTTTTCTACTATAGGCCAGTTATCTTCCGGGATATTTCCTGTCGAATCGTTCCGAGCTATTCCTATCGCCTGTAGCTGAAGCTTATAGCTTGGGCTGCATACGATGTCTCCTTGGCACAGCCATTTTCTCTGTTTGAACTTTTCAAAGGCAGATACTACTATTGGTATTTTTTCAGCTCTGTTAACCACATATAAACCGTAGGTGCTTGTTTCACCTCAAAACGTGGATGACCTTGAACTATAACAATATCAAATGTTTATAACTGTATATATATTTATCATGGCATTCAATTTTATTGATCATTTTTAGGGGATATGAAATGGAACAACAACAACCTCCTTGTGATCGATTTGTATGTTCTAATACTGCACAGTGGGATTATTTAATAACTCACGAAATAATAGAATAATAATATTTAATAATATAACTCGATAAGTGATACTGAAAAAAAAGGAATGACATTCAAAAAGTTTAACGTTACAATTAAAACAAGAAGGCTCTAGTCGAGAAATCCCGACTAGACGATACCCTGATCTCTATACTTTACGCGAACAGTCAGTGCTTGCAAGTATATGTGCGTGTGTGTACGCACATACTGCATACTCAACTTCAAAGTTCCATATCTCCAGTGTTTCTTAACCGATTTTAATAAAAAATTCAGAGGCTGTCATTATTTTGCTTAATGTTTCAAACGGCGTCTCAAAGTTTTCCATATTCAAGATTTTATTGTTATCGATCCCATGTGTATATCGAAAACGGGAAGAGTTATCGAAAATCGGAAACTTGTACTGCCTAGGGATTAGGCGAGCTTAAGTTCACAATCTGGAGTCTCTAGCTCTTAAAGTCTCTGAGATCGACGCGATCATACATACACACAGACGGACTATATCGACTCTGCCTCGACCTTCTGCCTGTTACATACTTTTGCACAAAACCATTATACCCTTTTTTCCCATTTTTAATGGGATCAGGGTATAAAAAACCGTTATTTAAAATTCGTACAGCGGTCAATATCATTTAAGCTTAACTATTCAAATTTAAGCTTAACGAAAATGAAGTGTGTAACGCAAAAAGAACACATTTCCAACCATATAGAGTATATATATTCTTGACCAGCATCGCGACCTTAGTCGATACGTTGTCAGTCTGTCTATCTGATTCTATGCAAACTAGTATTTCAAGTTTAATCTCTGGACAAGGATAAGAACATTTCTCAAAATCGGACAGATCGGATCAGTATATCATATAGTTGCTATACAAAAGCAAGATCTGTAATAAGTTTTACTATGGTCTTGACCCTTTGAAAAAGGTCATTGGACTTGAAATCACTGAGATATTGAACTGTGCGCCTGTGGTTTTGATGATTTTTGCTTTTAAAATGTCATAACATTAAAATTTGGTCGCGGTTTTTTCAAGCCGACTTTTTAGAAGTCGGTTTTCATATCTTAAAAACATCTAGTTCGATCCGTTTCATGGTAAAGTAAAATTGATATTTGTGCATCATATTTTCTTCACTTATTTTTGAAACTTTTACTACTTCTAATAAACAAAAGTTTATTTCAGTTGGTATTTATTTAATTAAGAAACTATTTCTTTGAAATAAATCTTCACGTAAATTTGATATTTGTGCAAAAGTTTGAAATTATAAAATATTAAAGGAACTCCTAATTTAATAAAGTTAAATTTATTATCTAATATAAAATAGCTTCGCCTTTTTGTTTTTCAACCAATTTTAATCTGCGGGGCATCGAATTTACCAAGTTTTCTAACGTTTTCTTCTCGATAGATGCCCAGTTCTGGACAATGGCCGTTTTTAAGTCCTTTAAGGACTCAAACTGCCTTCCACCCTCAAACACCTTTGCTGACAGTATACCCCAAAGGTCCTCAATTGAATTCAAGTCCGAACTTATTGCTGGCCACTGCAATAAAGGGATATTTTTTGACCTAAAAAACGTCATCGTATGCTTTGCAACATGTATAGGAGCGTTATCCTGTTGAAATATCCAGTCCTCATCATGGAACCTCTCCGGAAATGAAATAGGTTCGCCTTCAAGCAGATCCACATACATTTTCGTACTCATTCGTCTCGGCACATAGCAAATGGTAGACTTTCCAGCAGAGCCAAATGCCGCCCGTACCACCACCATGGTTCCGCTTAAGGCAAGTCAGCCGGGGATGTCTTGGGTCTACCCAGTACTTCTGATTACCGTCTTGCCCGTCTTAATTGAACTTTTTTTCAGCACTGAAAACCATTTTTTGAAACTCGCTGCCCCAAAACTTGAAGTTTTTATAAAAGGCAAGCCGGGTATTCTTATGACGATGCAACTGTTTTGATTTCCTCACCTTTGCGGTATATTTGAGATGCAACCTTTAGGCAAATCTTTTGCACCCTCTGACTATTTATTGGCTACTTCAAATTGCTTTACTTTAGGTCCAACTCACTGACTATATTATATTTATTGATATATATATAATATTCGAGTCCGCAGAGAACCGGTTCGGTTTAAGAGTGGTTTGCAGCTCTGGTGTTATTATATAAAAGGCATAATTTATTTTCTTAATATGTTATATATTTTATCGATGATCTTTTATCACAATCAGCAGCAAAACATATCATCGCCAAGAAGTAGCAAAACTGGTATAGAAACGGGTGTTGGGGAATCAGCTTGCCTAGATTGATTTGATCTTTGGAAGATGGCACCAGCTATCTTCCTAAGAAATTTGGTGACTCTAGTGTAAAAACTGTCAAATATATAGGCGATTACGATTTTACAAGGCGGCTGGCAGCTATCAACGGAAGGAGTGCGTTGACTAAAAATTTTTTGGTGGAAGTAATCATCTATCATGACATCAAGTTTAAATTGTGCGTGGGAGCATTCTTGATGCAGTTATTTTAAGACACGCCGCTAGCGATCTTCTAGCCAAACATGGTAACTCTTTTTATTTTGTTATCGATGTTATCGTTTTTCCAGCGGATTATCTTTTCTCGTCAATGCATTATTCAGTGGTTGGTGAACTTTTCTACTATAGGCCAGTTATCTTCCGGGATATTTCCTGTCGAATCGTTCCGAGCTATTCCTATCGCCTGTAGCTGAAGCTTATAGCTTGGGCTGCACACGATGTCTCCTTGGCACAGCCATTTTCTCTGTTTGAACTTTTCAAAGGCAGATACTACTATTGGTATTTTTTCAGCTCTGTTAACCACATATAAACCGTAGGTGCTTGTTTCACCTCAAAACGTGGATGACCTTGAACTATAACAATATCAAATGTTTATAACTGTATACATATTTATCATGGCATTCAATTTTATTGATCATTTTTAGGGGATATGAAATGGAACAACAACAACCTCCTTGTGATCGATTTGTATTTCTAATACTGCACAGTGGGATTTTGAATAAACATCTTAATCTGAAATAATAAAAAAAGAATAATAATATATAATAATATAACTCGATAAGTGATACTGAAAAAAAAGGAATGACATTCAAAAAGTTTAACGTTACAATTAAAACAAGAAGGCTCTAGTCGAGAAATCCCGACTAGACGATACCCTGATCTCTATACTTTACGCGAACAGTCAGTGCTTGCAAGTATATGTGCGTGTGTGTACGCACATACTGCATACTCAACTTCAAAGTTCCATATCTCCAGTGTTTCTTAACCGATTTTAATAAACAATTCAGAGGCTGTCATTATTTTGCTTAATGTTTCAAACGGCGTCTCAAAGTTTTCCATATTCAAGATTTTATTGTTATCGATCCCATGTGTATATCGAAAACGGGAAGAGTTATCGAAAATCGGAAACTTGTACTGCCTACGGATTAGGCGAGCTTAAGTTCACAATCTGGAGTCTCTAGCTCTTAAAGTCTCTGAGATCGACGCGATCATACATACACACAGACGGACTATATCGACTCTGCCTCGACCTTCTGCCTGTTACATACTTTTGCACAAAACCATTATACCCTTTTTTCCCATTTTTAATGGGATCAGGGTATAAAAAACCGTTATTTAAAATTCGTAACGACTCTAAAAATTCAAATTTAAGCTTAACTGTTTATTAATTTTGTCATGAAGTGTGTAACGCAAAAAGAACACATTTCCAACCATATAGAGTATATATATTCTTGACCAGCATCGCGACCTTAGTCGATACGGTTGTCAGTCTGTCTATCTGATTCTATGCAAACTAGTATTTCAAGTTTAATCTCTGGACAAGGATAAGAACATTTCTCAAAATCGGACAGATCGGATCAGTATATCATATAGTTGCTATACAAAAGCAAGATCTGTAATAAGTTTTACTATGGTCTTGACCCTTTGAAAAAGGTCATTGGACTTGAAATCACTGAGATATTGAACTGTGCGCCTGTGGTTTTGATGATTTTTGGGTTTAAAATGTCATAACATTAAAATTTGGTCGCGGTTTTTTCAAGCCGACTTTTTAGAAGTCGGTTTTCATATCTTAAAAACATCTAGTTCGATCCGTTTCATGGTAAAGTAAAATTGATATTTGTGCATCATATTTTCTTCACTTATTTTTGAAACTTTTACTTGCTCGATTATTCTTCAAATTTTTTAATAAATTTAATACACAAAAGTTTTTTTCAGTTGGTATTTATTTAATTAAGAAATTATTTCTTTGAAATAAATCTTCACGTTAAATTTGATATTTGTGCAAAAGTTTGAAATTATAAAATATTAAAGGAACTTGACTTAGCTGTTGCCATTGCTATTTTATGTCTTTTAGTGCGCGCGTCAACTTTTTATACGGCTCCTTTTCGGTTTTTTTGAGCTTAATTTTCCGAATTTTTTAAATAGTTTGCGACTATATATCCATGGATGTTTAATATTTTGGCCATGATTCAATTTTGGTGTTTTCTTTTTCTCTAAACACCGTCTTAAGAGCCATTTTTCTCCAAAAACAATCAAAATATAACAAAAAATCTTCAAAACCGCAACAATTTGTGAATAAGCTCAATAACTTTTTGCAGCGAGATAACTGGTGTGTCCCACTCACAATGTAAATGAAAGGCATGACTTTGTCTCTTTTAAAATTGTAACGGGACTACAGATAAGAAACCAATGCATGGAATAACATAACAAAACATAAGAGAAGAATCGTGTATACTCAAAAAATTAATACCGTTATAACAACACCAGTTACACGCAAAACAAATTTTGCACAAATATCAATTTTACTGAGGTTGATCAATTATTTTTGAAGTATAAGCTTCTGAAGGTAATGACTTAGATTTTATTTATTTTATTTGTACTGTTTATAAATGTAGCCAATTTAACGGTAATATAAAACTTTTAACTTTAATACATTAAATTACACACTTTTTCAAGTCAATAAAAAAAAAAGTTTTTTGAAGTAAGCTGTGTTTTATTCTGACGATATTTTATTATTTTTGATTTGATTAAATAAAAATTAATATTATTTACTAACCTGAGCTGTATCATCATGAAATATACACTTAGCCAAGTGAGACTGATGGTTTGGTACATCTCTTAAAAGCCCTAAAATTGAAAAATACGTTTATCAATATCAATATTAAATGGTTATTTTTTCAAACAGAAAGCTATAGATATTGTTATTGTGTCTTATACTCTTCTTATACTTGATTTTGCTGCCAATTTTGTGTCGAAGCATATAGGTGTAATTACTTATTTTTACTTAAGCTAATCGAATTTATGTATTTATTTTCACCATAATTTTCATTCAATAATAACAAAAGAATCGTTGCAAATTTTTTGGTTTAACATGGCATCATGATATTTTGTCTAAGACTGATTCCGATTTTTTGGCTTTGCCAACGCACGTAAAAGTAAGGTGCGCAAATAAATAATTTAATTTAACACAAAAAAAAAAACAGCCAATCCATACGAATGAAACCACTTTATTATTACCAATAAAATTGTTTAAGTGTTTAAAAACACATAAAGATATTTAATTGTACTCGTTGCAGTCGTTTTAAAAACAATATTTTATTACTCTGAGTTGAAATGTAGAAAAGCAAAACGTTCAGAATCGATTTAATTCCGCGCGGTTTACTCGAAATTGTACGGCGCCAAGAAAAAATTGTACTTATTTTTCAAAAATTTCAATGCGCGATGTTAAGTACATATATTTAGCACCAAAATAGATGTTACACGAACAAGCTCAAAATAAACTGATAAAAAATTAGGACACTATTGCTAACAGGACTTAAAAAAAGAGCTGTATTGAAAATAGAGTTATCTAGTTTGAAACAAACTTGTTCTGCCGTTAGTTTAGGAAAGTTTATATTCGTCTATAGTCTATAGCTCTTCTTGTCTCTGAGATGGATGGGTTTATACACACTATATTCATTTTACGTACCTACCCTAAAAAAAAACGTCGCCAGCCTTTGAAAGCACTTGAAAATACCGACTGTACAGCTCGAGTTTTACACATCGGTACTTAAAATTTTTTAAGGCCACATTCGCGAAATATGGTTATTCCACAATCATTCTTCATTTCATTGGCAAGCGTTCTGGCCAAAAAAATTTGGACTTTTATGAATCTGAGCATTTTTAATTTAATTAAATGTAACTGTACATACGAATTTCATAAAAATTTCACAAAGAAAATGCACCAAAAATGCAAGTGTCGAAACACTTTCGTGGCAATTAAATTTAGTGCCCTTGTTAGTATTTTAAATGTTTCTTTGTTAATGTTCATGTTTTTTAAGTTCTGTTTAGTAGGTTTAAGAGATAATTGACTGAAATACTTATAAAAAATAAAAATTAAAAACAACAACCAGTGTGACCCTATAGCTCTAAAATGCAAATATCAAAATTTTTCACCATGTCGAAACACTTTTGTGGCTTTCTGTATTTTAAATTTTCCATTCTATTGACCTTTTTTTTTTAGTGTTCGCCACTCCCCACTCAAGAATGGAAATTATGTGTTCTTTATACTTTATGAGGTCGCAAATGCCTGTCTTTCCACAAATTGGGTGACTGTAGCTGTCCAATGTGGGGTATACTATATATGGCGTATACTATAATTATATGGCTTAAGGTACTGTCGTATACGGTGCAACGACGGCATTACATTTTTTTGATTTTCTTTTGAAAGTTGTTTCCGAAATCGATTTACATAATACATAAGTCACCCGGTTTCCTTTGTTAATAAATCAAAAGTTGCAAAATAAGTTGCACCGTGTAAAACAGGTAATATATGTCAATACAATAGAAAATTTAAAATATCATCATTACCCCCAGAAATTTTCATTTTTACCCTCTTTGGGGTAATTTACCCCGGTTCCCCGACCGCTGGCCTAGTGATTAGGCGATTCCAACTAGGTATTAGGCGAGTCTAAGGAATAAGTAGGCGCCAAGAAAATAAAATAAGCTATTTAAACCTGCATTATATTTTCATGGGTCGGTAGAAAAATGAACTCAAAAAACCCCGTGGATAAGTAAGTCACTGGGTTGCGCTATAGATTAAAATGGTACAATACGCCAAAAATATTATACAAACAATGTTTAAGTGTGCAACTGAGATAGGAAATGACCGAACTAATTCCTACCAGTACAAAAATTGGTCTCAGAGAACACAATTTATCAGCAGGGAGCTTTATACGAAACCATGAAGTTTACAATGAAAAACAAGTAAGAAGGCTCTAGTCGAGAAATCCCGACTAGACGATACCCTGATCCCTATACTTTACGCGTACAGTCAGTGTTTGCTAGTATGTGTGTTTGTATGTACGCACATACTGCATACTGCATACTCAACTTCAAGGTTCCATATCTCCGGTGTTTCTCAACCGATTTTAATAAAAATTTCAAAGATTGTTATTATTTTGATTAATAATTCAAATGCCATCTAAAAATTTTTCAAATTCAAGATTTTATTGTTATCGATCCCATGTGTATATCGGAAACGGGATGAGTTATCGAAAATCGGAAACAAACTTGTACTGCCTAGGGATTAGGCGAGCTTAAGTTCCAAATCTGGAGTCTCTAGCTCTTATAGTCTCTGAGATCGACGCTTTCATACATACAGACGGACAGACGGACATGGCTATATCGACTCGACTGTTGATGCTGATAAAGAATATATATACTTTATGGGGTCGGAGATGCTTCCTTCTGCCTGTTACATACTTTTGCACAACTTCATTATACCCTTTTTTCCCATTTTTAATGGGATTAGGGTATAAAAAGTGAAAGCATTGAGGAATGTCGTAGATCGTATTTTTATCACTGACCTTCTAAACGGTATTCAAAATACAGGATTCTTCAGGATAAAACACTTCCCACTTGCTTTTTAAAAATTCGTTGTGTGTCATTTATCTATCTGTTCGCGATGTTTGTATAGCAAAAATTGTATAAGAGTTGCAATTATATTTGGACAGTTTTTATCACCAGATCGGATTAAAAAATCCCGGATGAAAAAAAAAACAATATAATGCAATTTTTCATTTGCAGCTGTATACCAATTACGGACCTTTAAGAACAATACCAGCCTGTTGAATGTTGTTCCACTGTTGCTGTAGACGCTGCGAGTACAATTTAATTCTATCCGTGTACTCTTGATGCTCCAATGTATGAGATTCCAGTGCGCTCACATTGATCATGTTACTAAAACACAGTGAAAACATAGATCCCAAAATATAAACTTAATTGTTTTACATACATAGCTGTGTTTTGTACTAATCTAGACAGAGCATTTTGGTCGTCTTTCTTTGGCAGCGACTGTGAATAATCATTGCTCAAATCAGCAGAGTTACTTCGTCGCAGGGCTGGACTTTGATTAACTGAATCAGACAGAAGATGTGTTCTTTCGCTTGGTTCAACGCCCTACAAAAAATTTTGAAAAATAAATTAAAATACAGATAGTTTTTAATGTGCTTACTTGGCTGCCTCGGTCGTCCGTACAGTTCCAACAGTTGCAGAATGACGATATATACTCAAAAATTGAACGAACATAATCCATATTTAGTTTGTTAATGTTACATTTATATATCCAGTGTTGGTTAAAACATCAACAATCAATAGGGGCGTTCCCTATAATAGGTAAAATTTTTACTTTTTATGTATTCATGGTAAGGGTTTTTATTTACGTTAAAAGTTTGACAAAAATTATGCTAAGCTTAAAAAAATTACTCCTTTATGGTTCTAGGCGACTAAAAACCTATTGTAAACAAAACGCTCACTAAGGTTCGTTAATGTTGAGAAAATATTTATATTAATTTAAAATCAATGAAAATAATTTTATGGAATTATGCCTTATGATTTTCAAGGCAAGAGTTTGTACTAAGTAAACAAATTTAAATTCTGGTCTTGACACAGGAATAATTGAAAATATGTTATTCCTGGCGTACTGTTTTAAATCGATACTATCGATTAGCTTTTTAGTATTTTTTTTGCTAATTTGCTTGACAGCCAGAAATCACGAATCAAAATAATACATTCCTGTCGCTTTACACTAGAAATTTCGTATCGCAGTGCTGGATACCTACCTTAAAATTACATACTGTCCTCTTAGGAGCTTAAGATGAGAGTAAATTCTTTAATAAAAAATGCAGTTGCATTTACAGCATACATTCGATAAGGCAATCAATATTCTGAAGTTGTTGAGAATAAAAAAGGTACCAGCACGAAACACTAAAAAACTAGCACCAAGAGAATAACTGCTTATTGTTTTAAAAAAGATAAAAATTGTTTAATATTGTGTGTTACCTGTGTCTGAAAAGAAAGACCACAAACTTCCAGGAACTTTACTCGATATATCAGTATATTTTAATAAAATAGTGCTGGGCAAAAATTGCTTACTTTAGTTAACATGTTAGTTTTTATTCACTTATATAAAACAATTTTAATTACGTCATGAAAGAGTACAACTGGACTCAGAATGTCGAAAATTACAAATAAGGAATATCTCTGAGTAGCGAGGAAATGGAAAAAAAGAGCTGAACCGAACTAGCTCAGTTGAATAAAAAACACCTCTTTTGGGTTCAATAGGCTTATCTTGGAATTGATCAAAATTATCAACAAATATGCTGATTGTCCTGATGTAAGTATAGTAAAAAAAGATAGATTCTTAATCTAAGAAGCTCACTTTGCAACAGGTTTTGGGTGGTCATTTGGCTGATTGGTGTAGCCCTAACTATTTTAATTTGCCTACGTCAATGGATCCTACATCACAAAAAGAAATTACACTGTTCACAGTCGAAAAAGAAATTGCACATTGGCTTTTTTCATCCATATTGCAATGCCGGTGGAGGAGGCGAACGTGTACTGTGGTGTGCGGTTAGAGCGTTACAGGTAACGACATACAAATATGAAAATTATTTTTAAAATTCATTATATATATTAATTTGAGTTTCAGAAAAAATACAATAACATTAAAATAGTAATTTATACCGGAGACATTGATTCAACGCCAAGCTCTATTCTGCAAAAAGCTAAAAACGTATTTAATATTAATCTTGAACTTGACAAAATAACTTTTGTTTTTTTAAAGCAACGTCATTGGATTGAAGCGGTGAAGTATCCACACTTCACATTGCTTGGCCAAGGACTGGGCTCAATCGTTTTGGGTTTAGAGGCTGTTAGCAAATTCGCACCAGATATTTTTATAGATACAATGGGATACTCATTTACGTATCCTGTTTTTCGTTTTTTAGCCGGCTCCAGAGTGGGTTGTTACGTTCATTATCCCTTGATAAGCACGGATATGCTCAAAAAAGTGCAATATCGTCAATCATCTTTTAACAACAAAGCATATGTTGCGCGTAATCCTTTTCTGACATGGTTAAAGCTTTCCTACTACCGCTTGTTTTCAAAGGTGAGTTTTATTTATTGATAAAAGGCATAAGAATCATTTTATTTTTTCAGGCATATAAGTGGGTAACACACTGTTCAGAAACTATAATGGTGAATTCAACATGGACTGAAAACCATATTGTGAACTTGCTTAATGACCCATTGAAAATTCATCGAGTGTATCCACCTTGTGAAATAGAACATCTAACAAGTCTTGAGCATACTGGAAAAGATGACGAGATTTTAATAGTATCTGTTGGTCAGTTTCGCCCAGAAAAAAATCATCCATTACAATTACAAGTGTTGTATGAGCTGAGGACGTTGCTGACTAGAGATGAAGCTCTGTGGAATCGAATTAGGCTTGTAATAGTAGGATCCTGCCGTAATGAAGAAGATTATGAAAGGCTTCGCAACATGCAAGATCTCGCAAAGCATTTATCACTAGAAAATTCAATCGAGTTTAAAGTAAACATTGCATATGACGACCTTTTGAAGGTTTTTCAACAAGCTAAAATAGGCATTCACACCATGTGGAATGAACACTTCGGAATTGGAATCGTTGAATGTATGGCAGCTGGTCTCTTAATGATTGCTCACAGGTCAGGTGGTCCCTTACTTGATATTGTTGAAACTTCTGAAGGTTCCCAAAATGGTTTTCTTGCTACAGACGCTGTTGAATATGCAGGCAGCATATTAAACATATTACTGAATTCTGTAGAAACAAACAAAAACATTATTAGTTCAGCAAGGTTCGTAATTTGGTGTTAAATTGTAAAGAATAAGCTCGAGACAATATATATTTTATATTTTTCAGATCATCTGTTGAACGATTTTCTGAAAAAAATTTTGACGATCACTTTATTCGTGCAATTTCCCCCCTTTTTGTTTAGTATTTATTAAAATAGCTTTAAAAAATAATGAACTTTTTGCTAGTAACCAAAAGCTTTTTGTTATAATATAATGAATGTAGATGAAGTGCTTTATCAATATCAAGAGTTATTAAATAAATATCGTTAATAATTTTAAAGGGCTAGCCCCACTTGCAGCACACAAAATGATTTTTTATGCAATTTTACGCAATCTACATGACCGTGTTTAACGTTCTTTTGTGTTTTTTTTTTCTTCAAACTTTATTTTATGGAAAAAAATTTTATTTGGTTTGTTGCAAATGACCGATAAATAAATGTATGCTTATTTTGGAGGTTTGAGGTGACCTAAATTGTGGCAATTGGATCATCCAACAAAAAGTGTTAAGGAATTTAATTAACTAACATAACAGACTTGATTTTAACCCAAGTGTTAGGTCTCGGACAGTCGATTGCTTTTGGGATATACAACGGTCAACTTATGAACTTATGAAAAAAAAAAAATATAAACGATCCTCCTACTTCTAGACATAAAACGTCTAGATATAAGTTATTTTAAGCATTAATATTTATGCGACTCTCACTGCCACTGAAAATTACAATTATATTTAATAATTTAAAATTAATAGTAACGAAAATAAGAAATTACATTTTCATATGATAAATAAATATATAACTATATTACTAGACTCACGTATTTTTACTTTTTGTAATCGCTGCCAGCCTGCCGCACAAGCAAATGGGCTGATCGAGCGAGTGAGCTTACAAAATGTTTATTCGCAATCTAGACGCACAAGCAGATAATTGCAACAACAAAATACGCATACAGGGCTTCATCACAAAGCCGATAAAAGAAGACTGTGCGTGTACACTTGTAGTACAAATGCAGTGAAAGTGCGTCGATTGCTGTCTCAAATCATAGTTTATAAAATTCTACACACTGATTTTTCACCTTTTAGAAAAAAGGTTATTAAAATAGTTTCGGAATCACCAATAGCTTCCACAGTTAAGCTACAGAAGACCACGTCAAATGACATCAAACTTGGCTATGATGGGCCTCAAGGAGGAAGTAAAGAAGATGGCGACGCCCAAAGAGAAGTGTTTAGCATCAAGCCCCGAGGGCTTGAACGTCGTTAAATGGAAGGATGGTTTCGGAACCAGCATCATCAATTGGAGTAAAAAAGGCCAGGAGGACCGGCAAGCCACCAACGGAGGCTATCCTGATTCGACCCGAGGGGGACCGGTCTTACGCCGATATTTTAAAAGAAATGAAGGCTAAAGTGAACCCGGAAAGTGCGTGTTAGGACCATCCGGGAAACTCGCGATGGCGTTCAAGGGTCTGAGAGCTGTTTCCTGCTTTGAGCCCAAATGTGCTGTGGAGATACGGAATCTTGATTGCTTCACAGAGGTAGCCGTTATAAAAGAGGACCTTAAGCGGGACGTGCCCAACATCGGGGAATTCAAGATTGGTCTAGTCCCGAGGACTATGAGAGGGCAAAAGATGGCTGTAGTTGAGTACGCGCGACGCATCTTACTTCCTGAGGCGCGGGAAGATGGTTTTAAATAAGGGGAGCGTGACGACTTTTCGGCGACCGGGATATGGGGAAACAATACCCGATGTCTCACTCGCCTTGGAGAACTTCGGGCCGTTCATTCGGGAATGGCAAGTCATTGAAGACTACACTGGTAGTGACCACCAATACATAGTGTTTGATGTTTACAACGGTAGTCCCCACCAACGTTAAGTCGGCGGAGCATAAGGCCACAAAAAAGGAATTACGACGAGCCATTAATCAAAACAAGGCTTGCTGCTGGAGGGAGTTGGTTGCAGACATTGAAAGGGACCCCTGGGGACTGGGCTACAAACTTGTGACTCGAAAACTGGGGGCCCTGAAATCTGTGGAAGCCAAAGAAGCTGTGACAATGGAGAACATACTCGCCGCGCTGTTCCCACAGCACCCGACCATCCCACTCTTTACCCAGGAAGAATTGAAAAAAGCGGTTCTTACGATAAAGGATGAGAAGGCACCTGGCCCGGGTGGGATACCGAATGAGGCCCTGAGGCTGGTCTACCATCAGAACCCAGGACTTCTACTGCGCATGCATAATGCTTGCTGATGGAGTTTTCTTCTCGTGTCGTGTCCTTGATGTAGTTGCAGCAGTGGAAAGAGCCGAGAACCATAAGCGGTCCTCGCCTCGCGTGGTACTTAGTGTGACTCTCTTCGTAAAAAATGCGTTTAACTCGGCGAGATAGGCAGACATGATGAAGGCTCTGGAGCATAGTTTCGGGGTCCCGACTTATCTGCTCCGAATAATCGACGCCTACCTTGCGCAGCGCGGACTACTTTATGAGACCATAGAAGGCGTACGCAGAAAGGTGGTCACGGCAGGGACGGTGCAGGATTCTAAACTAGGACCGGATCTTTGGAACGCCACCTACGATGGTCTTCTTAGACTGAAAACGCCAGAGACGTGCCTGGTTGGATATGCGGATGATGTTGCCACACTGGTGGCAGCGTGAGACCTGCAACGAGCACAGCTTAAGCTCAACCAAGTGATGAGGACTGTCAGTAGTTGGATGGCGGAACATGGGCTATCACTGGCGCTCAACAAGACAGAAGTGGTAGTCCTGACCAAAAAAGGATACCAACGACCATTTCAGTGAGAGTCGGGGAGGCTACGGTGATGGCGAAACCTGCGGTCAAATACCTTGCCATAATGATAGACACCAAGCTGAGCTTCTTCCAGCAGATAAAACAGGCGGCAGACAAAGCTGCCGCTGGTGTGACTGCGCTCAGTAGGCTAATGGCCAATATTAGGGCCCCACTTTTAGCAGACGTCGCCTCCTGCTGAGTGCGGCTCAGTCGGTGTTGCTAGATATGTACCGGAAGAGGCTCGCACAGTTTCAACGAAGGGGGCCTTGAGAGTAGCTTCGGCTTATCGTACGTTCTAGGAACTTGCTGGGTTGGTGATAGCTGGGGTGGCACCAATACACCTTCTGGCTAAGGAGCGGCGGATGGTTTCCTGAGGAGAAAGGCAGGAGAAGGGGAAAATGCCTTCCAGGAAGAGAGATCCAACACACTTCGTGCATGGCAGAATTGTTGGAAGGGGAAAGTAGGGGGAGATGGACTGCGCATCTTATCACAGACGTGGAGCCGTGGACCAAAAGAAAGCATGGCGAGGTAGATACTACCTAAACAGGTAGATACCACCTAAACAAATAGAGCTAAGAAAGCTGATTTGGACCGAGCTCAGAGAGAGTTCGATGCCGAAACAAATGAGCAGGAAGTAGAGGGCCTTTAGGCCACATGAAGGACCTTGCCTGAAGTAATATGTTAAATAGTCCCAGGCAAGCGTCCAGGATCAGTCGATTGGGTCGACCGAAGAGAAAGAGATGTTTGTTTTTTTTTTAATTTATTATTCTACTTCTAGTCCAAGCTGTATTTTTTGTTAGATATATATACCTTAAATATAAATTTAAATTAAAATAAAAAAAAATACCTTCTTTTGCACGCTGGCTCACTACCCACCAGTTTTATAGTGGTTTCAAAGTATTTCCAATTGCAACATTTTCACATGTTTATGCATATTAAAATACATTTTTCGCTTTAATTTCACCATTAATGCACCCGTAAGCATTTCGGGTTTTGTAGGACAAGAAAGGAACTAGCGCGTATATTGCATTTCTTAATTTTTATTTAGCTTGTAAAAATTTATAAGAAACATGATCGTTAGCGATTTTCCAGCGCGCCAGTGGGTGTATCAACGCAGTCAACAATTCTGTTAACAAAAATTTATTATAGTACCATAGTACTGAGTAATGGTTTCCGGTGTCACTGTTTAGTATCAGGTTTTGAAATACTCTTGAAAAAGTGTTTTATAATTTTGTGTTGAAATGTGTAACGCATAAGGAAACAGTTAATAGCACACACATTATATATACTTTTGATCACCGTCGACTTGGGTTGATATAGCCATCTCTGTCCGTCTGTTTTGAAGCAAACTTAGTTTTGGAGCAATCTATGTCTATCAACCTGAAAGAACGTGTGTATTGTATAGCTGTCATTAAAATAAAATAACTTTAATAAGGATAAACTTAAAAAATTTATATATATATATATAATTTTTCAAGCGTAAAAAATGTTCGGTGTGCCGTAGATAGCTTCCTTACTTGTTTTTTTTTAATAGTTTGGTGAAAGTTATAAAGTTGAATGTCTAGATATTAGTATGTCAAAACAATGTTGACGCATTTTTTTAGCAACTCGAACTCTTAATACTGTTTTTATGATTTACTCTTGCACGTAAATCTATGTGCGCAGGTTTGAATAGTAATAAATTATATATTTTACTTAACAATTTAATAATTAATCAATGCAAATAGGGAATGATTATATTTATAAGCCAATTTATATTTTATACTTCGTAAAATCGTTTTCTCTCTTAAAATTAAATTAAAATTCAGTTTTAAAATTTGTGAGAGTATAGAAAAGTTTCTTGCAGCCAAATAGGAAGTATAATAGCTGAACATGGAAAACTGTTGAGGATTAAAGAGCAGCAAAAAAGTTGCAACACTTGCTTAGTGATGGTTGGTGTATTTGAAAGAATTTTCTGCGAGTCTAAAAAAATATTGTAATATACATTATACATCTGTTTTAACAGCATTGTGATTAAAAACAACTTGAAAATTGGCCAAGTGTAATTTTTGTGAATTTTATTTAAACAAATTCTGCTTTTTACTGCAAATTTTACTTAAGTTATTAAAATGAAAAGCGAAAACCTTTTAGTTCAAAAAGAAGAATCAGACATACAACAGTTTTTTAATGGATCAAACATATTCATAACTGGAGGTACTGGATTTTTGGGAAAAAGTAAGAGCTGCTTTCTACTGTTTTTTGCACTGCCTAATGATGTAAATTGTTTACTTGTCAGTTTTAATAAATAAATTGCTTATATCATGTCCCGGTATTAAAATAATATACTTGCTAGTGCGTAAAAAAAAAGACAAAAGTATAGACACAAGAGTGGATGAAATGTTTAAAGATCCGGTAAAACAATTACTTGCTATTCAATATATTATTCTTTAATAAATATTCATTTACAGGTTTTTGAAAAACTTAAGAAAACTTTTGTGGAATACAGTTTTCATATTAAAGGGATTTATGGCGATTGGTACTTATATAATATATACAAAGTTTAAATTTAAAACTTATTTTATTTATACATTTTCATGCTGTAATACAGAAAGTGAAGGAGTAGATCGGTTTTGTGTAATTTTCCGTCAGTCTGTATAAATGTGCGGAGAAACCCTTAAGGATTGAAACGCTAGAATGCATTAATGTTGCTATTATTCATTTGATTCATGTAACGAAATAAACTATAGCGAAAAATTCTCAATTATTTTAGGCCGTAGTTCGAACGATCGTGCGTTTTACAGGTTTTCGATTATTATTTCTTATCATGCACGGAAGCATTCAAAACAAAATCTATACAATATCACACTTTTTCAATGTACCGATTTTTCCGTGCTTACTCATTCCTTAATCTTCGCTGTACAATTTGCTATTGAGACAACCAGCGTCAGTGAATTGTGTTGTTGGTTTGTTTTTAAGTCTGCACTTTAAGAACCAAGGCGACTTTTAAGCACAACCGATTTAATTTTGGTCTTTTATTACTTATCTATTTATAATTTTTATCACAATAACAAAATAACGTATGTATTATGTCGCCAGCTAGATGCAAAAGCAGATTATTCGAAAAACAACAAACGGGCTGTTTGCGCCCTGTATGAAGATTGAAGCTCGGCCATTAAATCGTAAACACGTGCTTAAAGTTTCAATTGAGCATGAGTTATTTCTAAATACTTAAAATAAAAGTACAAGTTTTCAATGATTTTTAATTTTCTATGTAACTTAGTTTTTTCTTGTCCCCTTGAAATTCGTTTTATATATGTATGTAAGTTTGTCTATGATTGATATATTTATTTATTAGTGAGAAACATCTACACAAAATTAACTAAAATTAAAAAATAAAATATATTTAAGTGTGAAAAAAAATCTACTAAACAACCCAAAATACCCAATCAGACCATTTGTATAAGCAGTAGCTAGAAGTTATAATTACATACAGTTTGACACAAAACTCTTTACACAAAGAAAAAATTTAAATCTTAGGATCTATATGGACACACTGGTTATAGCTTTTATTTTTTTTCTTCAATTTTTTAAATTATCTCTCAAACTTATTAAACAAAAGATAAAAATATTAACACTAACAAAGAAACATAAAAAATACTAAGAAAGGCACTAAGTTCAACTGACACGAAAGTGTTTACACACTTCCTTTTTTGCTTTATTTTCGTTGTGAAATGCGTACTTACAGTTACTTTAATTGAAAATAAAAAATTTATGTATAATCGGGACATTTTAAGACGGGTTTCAAATGCCAGGCAAGCGGTGGAGTGGGCCGCGGGCAATATGGTCAGAGAGATCAATGAAAATCCAACTATTCTGACCAGACCGCTTGCCAATGAGATGAAGAATGAATGGGGAAGTACCATACCAAGCGAATGTGTCAGAAAAGCCGTTAAAAGTACCGACTTTTAATCTCGAGCTGCTCGAAAAAACCCTTGATATCGGCGGATCGTGTAAAGAGACGTTTAGCTTTTGCTGGGACTTGCTTGGACAGCTAGATTCATCTAAAGACGGCTTGGTGCGCTGTGGTGAAACAAAAATGATGCTATACTATGATGATGGCCCCAGCAGAGTGTGACGGAAACCGTTGAAAGCTCTGGAAAACAAAAAATATTTTACTGACTGTAAAGTTTGGAAAATTATCAGTGTTTGTCTATGTTTGAAGGGAAGTATTCAGTACATAAACTGACTACTAAATGGCGTCGCACCTAGCACTTGTAACTAGGTGGACTACGGAGAGGGAGGTCCTTCGATGCGCACAGTAAGTGCGATGGTAGAAATGAGTTAGAAATAATATTGAATGCGGTGGTGCTAAGACACTAAAACACTAACTTTATTAAAGAAAGAGGTCACAATATTTATAGGTAAAAATAGCTTAGTTTACATGTTTGTGTTGTCAGTTAAATTGGGTTATTGAGTTCTCAGAAATTGCTCGCTTATGCAAAATAGCATATTTCGCAACTACCGGGTGGCTGACCGCTGCGCATATTGTGCAGTCAGCGACATTCTGTGTAGTCAGCGTTATTTTGTCGCTAAGAGTTTTCTGATCTATTTTGGAATACAAGTTTAATTGTGTCAATAAATATATGGTAATGTGTATGGTCTTGACATATTTTTAATTGTGTGTCATTTCTTATATAATTGGTTTATGCCTTATGATTTCAATGTGTGTAAACTTATATGCACCTAAACAGTCAGTGACGGTTTGGGGGTGCAACTCAAGCAAAGAGGTTTGAGAATTATGCTTCATTGAAAATACAATGTATGCCCAACAATATTTAAGTATTTTGCGCACATATTTGGTCGCCACTGCCAACAAATTTGGATTTATAAATGATGGGAAGTCAACATGTAAATTTTTTTTTATATGCTGAGGTGCTAGGTGC
Source organism: Scaptomyza cyrtandrae (assembly GCA_035044605.1). Taxonomy (NCBI): domain Eukaryota; kingdom Metazoa; phylum Arthropoda; class Insecta; order Diptera; family Drosophilidae; genus Scaptomyza; species Scaptomyza cyrtandrae. The sequence continues at coordinate 161,580 of JAWNNS010000647.1, read as the reverse complement.
TTTTCGGAAAAAAATGTACTGCCGAGCGCAATGCAAAAAATAAGAATGATTTCAAGGCGATGATCTTGGAAAATATTTCATTGGAATACGTACAAATCTCTTAAAATCGATGAAAAGGCGACTGCGAGCGGTTATAGAAGCCATCAGTGGACACACAAAATATTAATTATTATTTAAGACCAAAAAGTAATAGATAGATTGACATTGTGTAAAAACTTTGTTGTTATTTAAATTTAGTACCTTTGTGAGTATTTTTTATTTTTATTTGTTAATGTTAATGTTTTTAAAATTTTGTGTAATAGGTTTTCAAGATAGTTGATTGAATTACTTAAAAATAAGAAGAAGAAAAAATCAAAAACAAGAACTAGTGTGTTCCTTATAGCTCTAAAGAAAAAAATTAAAAATGTTTCACACTGTGTTAACACTTTGTTGCCAAACTGTACAAGCAATTTGTCGGCAGTCAGACGCACAAGCAGATTATTAACCAAAATGGCCGGCATGAAGCTCAAAAAAAAGTTTGTGAATCAAATCTTTAAAAAAATATGTAGATCAGTTTCTATGCGCATTAGTGGAAACGCAAGTAAGTGATTGATACGTTGGGTAATTGAAAGAGAGTAGAGTAGAGTAGAGTTCGTTGTATTCTTGCGACCACCGCTTTGTAAAGCCAACGACATTAATAGCTCTATGATGTATGGAAACCAAACTTTAATTTACAGTCAAGAATAATGCCTTAATTATTATTTTGAAAGACACGGTCAAGTGATGATCCATCAAGCATGTAGTGAGCAGATGGGTACTTCTACAAAATGACATGACTTTAGACTGAGATCGATTCAAATTAAGTAAATTATAACGGAACCAGGCCGAGAACGCATCCAGCATCCAATTGGAAGGATATTCATTATTATATGTTACACAAAGCTTAATATCATCAGCAAGCAACAATACACAAGACCTTGTCATAAAAACACCTTTGGTAACAAAACTAGATTATTGTGTTCGACCGTACTAGGTGAATTCAAGAAGGCTGGTGGTAGTAGATGTAAGCTTAACAAACATTTATGTTCCAAAGACTTTCGGAATAGCAGACAACCCGTAAAATTTTTAAGTTAAGAGTTAGTTAAATTTTAACAAACTAAAATAATAAAGATTCCTTTTGTACACCAGGAAACACAGTTGAGTCAAGCATCAAGTGAAATAGTCGGCAAAAAAATTATTATAAAAGCTGTTTTGGATTTGGGACGTGCTCCTTATGTGTTTTTGTGCGTTAAAATTGATATTTCAAAAATGTTAGGCTTTTAAGGTTTGACAAATAAGGGTTTTGTAGTGCAAGGTTAACTTTACTTTATGTCCATATGAAAGTTTCTAGGTTAGGGTTTGATTGAATTAAGGTAACTTAGATGCGAACTTGGACAATTATGCAACTAGACGTTTGCACTTGAAAAAGATAGGAAAACTGCAAAAAAATAACGAAAGGAGTATTCCGATTGAAAATACTCAGCATATAGATCGGAAACTGGCTGGTCAGAACTTGCATTCATATTATAAAGATACACTGATATCTTACGTTTCGAATTAACAAATTTAAAAAATTGTTTAATATTAAACAATAAAGAAAATAAAGAGCAAGTAAGATGGCTCTAGTCGAGAAATCCCGACTAGACGATACCCTGAACCCTGTACTTTACGCGTACAGTCAGTGCTTGCAAGTATGTGTGTGTGTATGTACGCACGTACTGCATACTCAACTTCAAGGTTCCATATCTCCGGTGTTTCTCAACCGATTTTAATAAAACTTTCACAGATTGTCATTATTTCGTTAAATGTTTTAAACGCTTTCTCAAATTTTTGCGAAATCAAGTTTTTTTTGTTATCGATCACAAATGTATATCGGAAACGGGAAGAGTTATAGAAAATCTAAAACAAACTTTTACTGCCTATGAATTAGGCGAGCTTATGTTCCAAATCTGGAGTCTTTAGTTTTATAGTCTTTGAGATCGACGCGATCATGGACATGGCTATATCGACTTGGCTGTTTACGCTGATCAAGAATATATATACTTTTTGGAGTCGGAGATGCTTCCTTCTGCCTGTTACATACATATAAAAATGTACGTAAAGTTTCTCCACAAACAAGAAAACAAATATACCTTCCAAAATTCAAGGAATAACTGAGAACCAGGAAACGTTTATCCACGCCACCTTTACTTTCTGATTTCAGAGTCGGCTGCGTCGACTACAACTTTTGACTCCTTTTTATTTCTTACTTACAGCCTTCAACCTGATTTCGGGCTAAGTTTCTGTGACCGAAAACTGTTAACAGACTGTGTAAATATTGTCTTTCATTTGGCTGCCACCGTAAGGTTTGACGAAAAGCTTAAAACGGCTATAAAAATAAACGTCAGCGCTGCGTATGACGTTATAAATCTTTGCAAAGATATGAAACATCTTAAGAGTGTCATTCATACATCCACGGCTTACACACATTGCCCACGAAAAACCATTGAAGAAAAATTATATCAGACCCTAAACGACACAAAAAGTCTTGTGTTAATGGCTGACTGCATCCCCGAGAAGCTTTTAGACCATGTCACACCGAAGTAATTATACGGAGTGCTTAACCAAGCAATCATAATTAACAAAATTTAGCAAAACATATTAAGCAGATGTACATACATTATGCCGGATTAATTTTTTTTCTCTACTGCTGTCCACTTAAGGCGTATTCTACGAAAAATTTTAAAATGCTTTTGCCAAGAAACTACGTGTCTGAACTTCAAAACTTTTAAAATTTAATTAATAAATATAAGGATTTAAAAGATGATACACAATTACCATTTCGAAATTTTTAGATTGTTTTTTACTCAAACACTTTGGTCCTACATTTATGCAAAAGATCTTAGGAAGGGATTAATGATTATCCGGCGACGTAGACTCGCTTTTTTTCATTGATGTTGACTTGTTTAATCTGAATCTAAAATCAAAATGGCAAGTTTTCGTGAATTTTCTAAAAAAAAAATTGTGCAAATCCAGTTTTGTATACCTCCTGGACTACATCATTTGAAGGTGAAGTCACATTAAACTTTGAAGTTTGGAAATATTTAAACATTTTAACAATTAATAACTAGCTAAAGAGATTTAAAAAAAAAAAACAGGTCACGAGCTCTTTCGAGCTTTAATATTTATCAATCAAAAATTATAAATGTTGGTAGTCTAGAAAACTTTAGATTCGGATTTAGTCGTCGGACAAGAAATAACTTTTTAGAGTTAGACCCCGCAATCCCATCTTACTCTAATAACTTTGAATATTTGTAGGTTATTGGGACATTGGCCGAACACGTATACATTTACAAAAGCAGTAGCAGAGGACGTCATTCGAATGTTTAGTAAGAATCTTCCTGTTGGTGTTTTCCGACCTGGTATTGGTAAGACCTAAATTTTATTTTTTGTTTTTAAACTTAACATACCGACCCATATATATTGTAGTGATTTCGACATACCAAGATCCTGTGTGCGGATGGATAGACAACTTTTACGGGCCAACTGGAGCGATAGCTGGAGCAGGCACTGGGGTAGTTTATTTTTAGTCAGCAAATTAAAGCAATAGTAATACAATCATTGACAAATGTTACAGGTTCTACGTACTTTACGCTGCAATCCAAAAGCAATAGCAAACATGGTACCAGTTGACTTATGTGTAAACAGCATGATAGCTGCTTCCTGGGATATATATTCGAGACATAAGTAATTGTCCCTCTTATGTTTACCACGCACACGCTCTGATATGCCATCAACATTTTGACTGCTTATATAACTAAAAATTAAAATTTTTTTTTTTTTGGATTAAAAGCAAAGTTTTGCCTCAAATAACATTTTATTACATAATATTTATCATTTCAGTACTAGAAAGGCTTCTCAAGATGGTTTACCCGTTTATAATTTTTGCACAACTAGTGAAAACCAATTAACTTGGGGTGAATTTACTACCAAGACTGCAAAATTTGGCTTAATGTATCCAACTTTGAAGGCAATGTGGTACTTGTGTTATTCCAGTACTACTAGCAAGGCGATTCATCTGATATTATTATGTTTTTTGCATTATTTACCTGCAGTGGCTTTGGACACGATTTGTTTGTGCTCCGGGAAAAAGCCACGGTAAGTGGTTTTGAATGATTTTTTTTTAACCTTAGAATATCTTCAATGTCACGAAAACAATATAAATAACATAATAGCTCTACATATCCTCGTATGCGGTCTAGACGTAATTGAATCAAGACATTTCAAAAATTTTAAATTTGAGAATAACGGTACAAGACTAGCTAGATTGCGCTATTAATTATTTAAACTAAAACTTATCGTATCTGAAACTATAGTCGGGTCATCTCGATAACGAGGCCGATGCCTTAGCAATTAATATATTCCCTACGGAAATCCTTAACCGGCTAATTGCAGTTTTACATTAACGATTGCATTTATAATTTCAATTATATTAAAACTTCCAATAATTTTGTGCAGTAACTAAATCAAACCGGTTAAAGAACTCCCACTATAGTTTACAGAAACCGCACTTAGGCCATTGATTTCATCTCGATAACGGTTTTTTTCGTGTAATGTGTTTGTGTTAGTGTATAAAAGAAACATTTTTATAAATTTTTTATAATAATGTTCTTAGATTTTTTTAATGGGTAAACTTATTTAATACTGTTTAAGCACTTAAAATTATCAGATGAGTTTTGTATTGAATGCTCAAGGAATGTCTTCAAAAACCATTTCAATAAAAATTTTGTAATTACAGGCTTTTAAATACTTATAAAAGGATTCATAAATTCATTAATGTTATAGCGTACTTTTCATTGCGAGACTGGAATTTTAAAATTGACAATGTTCAAAGCCTTTGGAAAAGAATGAAAAACACAGATAAACACACTTTTTTTTTTGACATGAATCAGTTGGACTGGGATTTGTTTCTACAACAATATTTTCGTGGAATTCGACTATACCTGTTGAATGATCCATTGGACACTTTACCAGAAGCGATGGTTAAATGGAATCGGTAAATACATTTCTTATTGAATGTTTTGATGGTTAGCATTAATCGAAACACATTTTTATTGCCAGGTTGTATTGGCTGCATCAGAGTCTTAAATTAATAATTACATCTGCAATTCTTTTAATGTTTTGTGTTTTTTTGTGGATTTAATGTAAAGGTAAGATAAGATGTAAAGGTAAGATAACAAACTTTCATTTGTATCATATACAACTTTTTAAATATTACTTTATTTAAAGCTTAATATAAATATATCGATGTCAGCACCGGATGGCTTTAAAACAACATTTAAAAAGAAGTAAAAACATTGCAGGAAGCAACCGGCTGCAGAATACTCTTAAGCCAGTGTAAAAACAGGAGGTGAAGAGTCTGCATTCAAAAGGGGCGGTAATGTGTGGGCATGGATCAAATTTTAAATATGGTCTTCAATAACTAACATATAATTTTTGGTAACTCTTTATTTGTGGGAGATTGGGTATTCTGCAATTTTTGAGGGTTGGAGTATTCGTTCAATAAATGATGAAAGTAGTAATTTGCCTTTCAAATTTAGTGACTTTAGCACAAAATTTAGTCATATATAGTTATTTCCTCTTGTAAAAGTCAGATTTGGTAGCTACCACCAATCGATTTGCACCCTTAAGTGCCCTATCCCTTATATAGACTGTGTTTTTGACATGAAGATGGCCCATGGTATTTGCAAAGTTTTAATTTTCTAGCTTTTAGGGTGTCAAAGAAACGAGCATTTAGTCCTTCGGTATTAGAGTAAAATACTACAGTGCGATCGAAAGCAAAAAACCTTGAATTTAGAAAACTTTGAGTCGGCGTTTAAAAAATTAAGCAAAAAAATAAAAATAACCAGTGAAATTTTTGTTAAAATCGGTTGAGAAACACCGGAGATTTGGAACATTAAATTTGAGTATGAAGTATGCAGTTTGCGCGTACACACAGACACACATACTTTCAAGCACTGTACGCGTAAAGTATGGGGCTTAGGGTATCTTCTAGGCGGGATTTCTCGACTAGAGCCTGCTTACTTGTTTGGTTTATTTGCATTGTGAAATTCGAATTTACAGTTACTTTTATTAAAAATAAAAACGCGCAGCTCTTGGTAATGTAATTTTCTAATCTAAATATCATTATCGGGAAAATTTAAGACGGTTTTCAAATGCCAGGAAACCGGTTATCTTTCGACATAAGCCATTTGGTTTATTACAGCTCCACCATCGGTCAATTGGCCTCTGAGATTGCAGAAATGTTTGCGATTAGCAGGAAAACTGTCTGCAATTTTTTAAGCCGCATAAAGACGAGGAAAGTATGGACGCGAAGCCTTAAACTGGTCGGCCGCGGCAAAAGCTCTAAGGGCAGAGCGAATAATGGTCAGAAGTATCCATGAAAATCCAACTTATTTGAAGAATGATTGTGGAATTACCATATCTCGCAAATGTATCCGACAAGCCATTGAAAGTACCGACCTTTAATCTTGAGTTAATAATAATAATAAATAATTGATTTAACTACTTATAAAAATTAAAAAAAAAAAATTAAACCACAACCAGTGTGTCTTTTATAGCTCTCAAGTGAAAAAATCAAAAATTTTTACAGTGTGTAATCACTTTTGTGTCAAAGTGTAGGTATCAAAACTGATTAGGTGTCATATATAAATAGTACAAATTATATAACTTTTTATACCCTGAACCCATTAAAAATGGGTAAAAAGGGTATAATGGTTTTGTGCAAAATGTCCGTCTGTCTGTCTGTATGTATTAGCGTGTCGATCTCAGAGACTATAAGAGCTAGAGACTCCAGATTTGGAACTTAAGCTCGCCTAATCCCTAGGCAGTACAAGTTTGTTTCCGATTTTCGATAACTCATCCCGTTTCCGGTATACACATGGGATCGATAACAACAAAATCTTGAATTTTGAAAACTTTGAGATGACATTTAAAATATTAAACAAAATAATGACAACCTGTGAAATTTTATTGAAATCGGTTGAGAAACACCGGAGATATGGGATATTGAAGTTTTCTATGCAGTGTGCAGTATGCGCGTACACACACGCACACATACTTGCAAGCACTGACTGTACGCTTAAGGTATAGGGATCAGGGTACCGTCTAGTCGAGATTTCTCGACTAGAGGCTTCTTACTTGTTTTTTTGTGCGTTATATATAGGTTCCCAATTTGATTAAATATTTTATTTTCTGTTTTTAACAGTTCTTTTTGATTATATGTATACAAATATTTTATTTTTAAGCTGGTGTTTAAGAAATGGAGTCCCTTTAGAGTGAAAGGGAAATTTAAAAGGTAAAAACCAATTTTACCCGTTAAGCCTTATACATAAATACTGCAACCTTGGCCTTGCCTATTGCACAATGGATAAGGAAAGTTTTTTTGGAGACATTACCAGCCACCTAATTTTTAAAACTGTAAAATATATAGTCTTTGGAAGATAATTTATCGGTTGCTAAACTGGAACCAAGTTTTTTGACTCTAGAGTTTGCGCGCTAACAAGCTGGTGTCGTTAGTACGTCCAAACAAGGTATTACATTAAAAATGTGCTTGTACTGTGTTTTCTTTAAGCTTGCTAAGGTCTTAGTGACGTTGGAGAAAAGTCGCTTAACCTTGGAGACCTTAAAGAACTTTGGAATCAGCTATTTTTTTTTGCTTTTGGTTTTGACAGACTGCAATTGTAAATTTTTTTTTATCTACAGCTCAAATTAAACGGTATCTAGGTCATTCAACAACTGCTTTCGTTTGTGTCCGACATCCACTAAAACTAAGTTTTTTTCGTTACAATATAATTGACGAAATTTTGTCTAATTAATCTAATTAACTTTGTGCATGCTTGTACATTTATTTTGATTTCAGATCAGCTAATTCTAGCTGTCACCATTAGTAATTTGACCAAAAGTATCGATACATCAGTAAAACAGCGGTACTATAGCCGCCCGAGAAAAAATTTTCTAAGTTCAAATTTAACAGAGATATTTTGTATGGTGAATGCTAAGGTGTATGTTCCTTTAAATGCTGAGTGCGCTTCTAATCCTACCTGAATGACATGCCTTTATACCTACATTAGCAAAGCAGTTAGCAGGCGTGTATTCAGTGCAAACCGACTTTTAACTCCAATCTTGGTGTCTACTTACAATTTCTGTGTTATCACGTTAGGATTATATCGCTTATCGTGCGTTGACAGCAGACCAATAAGCTGCGTCTGCTTACTGCATTAAATAAAGAACCAGCACACTAAAATGTACTAACTTAAGCCTGATGTAACAAAATACGTTCTGGGCTTGGATTCAGGTGAAAACATGTAAAACAAGTAAGAAGGCTCTAGTCGAGAAATCCCGACTAGACGATACCCTGATCGCGTATAGTCAGTGCTTGCAAGTATGTGTGTGTGAGTGCATACTGCATACTGCATACTCAACTTCAATGTTCCATATCTCCGGTGTTTCTCAACATTTAGATATTTTGTTTATTAATTCAAATGCCATCTCAAAGTTTTCCAAATTCATGATTTTGTTGTTATCGATCCCATGTGTATATCGGAAACGGGATAAGTTATCGAAAATCGAAAACAAACATGTACTGCCTAGGGATTAGGCGAGCTTAAGTTCCAAATCTGAAGTCTCTAGCTCTTATAGTCTCTGAGATCAACGCGCTCATACATACGGACAGACGGACATGGCTATATCGACTCGACTGTTCATGCTGATCAAGAATATATATACTTTATGGGGTCGGAGATGCTTCCTTCTGCCTGTTACATATATTTGCACAAAACCATTACACCCTTTTACCCTATTTTAATGGGTATAAAAAAGTAAGTCTGGTTAATAGTACTGACCACTTGTTGTGTTAAAATAAACTTAATATCTAGTTGCATTTTAAATTTATAATGAAAAAGATGAATAGGCTTTCAAATTTTTTTTTGCTGTTACTATGTAGGGCTTTGGCAGTAAATAAGTAAGTGTTCAAATATTAAAAAAATATTAAGAAAATAATAGATTGTTGTGTTGCTTTTACATATTTATTGAATATGAACTATAAAATTACGGTTTCAATAATTTACACTTAGCTAAATAAATTTACAATAATTTATTACTAATTGGCTTTGATATTGTACCTATTTTGTATTAATTTTGTTTTTAAAAAAGAGTTTTCTTTTTGTTGCAGTATAGTCTTTCATTTTTTATCATTGTCAAGTTTAGTTTTATCCAGCGAAGACGAAACCATTCCGCCACCATTTGAGGGGTACAATTTTTCCAAGTAATTAAGTGATTCATTCAGAAACGTCTGAAATTGAGAAGATATTTGTTTTAACAGAAATGTTATAATATTACTAGATAAAAACAAGATAAGTGATGCTGCTTATATCTTCTTGGAATATTAAAGTTGGATACAAAAAGTAGATTGTCCCATCCTGAGGTTAAAATAATGCGAAAGACTAATGTTGCTAGTCTCAGTGGAAAACAGCACGCCTTTTTTCTTAACAGTATGGACTAAACCTCTAAAGTAGCTCGAGGGGAAATAAATTTCACTTCTGCTCCACTTATTCTGCCTACTCCTTGAAAGCCTTGTTTAGTTTTGTGAGGCAAAGATTAGTTGTTGACATATTTCATTTTGCTGTTGTGTGGTGACCAAAGTTGAGATTGTCAATTTTCGACTTTTGATTCTATCTGCTTGCTAATGCCTAACATGGGATGGTAGTATAAACTTTATAAGAACTTCTTGCAATTGTATACTTTACTTTATAATAATTGTCCCTGTATAAAAAGTATTTACATTAATAACTTCAATGAGATTAATAAATATTACAAAAAAGGGTATTAGGGTATCAGGGTGAAGCTTTATTCTTAATCATACATTTATTTTATTTTGAAATGAAATACATTTGTCTGTATTTAAAATTTTGTTGTTGCCGACGACAAAACGGCTGCAGGTGGACGCTGTATGTGGCCTTGGGCCGTCTTTTTGTGTATGCATGCATGTGCGTCTAACGGGAATAGGCAAAACGCAAAAGGGCAAACAACAACAATACGTGATGGTTGATGTTGCTGAAACGCACACGCTGCTCAATGTGTTTTAATACCCTTTATAACCATATTCCATTAAAGTCAATGAAATTAATAATGTATATTTTAAATACAGGGACAAGTATTTGAATGCAAAATGTGTTTGTTTTATGTTTAGTGTTTATTTGGTATTTAGTCATTTTAAACCTGTTCAATAAGTTATTAATGATCTACCTAATTCCCAATATGTACATACGCATATATGTTGGAAGTCATATTTAAGTATCTCACGATTAACCTTTCAAATTCACAAAGTTCTTATAAAGTCTATACTACCCTCCCATATGAGGCATTAACAAGCACATATAACCAAAAGGCGAAAATTGACAATCTCAACTTTGGTCACCACACAACGGCAAAATGAATTATAGCAACAACTTATATTCGTTTGACGCATCGCACACTTTGAGCTAATGAGAATCCATGACAAAGCAAAAGGTAAATGTATTTCGCCACGAGCTACGTTCAGGTCTAAACTTTTGTGGTAAGAAGAAAAGCGCTCTGTTTTCCCATCCTTGTTCATTACATAGTCTTTGCAAACCCAAAAACCATGTAATACCAAGACTGGAAAATAGCTAACCCTCTTTTTTACAGTTAATATTTGCGCTCTGCGAATTAGCACCTTTGTCATCTTCATATTTCTCCCAATTAGATTCTTATTTTTCTTCATTGCTTATACTTCTCGGCATGCCGCTATATTTGAATTTGTTTTTGCTTTGTGTATGGACTGCTCATGCTGCGTCGTATGTATTTGGCACTGGGAAAAAGAGTATAATGGTTTTGTGTAAACGTATGTAACACGCAGAACGAAGCTTTTCATATATATAGGAATATATAGGATAAGGATTGGCCCTTCTCGTTTTCTACGCTCATTCTTGAACCTAAGGCTCCACTCGGTTTGGCTCGATCCGCACTTCGATCCCCCTGAAGTCTAGACCATTATACCATTTATCAGTAAAAGCTGTTCATCAGAAATCTTTCCAATGCTTACCTGGAAAGCATGCAGCACAGCTATTATTGCAGGAGAGCCAAATCCGTGCGTTATCAAGGAAAAGTGAGTGAGGTGCCTTTGCATTGAAGGCTCTAATAAATGTTGTGATCTTGTTCCAAAATGCGTAGTTCGATCTTGACTCAAAATTTGCATCAACTCCTTTGTTATCTGGAAAATTATAATTAAAAAATACAATTGAACAAATTATTTAGTGCCACGTGAGAAGCTAAAATAACAGACTATTAACAACAAAAGTTGGAAGTAGCTGATCATAGCAAAAAATCGCCAAATTACGATAATTAATTATTATTAAATAACAAACAAGGACTTTTAAAGGCAATCATTTTCCACGCGGAAAGAGCCACATGCAGATACCTAGTAATGCATTCATACACTTAGTTTTAGTTGACTTAACTTTGGGTACTGTTCTAAAGGCCCCTGGCTTTACAATTGTTGTTCATCCAAATTGACCAATTACACAAGTTTAAAGAACTAGCTGTTTGGTAAATAAGTTCATCTTTGCGTTTTTGTTGTTATTTCATTTCTAACGAGCATTGCGGAAATATGAAACCGCTGAGTGCAAAAGACGTTACGCAGCGGATCGGTTCAAAAAGCCAAGTTATTACAATGGAGCGGTGGTTGGATTTCCGATTGGAGCGGTTAACTGGAGTATTTGTGTTTTGTTTCTGTTTACCCGAAACACTTGTTTTCATAGAAGTTCCAAGAGTTTAAACTAACGTTTTTTATTTTAGTGCGAAAAAAAAGGATTGTTCTCAAAGTAGGGACTGCCGTTTCTTGTGTATATATAGATTATCCTAGTGCTTTCTTATAATTTATTTCACATTATCACAATTTATCATATAATCCCTTCTTTTTATATTTTTGAACGTATTGAAAAGGGTATAAGGGCTTTGTTCTAAAGTATTTAACAGACAGAAAGAAGCATCTCTGAGCCCAGGTATATTTTTATATGTTCCATACATATTTATGAACATACGGACAGACAGACAGACGGACGGACAGAGGGACATGGCTATATCGACTCGGCTGTTAACCATTTTTAATGGGTTCAGGGTATAACAATCATTTAAAAAATCGTATACTGGGTTGTAATGCACATGCTATTCAACCCAATATACTTGAAATAACAATTATATTAGGTTGTAATTTTAATTTAACTTGTGTTATAATATATTATGTTTTCAACTTTTTTCAATGTTGGCTTTAAAAAACTTTATTTCATTTTCTTTACTCGATGAGGCACGTTAAGTAAGGAACGCAGAAAAAAAAAGACTTAAAAAAGAGTAAGGGTCTAAATGAGAAAGCTTGACTAGGACCTATCCTGAACTCATGACCTGACGCGTACGATCATTGTTATTGCAACAACGGAACAATTATGTTCGTTTTTTTTTTTTTTTTAAATTTAAAACATAACTATAGCCAGTAAGGCAAAACCCGATCGTCTATTGGAAATCTATATATAAATAAATCTGTTTTACTGGGGTAGAACGCGCTATTTTGCCCTGTACGATATTGTTCCTAAAGCGTCACAGCTTGATTTAAAGCATTTAGGGTGTGATAAATTTAGGTATCTCCACTAAACAGGGTGTAAAAATAAACGAGAAGAAAACACGAACTAAATACAATAGATAGTGTTGTGATTCTGTACCGAACATACTTACTTGTTGAGAGTGAAGTATAATCTCTTTCCGCCGATACGAATCCTGAGGTTCCGTTTGATGGCGCACTATGTATTCTGCCAATTGCCTAGCTGGAAACTCAGTTTCGCAAACAAAATGAAAGTCTTTGGCCAAGTGCGTTGCTTCACCCTCAACTAAAGATGTGAGCAGTGTTACGTTGGCTGCTTTTCGCCTTCCGGCCGGTAAGTTCAGTCCAATTTTCTCAAGCTTTTCTCTTAGTAGCCGGCCTCCATTTTTGCTTTTCGCCCTATTAATAAAATATATATTTGTTTTAAGATTTTATCTCATAGGTAAACCAACAATTGAATTTCAATCATAATAAAACTTAGGTATCTTACAATTTAAATACCCTAAATCCTATACTTAACGCGTACATTCAGTGCTTGCAAGTACGTGTATATACAGAATACTTCTCTTAATTTTAATGTTCCATATCTCCGGTGTTTCTCGACCGATTTCAATAATGTTATTTTTTGTCTAATGTTCAAATCTAGTCTCAAAGTTTTAAAAATTCAAGATTTTGTTGTCATCGATCACATGTGTACATCGGAAAAGTTATCAAATATTTTAAGAACAAACTTGTACTGCCTGGAGATTAGGCGAGCTACTGTTCCAAATCTGAAGTCTCTAGCTCTTATAGTCTTTGAGATAGACGCGTTCATTTATAAGGACGGACGGACAGACGGACATGGCTATATCGACTCGACTGTTGATGCTGATTGTGAATATATATACTTTGTGGGGTCGGAGGTGCTTCCTATTGTTACCCATTTTTAATGGGTTCAGGGTATAAATGGGGAAGCCGACAATCTTATTTTTCTTTTTACCTTAGTTATAGCGACAAGACAATATAAACATGTGTATTTTAGCTTATATTAATCTTGAATTTAAAATTTAAAAAAAAAAACTCACCTTCTTAGAACACCACCCAACAAAGACGCGTTCAAGCACTCGGGTGGTGACAATCTACGCTGGACTTCCGCAATTGTCACCTTATACTTAGATGTACTTGACAATAGACTGAGTCTACCAGGGACTGCACAAAATACTTCACTTGGCGAACCTGAACCTATGCTTCCAGCCTCCTTTCCACCTTTCATGCCTGTGAAAAAATTATACAATTCACATTGAACTAAAAATATGTATTTACAATATAGTGGTATATATTTTTAGATATGTGCAGTGTTTGGAAAAAAAATGTTTTTCTTTGTGTTTATGTTTTGAAATTGAAAAGTGTGAACACAGCATGCATGGATCAATTTACAACAATCCTGCCAATTAGAGAGCCAGCTTCAATTTCATACATGCATTCAGGGGTAGTTATGTATTGTTATATATTGTTTGTGGTGCCTCCTTAAACACTCCGCCTATCCATAAATGAACTGACGATAAAAATAGCACCCTTTTTAAAAAAGTTTTTCAACTAAGAACTCGCGATTTAAGATCTAACAGTAAGCTTGAAAATTTACTACCGATAGATAAAGACAGCTAGCTTACGATTTTACTTTACGGTTAGTCCTCACTTAGGGAACATCATAATTTCTACAATTATTTACCAAAAACAATGAATCAAGCAAACATTTTATGATCAATTGCAAATACATTTCAAAAACTCTTCTACAAGCAACAAAGATTTTTTATTTTCTTTAAATTTTGAGATGTGCCTACTTTTGTTAAAAGGTGCGATATATTTGTATATTAAAAATCACGTTTTAAAATGTTTTAAATGTGCTCCTAGACAAATGAATTTTTATGTAATTTTTTTACATTAAACGTATTACATGTATAAGGATCTGGCTTTAGAACTTCGTTATATGTACACTGCGTCAATGAAATGAGTATCGAGGGTATGAACGCATCGATGTCGCTGACTAGAAAAGCTAAAGACATCAGATTTAGCATGTTTTTGTATACCACGCGCAGATTAATTTTCCTTTAAATTATAAACATTTCTTTTGTTTCCGATGTACACATGTTACCAATACCAATCAGATTTAGAATTTTAGCAATTGCTTTAGAAGCTAGTACTCTAGTACTTAATACAAAATAATGAAAAGATTTTTTTTTCCGCAAATGCGAAATTTTATTGAAATCAGGGTATCTTCAGATCGAGCTTTCTCGACTAGAGCCTTACACGTTACATCATATTATAAAAGGCTGATATCCTACCAACGGACAAACATGGATAGATACCTTTTTTTCTTACACTTTTTTATCTCAATTATTTCTTTGTTTTTCATTCGGGTGCAAACATACAGTGCGTGCGCACGGTATAAAATCTGGTCATGCGAAAAATCGTTTAAGATAAAGAATTAAAATATATGTAAATTTTTAGCTTTGCTTTTTCTTTTCTTTAGAAAGTCCACTCGATAAACATAATTCAAAGATTAAAAAAATATATGCTTTGTTTAGTTTATAAATAAATAAATAAGAACTTACTTTTTATTAGAGGTAAGTCTGACATAAAAGCTACATTGTCATCTAGAGCAGGAGCTTGGACTTCATCAACGGCATTCTGCAACGCTTGATGCAAGGCTATAGATTCATGTTCATGACCGAGTCTTGTGCCGTGTGCCGCCCCTGAGGATATTGCACTGCCGTAATCACTTCTTCTTTCCGTATAAGGAAACCCATGGGATAGTTGAGTCTATGGGAATTAAATTAGTAAATTAAATTGTTAATATTTAGAAAAGTTAAAACATTTTGCCTTGTCTGTGCTAACAAACGGGCCTAAATAATACTATTTTAGTGCCTGCAAAAATGTATGCTATCAGATTATAATTTTTGACTATAATTATTTGATAAAAATTATGATTTTTTTTAAGATAAAATGCAATAAACTGGATTGCAGTAAACACAATTGTTAAGGAGACGAGTGTGCTGACCCAGTAAGATGAAAAGCAAAAAAAAAAATAATTGATTGTGCTTGTGTGCTGCAGTTTTTATTTTATTTTACAGAAATGTCATGATTTTTATAATATAGCATAATCGTATTATAAGTAAAAACAAGTAAAAAAGTTTAAGTCGGAGGCAACCAACTGCGGCATACTTTGATATCAACATAAAAACGGGTGGTTACAAGTAGGAACAAGCTGTCAAAAAATCTCGAGTTGAAACAGGCAATAGCCGAGCCAATCCCAGTGTTTAGGGAAACATGTACATATTTGTTCTGCCCTTATGAATGTACGCAAGTGGTACATAGGATACGCCTCTTTAGCCGTCAACACACAAAACCCAGCTGTGGTTGCACAGAAGCACTGTTTGTAAAGTACACGCAAAAGTTTGCGACTACCCTGCTTAATTCTACGCATACATGCAAATGTTAAACATACATGCATACATGGTTGTATATTTGTAAGCCCTTTTACTTTTTGGTTAAAGAATTTTTGTTGCTACTTGCAAAGATGTTTTAACAAAATCCCAAGAAAATTTGTTAAATTCTTCGCAGCATTTTATTCATAATGCACTTGAATGGAATTCAAAACGCCATAACTTTGTCAATAGTTGTAAGAATGGGAATTTCAAATGCTAACAATGCGTTCAGCTTTTTGAACGCCTAAGAAAAACAAAACGGGATTTTAGCTATATTTTTGACGTGGAATATTCAATACTCTATCCAATAAGAGATAATGATAAAAAACAACTGAACATGGCAGACGTACGTTGCACTATTATTAACGTTCATGAAAATGTATTTACAAGCTAAAGTCACGATGACTTAAGTGTTCTTCTTATTTCTTGCAACTTAGTTGTTCT
This sequence comes from Scaptomyza cyrtandrae, assembly GCA_035044605.1. Classification (NCBI taxonomy): domain Eukaryota; kingdom Metazoa; phylum Arthropoda; class Insecta; order Diptera; family Drosophilidae; genus Scaptomyza; species Scaptomyza cyrtandrae. The sequence continues at coordinate 145,005 of JAWNNS010000647.1, read as the reverse complement.
TTACTTTTTATACCCTGATCCCATTAAAAATGGGGAAAAAGGGTATAATGGTTTTGTGCAAAAGTATGTAACAGGAAGAAGGAAGCATCTCCGACCTTAAAAAGTATTTATATACTTGATCAGCATCACCCGTCGAGTCGATATAGCCATGTCCGTCTGTCCTTATGTATGAGCGCGTCGATCTCAGGAACTATAAGAGCTAGAGACTCCAGATTTGGAACTTAAGTTCGCCTAATCCCTAGGCAGTACAAGTTTGCTTTCGATTTTCGATAACTCATCCCGTTTCCGATATACACATGGAATCGATAACAATAAAATCTTGAATTTTGAAAACTTTGAGATATGGAACATTAAAGTTGAGTATGCAGTATGTGTGTACATACACACACACACATACCTGCAAGCACTGACTGTACGCGTAAAGTATAGGGTTCAGGGTATCATCTAGTCGGAATTTCTCGACTAGAGCCTTCTTACTTGTTAGTTTTTCATATGTGATATAAGGAACAAAAGATAAATCAACAAAGCGCTTAAATTTTTGATCGGCTGGTTTGGAATAATACTTTGATGTACTACTCTTTCTTTTATATTATATACATCTTTACCATAAACTTTCCATTAGGTAAAAAGTATGATTTATTGTTTATTAACTTAAAAATTACGCAAAAAAGCAAAACCTTAGTTGGTTAGTGTGTTAGTGCAATTATCATGTAATTTTACTAAATACTTACAACATGGCCCTGTAAATCGTCCCTATGTGTTCTATGAATTCCCAGTTGATCCTGTGTGGATCTAAGGCCTGCCAACTGGTTGTAGTGATGAAGAGGGGCATGGTGCAATGAAGAAAGCGGTTGACCGTAGGGATCAGTTCCTAAGTACTCGAGCGGTCCATGATTCTGAAGAAAGCCAGAAATCTAAACTATTTTGGAAATGATACGTCCAACTGATGTGGCACCACATTTGAAGCACTTACCTGTTGTTGGGGAGGGCTTTGAGCAGAGTGGTGAAAAGGTGGCGGAAAGTATGGGGGCTGAAAATCAGACTGCAGTGATTGATGATGCATGGTAGCCGTCGACCCATGAGTTCCGCTGTGTCCACTGTGCCCGGAGGTTGGTCCACCCCTTCCCGAGTGTCCTCCCGAATGTGTTGTGTAAGCCGGACTACTACTAGATAGACCCAAGCTACCATGGCCACTAAGGCGTTCCTGTTATTGAAAAAGGTATTTTACATTAACAAATAAGCAGGAAGAAAAACTTTATAAATATATATTAAAAAAAAGAATAAGGAATACAGTTAAGCGGTTAAGGGAATTACCACTAGTTTAGACGATTTTTAACTAGGATCTGCGTTTAATGTATCTTGGGCCGCAAATTCGGATTCAAATTTAATCCGAAATCAATTTGATATTATTTTATCTTATTTTTGTATTTTCAAAAAATATTGCTTTTCTGTTTTAGTAAGAATGTGCTACATATTTTTGCTGCAGTAATATAATTTCCTAAAGATGGGCCATATCGGTTAACTGCCATCACTGCTATTCAAGTGCAAGATATGTCATAAAGTTTCAGTATAGAATAAAAGTAAGCTTTACAAGTGTAAACAATTTTTGGCGTGAATGAGAAATCTTTAATGAATAAAAATATATTGTGATTAAGGTACTTGCTTTTATAACTTATATCATATTGATAATTTGTAAAATTTTCACAAAGTCGGTTAAGAAAAACCGAAGAAGTAAATTTTTAATGTTATAACTTTTTTCTGTGTTTTTTCAGTATTTGCATAATTGGTCATTCGCATGTTAAAATTAAACACGCATTCACATGTTTTGTGGTTAAAAATTAAAATTAAAGCAACTCGATCAAGGCGTTCAAGCAAATCATTTCTGAATATATGCTATTTACGCATTTTTTTGCCCAATGTGTGTATAATTGAATTTCAAAAATTCTTTTTCTTGAACGTTGCAAACAAATTAATTTTTAATAAAATAACTTTCACCAAAGCACAAGAAAAGCAGGAACAACTTTTTCGAATATGTGAGCTTCCACTGTATTATATTGAGCATAAATATTTTGTTTTATTTTTTTATACCCTGAACCCATTAAAAAATGGGTTAAAAGGGTATAATAGATGCAAACATCTCCGACCCCATAACGTATATATATTCTTAATCAGCAACAACAGCCAAATCGATATAGCCATGTCCGTCCGTCTGTCCGTATGGATAAACGCGTCGATCTCAAAGACTATAAGAGCTAGAGACTGCATTTGGAACATAAGCTCGCCTCATCCGTAGGCAGTACAAGTTTGTTTCATATTTTCAAAAACTCTTCCTGTTTCCGATGTGATCGATAACAAAAAATCTTGAATTTAAAAAACTTTGAGACGACGTTTGAAACATTAAAAGAAATAACGACAATATGTGATTGTGATTTATTGAAATCGGTTGACAAATACCGGAGGTATGGGATATGAAAATTAAAACATTAATTTTAAGATTAGAATTTAGGCACTTGTATTATTTGCAGTCACTGAACTACTCGACATTGTCAAGTTATTTTGACGTCGGTCTGCTCGAAAATTTTTAATATGAAAATTCGCTAATACAGTTGTTACATGAATATTGACATTAGAAATTTTTTTTTTTTTTTTAGCTTTTACTCACTTGAATTTCAATGACGGCAGGCATATCCACATAAGATAAAGTCATATTATCATACTGTATTTTCAGCGGTATTTAAAGGGAGGTAAATACATATTTTGTTTTTTTTTTTCTCCAAAAGAAAATGTTGGATTGATTAATGAACTGCTAAAATTATATTTTAAGTATTAATCACAGAAACTATTTAGATATTCAAATCCTTTCCTTTTGTTTTACAATAAATATTATTTGTATTGTAAAGTTTTTAACAGTATGATTTGTAAATACAGCAACGATGAAATAGCTTAGAAACAAATTTGAACCGACGGCGAAGGCAACCACGACAGCTACAAGAGCGACAGCAGTCCGTGCACGTCAAAAACGAAATGAAAACTGGTCGTAGTCGTGTACCGACAGGGCAGCATCAGCGCCAGTTACAGCAGCAAAAGCAACAATAGCAGTATACTAACACCAGCTTCGCGTCGTAGCGGCTGTCATATCCGTCGGATAATCTTAAATTCGCCATTCAGAGCAAAGTACAAGTTCTTAAAACTTTATCATGTCCATAATTCAAAAATACATGCCATCAAAAAAAATTCTTCTTTTATAGACCTATGTAATACATATTTTTAAGTTTTATTTTTTTTTTTTTGTCAAAAATAATCTTAAAGGTCTAAGTTGAAAAAATTAGTCAAAAATCATAAATAAATATCATTAGAGAACAACTTTAAAAATTAAATATGTAATCATAAACATGTAATTTTTTTATAATATATAATATAATGATTACGGTCCCTGGTATACATTTTTGATCTTTCCCTTTGTATGAGGGCCTCGATCTCGGAGACTATAAGTAGATCAAGTTTGTTTCAAAATATCGATACCTCTTCCCACTTCCGATATACACATGATCTCTGATAATCTGATAACAAAACCCTGAGTTTTTAAAATTCCAACGCGATTAAGAAGCTTTGACATAATATTCATCAAATGTCAAACTTTCAATTAAGAAACGCCGAAGATGTTGAAGATAGCAGTAGCAAGCCCAAGCATACGCGTGCATACACACGAATACATACAAACAATGGCTGTAGGAAATAAAATCAACTTCTATTTGAGTCTTCTCGACTAGAGCCTTTAAATATATTTTTATACCCTTATACCCTACCCATTAAAAATGGGTAAAAAGGGTATAATGATTTTGTGCAAAAGTATGTAACAGGCAGAAGGAAGCATCTCCGACCCCATAAAGTATATATATTCTTGATCACAATCAATAGTCGAGTCGATATAGCCATGTCCGTCTGTCCGTCCGTCCGATATACACATGGGATCGAAACAAAAAAATGGAATCATCTGAATAATTAAACCAAATAACGAAAATCTGCGAAATTTTGTTTAAAATCGGTTGAGAAACACCGGAGATATGGAACGTTAAAAAAATTACGCGTACACACACACACAAACTTGAAAGTACTGACTGTTCTGACTGTGTGTTAAGTATAGGTTTCAGGGTATCGTTAATCGGGATTTCCCGACTAGAGCCTTCTTACTTGTTTTTAAGTAGGGCTTTGATGTTTTACAAAAAGAATTAGTGAAATTTTTGTACGTCATTCACGTGGTCGATCGCTAGTTTGTGTAAACTTATATACTATTAGGGACGAATTGTTATGAATGTATGTATGTATGTATTTGTGTGCGCGTTTTGTGTACAGCTTGTATTTGACTATGAAAAGTGTCAATGGCTTCTGATATGAAAAGCCATCGACACATCCTGTTTCGCATATCCATAGAAAATGGCGGATGAATAAGCTATAAAATAAGTCAACTACAAAGACCCCTAATGTGCTGTTATTCAAAACTGCTTTTGTAAGTTTGGAAAATTGTTTGCCCCATTGCATTCAATTATTATTAATCTTTTTTTTTTGCTTTTCGCCACGGGGTAATTCATTAAAAATATATTTAACCATTTTCTATTCTGTTGACCTTTTTTTTTTACTCTTCAACATGGGGTAATGGCAACCATTTTTTTTTTTTTTTTTTTGCCCTCTACTATGGGGTAACGTCAAAATTGACAAAAAAAATTTTGGGGTAATGATTCAAAAAGTTCCCCGACCGCTGAACTAGATATACCAAATTTGGTGGCAATGTAACACGTAACGTCCCCAAAGATCTGCATAAAAAAATTTGTGAAATAAATTTTATATAGATTTTTACAAAGCATATATTTGTTTTACCTTGAACCCATGAAATAAATAAAAAGGGTTTAAGAGGTTTGTCTGAAAGTATGATCACGTCGATTTGGTGACAAAGATCTGCATCGAAAAATTGGATGCCACGCAATATGGCTTACAGTTTTTAAGCTACATACACCAAATTTGTTGCCAAAATATCTTGTCAGCGTACATTATAAAATAGTAAAAAAGTTTAATACTTGCAAGCACTGACTGGAACTAAACTTTAAGCTGAAAGAGTAAAGTTTTGCAATTTTTAATTGATTTGCCGAAATGAGGTTGCATTGTAAAATCAGTAACAGACACCAAAAAATCTCAAGTTTGAAAAACTTTATTAAAGAAAAACTGCAATCTTTGTTTTCTTATTGTATATTTTTTGGTTGTTTTCTGTTTATATAAGTTTATATATGCATCTGTAATCCACCGATTTTAATTATTTCGTATTTAGTTTCTAAGTGTTATGTTTGTTAAACTAAAGATTTTTCTTACTATCGATAACATGTGTATATCCGAATTGGGATAAGTTATCGACATTTTGAAGCAAACTTGATCTGTCTTCGATATTGGAGAGTTAATTTTCCAAATCTGAAGTTTCGGGCTTTTATAGTTCCTGATGTCAACGCATTCATACAGACATACAGATATCCAAACGGTCACAGGTGTATCGACTCGACTGTTTATGCTGCTTTAAAATTTGTATCCTCTAAAGGGAACAGTATACCTTTTTTATACCCTGATCCCATTTAAAATGGGAAAAAGGGTATAATGGTTTTGTACAAAAGTATGTAACAGGCAGAAGGAAGCATCTCCGACCCCATAAAGTATATATATTCTTGATCAGCATCAACATCCGAGTCGATATATCCATGTCCGTCTGTCCGTCCGTATGTATTAGCCAACCGATCTCAGAGACTATAAAAGCTAGAGACTCCAGATTTGGAACTTAAGCTCGCCTAATCCCTAGGCAGTACAAGTTTGTTTTCGATTTTCGATAACTCATCCCGTTTCCGATATACACATGTGATCGATAACAACAAAATCTTGAATTTTGAAAACTTTGAGATAACATTTGAAATATTAAACAAAATAATGACAATCTGTGAACTTTTTATAAAAATCGGTTCAGAAACACCGGAGATATAAGACATTGAAGTTTTCTATGCAGTGTGCAGTATGCGCGTACACACATACACACATACTTGCAAGCACTGACTGTACGCGTAAAGTAAAGGGATCAGGGTATCGTCTAGTCGGGATTTCTCGACTAGAGCCTTCTTACTTGTTTTTTACTCATTTCATGGGTTCAGGGTATAAAAAGCATCAATTTACACTTTTCTTTAAGGACGAAAATTAATAGAACTAAACCAATTCGTGCTTTTCTTGATTGGGCGTTAAGCTTTTACAATCTGATGTACACTTTTTATTCCATGAACCCATTAAAAATGGGTAAAAAGGGCAAAAGTATGTAATAAGTATATATATTCTTGATCACAATCAACAGTCGAGTCGATAAAGCCATGTCTGTCCGTCCGTCTGTCTGTCCGTTTGTCCGTCCGTATGTATGAACGCGTCGATCTCAGAGACTATAAGAGCTAGAGACTCCAGATTTGAAAGACTAGCTCGCCTAATCCCTAGGCAATACAAGTTTGTTTTCGATTTTCGATAACTCTTCCCGTTTCCGATATACACATGGGATCGATAACAAAAAAATGGAATCATTTGAATAATTAAACAAAAGAATGAAAATCTGCGAAATTTTTTTAAAATCGGTTGAGAAACACCGGAGATATGGAACGTTGAAGTTGAGTATGCAGTATGCAGTAAACGCGTACACACACACACAAACTTCAGGGTATCGTCTAGTCGTTTTTTTCTAGTCCTTTCTAGTTCTTTCTTGTTTTTTTACAGTATATCGTTGCCAAATAAAAGATGTGCTCTTTAAATTGTTCAAAGAGTTAGAGTCATACATACAAAGGTATGTATATACCTGTATATACCTAAATTGATCGTAGATTGTTTATAAATGTAACCGTTAAAAAAAATGTATAATTGTATACTTAGTGTATTGGCCAGCGCGAACTTGGCAATTGAGATCTAGACACGACTTTATTGTGGTTATAATTTAAAATAATTTTGATTGATTACTTTGGATTATCTTGTCATTTGCCAGCATCAAATAGAATATTTAACGACACTGATAAACCGGTTTGCGTTTGTTTTGTATGAGTTTCAGCTTTTAGTTTGTTTTACTGAAAAAAAAATTTCATGCAGACCTACTGAAAATGTGCGTTAGAGCTTGATCAAATCCAAAGCTAGACGCTTACTTTGCAATATCTGCGAGCAAGAAAAATGATTTAAGACAACTTTTGATACTATCAAAAAGTGATCACCACAAATGACACACATAGTATTAAATATCTGTATATTTAAGTTAATTTTTGAATCTTACGTTGTTGTTCCTTCACTTTATATGTTAAAAAGTTCTCTATAAGTAAGTATAATTAATCTTTTCGAATTTTAAAATTTTCTATTCACATAAAAAAATACCTAAACTAACTAATTACAAGGAAATTATTGATTACGACGTGCATCAAAAGTCTGCATTAAGGAATTCCGGGTAATGATCACCCATACCATCCCTTTCAATTGAATACGGAAATGTTATCACGAACCAAAATTGCAATGTAAATTACTATTTACGTTGGTTAAGATTTTATCAAGAACCACTCCTCTTAACAAAAACCGAAGTTCTTAAAAAGACCTTTTAGTGGGAGGTACTACTTTTCTTCAAGCTGAGGATTTTCATCAAACGCTACTTGTGGTAAGTGCTAAGTAAAACAACTGCCGATAAATTAAATGCACTCTTAATTTTTGTATCTTTTGAGTCTTTTACAAAATATTAAACCTACAAGCCGGGGCTCCTGCCCTAAAACATTTAAAAGACTTAGAGTTACCAAACTTAAAGCATAAAGATTTAGATTTGGTTACATCTGTCCTGTCTTCTTCAAAAAATATATAAGTGTAAGAAACTTCGAATTTGAAATATTAGGTAGCGAATGCCATAGGCTAATTAAGTTTGCTTTAAGTTATCGATAGCTTTTATGGTTTTCAATAAACAATTACTATATATAACAATAAAATGTTAAATTTTCAAGATTTCGCCTTTAAAAACTTTCACATATTATTAACCATCTGTGAAAATTTTTTATCAGTGCACGAAATATATGGAAGTTACTATTGTTATTAGGTACGCAATAGGCATAAAAGGCATATTGTTTAAGAACCCAAACATTGTTTAAGTTAACGAAGTTCTAGACGAACTTTCTCGAATGAAGCTTTAGTTGAATAAGGTTTTGGTCCGACGGTGAAAGATAAGGCTTTAATGACTTGAAGCTTCTTATTTATTTGAAGTGCATAATGTACTAAGCTTAAATGAAGTGCACAAGGTTCGGCGTGTAGATTTTGCATTATTAATACTAATATTGAGAAAATTTTTTTTTCAATCACATAAGATTTTTGCACGTTGACTATTATCTGTCGTGAATATGCTGAAATTTAAAAATGTACATTGGTGGTCAATACTCCCATACAATAATTCAAGATATAAATAAATAAATAATAAAGGTACGAATGGTTGACTGGCTGGTTTATAAAGGTACAGGTAGACGGTGTGAAGCTGTTGAACAGGTCGAAATAGTTTCACCTCCACCTCAAACGTGTGCAGAACGAAAGAAAAATACATACACATACGCACACACACACACATACATACGTACAAATGCGCACTACAAATGGTATTCTAATGAAATGCTATCCACTCGTCAATGATCAATTGTCATTAAAAGAGCTTTGACTCCAAGCTACGTCTTTTCTATTACCCAAGCCATGTAAATCGCCAAACATATTGTTGTGGATTATATTTGACAATACACAGCATATATACAAGCTTAATCAGTAAAATATATAAGGTAAAGTTATAAAAAAAAAAAATTGATAAGGCAATTTTTAAATTAAACAAAACCAGCAAAACATATCTTAAAAGTAAAATACTCGACGGCTTCTTGTTCCAAAAACCAATGCATCACATCTCAACAAACCATACTTCAAACTTAAAACAGGCAAATAGAAATTGTTAAAGACCATAACAAACAACAAAACATTAGATCACCCAACCTCACCTAACGGTATTAATGTATCAGCTGTTATAACAAAATATTACTGCACAGCGCAAGTCATCGCATTTCCCAAACACACCAAAACGAACAGTTCAAGAATGTTTTTGTTTTTTGGTGGAGCAAAATCCTACATGAACTACTTAAAACAAAACAAATAGCCTGAATAACACTCAATCGCGTTATCACTACCGAATATTTTATAAACTGTTAGCGCACAAGCGCTAAACTCAAATTTTAAACTAAAAAATGAAGTTGTAAAAATTTGTTAACGTACACTTCAAACCATCATTGCCATCACCATTGTACAAAAATGTTTACTAGTATCAGATGCTTGGGTGGTCCTTTTATGAGAACCAAATAATCGCGATACAAAACCCACCACCGGAGAAAACAACAACATACATAGCAAAATAGCCAACATCCTCCCCCTTAAGAGTTCTTGCTCAGAAAATACAAAGAAAATACCTCCAACATAGAATGTAACATAACAACCATATGTTGAATTAGCATTCGCTTTCCAAATACTCAAAGAATCCACAACCTGCAACACAGAATAATAAATGACAATAAATAGTTCAATCACAACGAAAGTTAAAATCAACAACTTATTTAAGCAAATTTTCATAGTACCCCGATTCTAGAAAACCAGTCTTATCATGCCACTACTCAAACCTAATAATACAACAAAAAACCTCGACAATTTAATAGCAAAAAGAACCTGGTGGCTTGTCCGCTATAACAACTTCCTGAACCCCATCCAATTCGAATCAATCCCGCAGCAATATAAGCCCACATCACTAATCAATCGTGACTGCACAAGAGCTTTCGACAGATTAGACGTCACCAACTTCACAAATTAAAACTGGGTTTTAAATAGGTCTATAAAATAAGAACGATTTATTTTAATGAGGTATCGGAGCCCTTTTCGTTGTGTTTTTAAGTCCTGAACACGAAGGCGTTTCAAATTTTGCATATCACGTCAGGATTTCGAAAAATATGTGTGTGAAAAATATCTGAAAAATATCCCAAAAAACGTTTAAAACATCCTACAACAACACATTCTAACTGACGGGCTCAAAACAAATCACCTTACACCTTATTCGACCAAAAACCAAAACTACTTGATTTTTCTTGTGTTCCTTGACGGGTGCTTCGATCTCTGCGTTAGTTTTATGAATCTCGAATTTCTAGCTCTTATTTCTGTTCTACGTTTATTTATTATTTATTATTGCAATTGTTTACATGGTATTAAAGCGCCATCTTTCAAAAATTACTTTGATTCAGTTCACTGTAGCGCCCTCTCACACCAAATGAGTTAAACATAATACTGCTGTTTAAATATAAAAATGAACAATAGGTGGCGCGATTTACATCAATGTTTTTGGCTTCAAGTAAATATAGAAAGCCATCGAAAAACGTACCTAAGCATTTGCAAAATCTTACTACTTTGAATTGCGATTAACTAATTCATAAGTGAAATGCAATTGTCATTCAAAATATTTTTTATTAGTTTTGTTCTATTACATTTTAGAAATACTCACTGAACCCTATACTTCACGCGTACAGTCAGTGCTTCCAAAAATGTGTGTGTCTACGCCAGCGGTCGAGGAACTTTTTGAACCATTACCCCAAAACATTGTTGTGGAAGTTGACCTTACCCCAAAATATTGTTGTGTAAGTTCCCATTACCCCATTATGTTGTGTAAGTTGCCATTACCCCATTGTAAGGAGAAAAAAAAAGGTCAACACAATAGAAAATGGTTAGATATATATACCTTTTTAATGAATTACCCCATGGCGAAAAGCAATAAAAAAAAAAGGTCAATAGAATAGAAAATTCAAAATATATATGTCTAAATCATTTCTAAATCTAAATCATCACCATTACCCCCTGAAATTTCACTTTTACCCCATTTGGGGTAATTTACCCCGGTTCCCCGAGCGCTGGTCTACGCGCATACTGCATACTCAACTTCAATGTTCCATATCTCCGGTGTTTCTTAACCGATTTCAATTTCACACCTTTTCATTGTTTAGTTTCAAAGTTTTCAAAATTCAAGATTTTGTTGTTATCGATCCCATGTGTATATCGGAAACGGGAAGAGTTATCGAAAATCGAAAACAAACTTGTACTGCATAGGGATTGGGCGAGCTTAAGTTCCAAATCTGGAGTCTCTATCTCTTATATTCTCTGAGATCGACGTACATACGGACATACATACGGACAGATAGACCGACGGACGGACATGGCTATATCGACTCGACTGTTGATGCTGATCAAGAATATATATACTTTATGGGGTCGGAGATGCTTCCTTCTGCCTGTTACCCATTTTTAATGGGTTCAGGGTATAAAAACAAAGCTGCAGACTGACGCAACCGACTGCAAAAAAAGCTGGGTTCGCTTGTAAAAGGGGGTGCAGTAGTGGGAAACAAAACTTGTGCGGTATTTAGAAATCTGTAACATCTGAAAAACAAAATTGCGTCAAATTTTGTGTTTTTTAAAGGAAGTTATCTGTAATAAAACATTGGGTGACTCTAGCTGTGCTTATATCGATTTTTTAACCCCCTTGTAGGTCTATCGCCTCATCGTGACACTTTGTCTGACGCAAAATAGTTCAAATTTTCAGTTACTTTCGGTATCAGGGTATAGAAAGTCTTATTTATTTAATTTTAATTGTTTATTAACCTTGAAAACTTTTTTTTGATTTGTGGCCAGAAAAGTATAAACAGCTTAAGTTTATGCACAACCAAAAGTAAAGAAACAACTGCTGATTCTGTGTAAGTGCCAAAAACTTTTCTTTTTTCGTAATTGAATCTGAATTTACTATGTAAGGAGCATGGCAAATACACTGAAAGTACCCGGAGCCTGCCCTGAGTCGCAGCAAATTTGCATGATGTCTCGCTCTGACAAAGGATGTCAGCGAATGCGTTTCGGTTCAGCATTCAGTATGTGATACGTACCAATCATGTCGGAACAATGAAGTGTTGGTCTTTAGGCTGTACGATCAGCGTAGAGTGGTCACCTTCGCACCAACGGCAGACGTAGTCGATGTGTACCAGCAAGATATACTTGTTGCTAGGTGGAAAATTTCCATAACGAACATGCCACCTTTGTCCTATAAGCGACATTGACAACAAGTGCAAAAGAACACTACTACAACATAACTCATCCTGACGTATAATTATCTTTTAAGACAAAAATTTAATACTGGATAGCTCCGCGGGGAAATTACTTAAAAGGGAAAAATTAGTGCAAAACCAACAATTTAATTTGGTGTCTGTTTAGAAGGCAATCACAAAATAGTAAATTGTATATCGATGTATTCGATAACTTGTATCGACTATCGCTTTTTATTAAATAAGTGTCTCGCGAACAACCAAACGTTGTGGATGTATATTGATCTTTAGCTCACTGCCAAGCTCAGTGACACTGCCACAAAACCTGAGGGTAGGAAAACTATCAGCACGTCCTTATGACGTCAAGGAGGCCGTATTGAGTCCTGGAGCGAGCTTAAACATAATCGAGCAGGTTTAGTTTGCTGGTTACCTAAAACCTAAAGTGCTATAATGGCAAAACGCGGCAGACAGCTGAGCGTCGATCGAAATTCGGAGGAGATTTAAACCCAAAAATGGTATTACTTCTATAAATATATATATATATATATATATATATATATATATATATTTATAGAAGTAATACCATTTATATATATATATATATATATATATATATATATTAATATAATAAAATGATTATTCACGAAACCGAAACAGAACTTTTGTTATAAATAAAAGCTTGTTGGTAAGTAGCTCAGCTGAAGGTTCGTTACAACTCGCACAGTGGGGCCATTTAAGCTTTTTCGTTTAAATCAAATAAATGGTATATGATAACCTATAAAAGGTTATACGCCTCAATCAAAAAAGATATTTTGAAAATAAAAAATAGTGAAAAGAATAAAAAGTATCTATTTAACTGTAGAAACACAAAGCAAACAGTAAATTTTTTTATTAATACAACACCCAGAAAATAATCACACGAAAGCCATCTATAAAAAAAGGTAAAATTTTACTATGTGTGTTTTTTAACTATGAAACTTAGTTAACTCAACTATAAAACATGTTGATTCATATAAAAGCTTAGTTGAACAAAACAAAGGGCAAAGGGGTGAACCTTCAATTAAACTGCGTGCACCTCAAAATTGACGTGGTATGTTCATTTTATTGTTTAACCTTATTCAATCCAACTCAATGCGCGCATTTTCAAAACTAAACATTTTAAAGAAAATGTTATATTCAAAACCACCATAGTTACTAATTCTAACAACCTTCATATTAAGAATTAGTATGATCAGTTTTAAAACTTAGGAGCAGACATCTATTTCGTTGTACATCCGAACACATTCGCTAAGCAAACGAGAGTATGCAGGTTAAAGTCGCTGATCGTCGCTGATCATCATATTTCGTATTCGGTAAGTTTGATTTAATGAACATTATTTCTATTTCTTGCATTTTCAACAATTTAAATTATATATAAAAATTTAAATAAAAAATAACGAATGCCAACCTGTTTTAAAGGTACCCGTGATGTAAATGGAATGGAATGGAAATTTTCATGGAAAAATCCAGAATGAAAAATATTTAAGTCCAATATTTTTGTGCATCAACATTGATACGGCGACACCTTAAATTAACTATAATAAATGTTAATTTATCGATATATATGGTAAAAAAATAAAATTATTGATTTAACATGTGCACATGTCAAGATAATCCGAATCATTTTAAAAGCTAAATCATTCTCGAAAATATTCAGATAGCTTAAATTGGTAGCCATAAAATCTTACATTATTAAAGTTTTGCTAAATTGTAAAAAACTTGGGCACAATATTGTACAGCGAAAGCTTATTCTCTACAGTCGTACACACAAGCACACATCCTCAAACAAACTCTGTACTCACATTTGTGCTTACGACTTTAGGGTACCTACTTATGGGCTTTCTCGAACCGAGCCTCTTAATTGTTTTATTAAAATTAAGCTTGGAACTTATTTTCAATAAATATTTCTATATTATTCTTTACCTGTCCTGTCGTGTTAATTTTTTGTATACAGCTAATATTGTGCCAAAGCACACACAACCATTAGTGTGCAAGAGCACTCACTCGATTTCTGAAAATTAATAAGGATATAAGCCGTTGCCTTTCACATCATTCACATTTCTTGACAATGACGTAACGGTTTGAAGTAGTTAAACAGTAGCAGCGATCACAAATTGGAATTCTGGCAGTCTTTTGCCGTTGTTACTAAAATTACTCCATTAAATTGTTCCACTTATCCGAAAACGTGCCAGGTATTTAGTGTTTCGCGTATGCTTTTGCTCAATTTTTTGGCTGCTGATAGGCCTATACAACCAACTGCCAATTAGAGAAATCAAATTATATTTTTTGAACATCTATTTCAAAGCATTTTAAACTTTTTTTCAGGCAATCAGATAAAATTCAGCAAAAAAATAAAAAACAACATTGAAGAAATTTTATTAATAATAATTTTTAAATCTCAAGAAATTATTTTTTAAAATTTTCTTACATATTTTCTTACTTAGAGTCATTTGTTGATTTTAATTTAAAGAAAGAATAAACAAGAAAGAAGGCTCTAGTCGAGAAATCCCGACTAGACGATACCCTGATCCCTATACTTTACGCGTACAGTCAGTGCTTGCAAGTATGTGTGCGTGTGTGTACGACCATACTGCATACTGCATACTCAACTTCAAGGTTCCATATCTCCGGTGTTTCTTAGACGATTTTAATAAAAATTTGACAGATTGTTATTATTTTGATTAATAATTCAAATGCCATCTAAACATTTTTTAATTTCAAGATTTTGTTGTTATCGATCCCATGTGTATGTCGAAAACGGGATGAGTTATCGAAAATCGAAAACAAACTTGTACTGCCTAGGGATTAGGCGATTATAGTCTCTGAGATCGACGCGCTCAGACATACAGACAGACAGACGGACATGGCTATATCGACTCGGCTGTTGATGCTGATCAAGAATATATATACTTTATGGGGTCGGAGATGCTTCCTTCTGCCTGTTACATACTTTTGCACAAAACCATTATACCCTTTTTCCCATTTTTAATGGGATCAGGGTATAAAAATAACTAGCGTTTATTCATCAAAATGAAGCTCTTTAGGGGGCCGTGCAAAACTGTATCTAAACGAATGTCCATGCATATGTGCGAGTATTCTCTAATATTTCGCTTACGTTAATTGTCAGAAAATTTCTATCCCGAAGCACCGACTAAATAAATTATGTATTTGAATCTAAAAAGTTTCCTAATTGTACACAAAACTTACCAAATATAATACATAAATATTTCAAATTTGTGGTTAAGGCATAAGTGTTGCAAATATGGTCCACAGAAAGGTTGATGGATTTGCAAATGTAAACAAGTAAGAAGGCTTTAGTCGAGAAATCCCGACAAGACGATACCCTGAATGAACCCTATACTGTACGCTTATAGTCAGTGCTTTCAAGTATGTGTGTGTATGTATGTATTGCAAGTATGTGTGTGTGTACGCGCATACTGCGTACTCAATTTCAATGTTCTATATCTCCGGTTTTTCTCATTTGATTTCAATAAAAATTTTACAGGTTGTCTTTACTTTGTCTAATGTTTCAAAATGCAAGATTTTGCTGTTATCGATCCCATGGGTATATCGGAAACGGGATGAGTTATCGAAAACAAACTTGTACTGCCTAGGGAATAGTCGAGCTTAAGTTCCAAATCTGGAGTCTCTAGCTCTTAAAGTCTCTGAGATCGACGCGTTCATACATACGGACGGACGGACGGACAGACGGACATGGCTATATAGACTCGGCTTTTGTAATGCTGATCAAGAATATACTTAATGGGGTCGGAGATGCTTCCTTCTGCCTGTTACATTCTTTGCACAAAACCATTATACCCTTTTTACCCATTTTTAATGGGATCAAGGTAGAAAAAATATATAAAGATCCTATCAATAAAAACTTATATTCTACGTTTAAAGGAAACTCTAAACATTTAAAAAAATACTTGAAAACTTTGCAAAACTTGATGTTTGGTTTTTGGCTAGTAAGAAAAGGTAGTGTACTATTGTTTTTTTTTCGCAATTGTATGTTAAAGTGTGTACAAACTTCTAAAAAAAAAGTAAGTTAGATCAACCAGATGGGTTTAAAGCATATTGGGCTGTAAATGAAATGAATTCAAGCGGAAGCGCGTTCTGTCTCTAAGTATAACGTATGTATATTTGCCACAACAATGAAAAATACTTGGATAACGATAATCGATTTTTGTTTATTACGCTTCTCTTATCCTCTTTTTTCCTGACTGCAAACGTACTCACTTCGTTCTACCACTGTCTTCAGCAGGCTTCGCCACTTCGCAACTTTGCCTTCTTCTTTCACTCCCACTCTCGTGATGAGGCCGACATCTGCCTTTTAATGAAGTAGTAAAACTCATTCATAAACGTATTCAACTGGGGTTTACACACAACGCTCATCGCACATTGCACATCGCTGGATGAAGTAAAATGGAGCGACGATACGTGGACTGCCTACTGCTGACCATGTAGTGTACCGTGGATACCGTGGACTTGTGTGGCTTGTGCTCTAGCCGGTTTATGACGAATAGCAAGAATACGAATTTATTTGCAAAGCAACAACAAGAACAATCAGCCAGTCATCCAGGTAGACTTACCCAGACCGGCTTAAGTAAAAAATAACTGCGAACTGCAGTTCAGTCGCCGGTGTAAAGCAAAGCTGGGCTCTTTGGTCTTGGCCATGTCTTGGGCATGGCGTATTCCAAAACAAGCCGATATCTGCTTTGCCACGAGTCTAACACACGCCGCAGTTTTTGAACTTGCTATCTTTGTTAGTTTGCATCGGCGATGCGAAAAGATTTTACATTTATCTTTTATTTCAATTTCATTTTGAGTGGACTTTTTAATTTCCTCTTCGCAAATGAAATCAATTTTGATGAGATGCTTGAAAGGAGCATTTACATATTCAAAATGTTATTCACTTGTTATTTGGGTACTATTGTATGCATGTATGTTGAGTATTTTAATTTCATTCATAATTATTTAATAGTTATTATTATTATTTAAATATATTAAAATAATTTTAATCATCAGGAATCAAAATTTAAGAAAATATTATCTATTTAAATAAAAGAAGTTAATGGCGGTTTTTCTGCACTCTCAGCTTCACAACACAACTGTGGACTCGACCAATCCACGCCACTGACTAAGCGTGCAACTAGTAGCAACATGTTTGGGAAAATGTAAAATTTGCTACGGTAGTCCAATTAGGAAAAGTACATACATACATACATACCAAGCGAAAGATATTGCTTAACTTCGAAATGTGCATAATTATGAGTGGGCTGAGCAAAAAAAAAAAAATGTTCGACCTTATTATCTCTAGAAACTCGGATACTGGCAACATGAATGATTAGATGATACTTGGTGTACCGAAGTTATGATCGTTTTTAATTTAGATTGGCGCTTTCAAAATAAAAAGCAAAGTCAGTTTGTTTGCATGGATGATAGTTTGCTTGGAGATAAGGTTCTAAAAGCCCACAAATTTTTATTCTGCGACATTTGGGAATTTGTACTTGTACTACATAAGCACCCGAGTCGATAATACTATGAAAGACTTAGGATTTAAAATACAAGGCATCAAGTCAAAGCAAGTAGAGCTTTTGCCAATTATTGCCTATTATCTCAGTTTACAAGTTGTTGATCAAATGAGAAGAGTTTATCATTGGGACGTTATTGATATATATATATATATATATATATATATATATATATATTAGGTGAATACTGTGGATATGGTATCTCAATTCGATATTTCTCAACTGAAGAGATCTTATTGGCTTTAAATGACAAACAAGACTCGACTCGGAACCACCCTGAAGTAACATATTCTTTTGGGTTGTGTGGGGAAGCGTGAAAAGGTAAATAAATACAGAATCTGTCAAACAAGGAACTAATACTTATTTAGTCGTTTTATGGTCATGATAACGAACATTAAAAACTGAAGTTAAACATACATATGTACTACGTCTGTATGCAACCTAGCAGCAAGCAAGCAGCATCGATGGGAACGATACTTAAAAATGCCAGACTTTTTTTTAATCAGTGTGGTGCAGTTTGCCGTATAAAGGCGCACGCAAATTGAGCTCTACGTTGAATTTTGTTGTGCTTCAATCTCATAAATTATTTTGGCAACGCATCACGCGAGTGACTTATACCTGATATAGCGTAGCCCGTCTGCAAAAACACTGACTAAGGGAGATTACGCTAACACATTCGACATTCCCATTTCAACGGCTATGCCAAAATGATTTTTGTGGGCGATGACTTTTGCACAGCCTCTTTGTTGTGGTTTTTGTTTTGATCTTTGGCCCTTGCCCCGTCTTTTTACCCTATATTTTAAGGCTGAATTCAAAAACTTCTTGGAATGCCGATAAATCATATAATTTTACTAATTGAACGGGGGTGGATAAACGTAGCCAATGCTCCAGACGTACAAATAAAATGTTTTCGCTTCTTGTCATAGGATCGACGTAAGAAAGAACATGGAGCTACTATTATCTGAATTTTTAGAAACCCTATTCCTAGCTTAATAATTATACAAAATTCAGTCACTATAAGTTTTGAGTCATGGGAAAATAAAAATGATTTGAAGGGGCAAAAAACGGACTTGGCATAATGTTAGAACCAAATTTAGTTACTCTGCGTTATTTATTAAAAACTTCTAACTTGCATATGGGCGGACGGAGAAATATCCAAGGGACAACCAATATGAAAACAGCCAATAACACGTTCATTTACTGTTTAAAAAATTGCAAAAAATAAAATACAACAACACAAGATAATCAAGCGATAAATAAACAGCGAAAATAAACTCTATACAAGTGTGAGATCAAATAAAATTTTTTTTTCTTTACTTTGATACCGCATGTAGAAGAGTATACAGTGGATGCTCGAAATTAGATGCGTTTATAGTTCGTTAGAAATTTGTTTTTTTTTAAGTTTTTACCGTGTATTTTGTTTTTGATTTAAGATTAGATACTGAGCGTCGGTAAAATTAAAATTTGCTTTACACAGTTGTTCCTCAAAAGAAATATCGTACCCATTACTTAAACATTTATAAATGTTAACATTGCGACTTAAGATACAATTTTCTTGTGTTGCTCCTTATAGAGATCATATCAGAGATAATATAAAATTTACCACAATAAACTAAAACTAAATGTTCTTTTTAATATTGATGTTTATTTTATTGCTTTGACTAATTTGTGTATTTTATGGTTTATTTTATGTAGATTAATAAAATAAAAATAAATGTTAATATATATACTTGTTAGATACAATGACATTCAAATTTTTCTCGCCAAAATGTCAAAATCCCTCTTTGCCAATAACTCACTGAAATACAAACGGCAAAGCGGCTCGCCTGCCGAACTGCTATAGTTTTTTTTGTTAGAGATCCATCAAGACAAGTTTTTCATTATGAAAATAAGTGTTTTATCTAAATACTTATTGCTTTAGTATATTAAATACAAACGGACGGGCGGCTGGACTCACAGGTGGACAAACGGACATGTCTAAATTGACTCTGCTTTTGATGCTGTATAAGAATGTGGTTTGAGATAATTTCTTTTGACTATACATACATGTAAAGTTTCTTTGCCAGATTGAAGTTTTTTGAAGATGCCTTTCCACCCATTTTTATACTGGCTCGATTGCAACGGTTTCTCTTGTTCATTATTTAAATGATTAAATAGTTAATAAAAGGCCAGAACTAATGACATAATAAGTGGTTAAGTGCACAGTAGCGTTAAAAAGTACGAAACAATACAAAATGAACATTATATATTGAAAATCCCACACAATATGCGAAATACCAAAACCTATAAAGATAAGTCGCGTGAACAATAGAGTTTTTTTAAACATTTCCTTGTCAAATAGTCAAATAGTTTATCTGCGAAAGTACTTCATATCTTTTTAGGACGGAAACTAAGGAAACATGTTAAATCAAGAATTACTATGAAAATAATAAAATCAACATTTATCATAGTTAATTTAAGGTGTCGCCGAATTAATATTGATGCACAAAAATATTGGACTTAAATATTTTTCATATTGAATTTTTCGATAAAAATTTCCATTCCATTCCATTTACATCACGGATATCTCTAAGCCAGGTTGACATTCGTTATTTTTTATTCAGCCGCTTGATCTACTACTAGAAATGTAAGATACATAATTTAAATAGTTGAAAATGCTAGAAATAGAAATAAAGTTCATTAAATCAAACTTACCGAATACGAAATATGATGATCAGCGACAATCAGCGATTTTAACCTGCATACTCTCGTTTGCTAAGCAAATGTGTTCGGATGTAAAACGAAAAAGCTTCGGGACGGAGCTAGATGTCTGCTCTTAAGTTTTAAAACTGATCATACTAATTCTTAATATGATGGTTGTTAGAATTAGTAACTATGGTGGTTTTGAATATAACATTTTCAGGTTCAACGTTAAACACAAGAGTGCCACGTCAATTTTGAAGTGCACGCATTTTGATTTCAGGTTCATCCCTTTGCCCTTTTCCCTTTGATTTGTTCAACTAAGCTTTTGTATGAATCAACATGTTTTATAGTTGAATTAACTACGTTTCATAGTTTAAAAAACACACATAGTAAAACTAACTGTCTTTATATTTGATTTGCGTATTGTTTTTTCTCTGAATGTAACTATTACTGCAATAGGAATAGCGCAAGAACATCGCTAATGTTATACAAAACATAATTTTTAAAGCATTGAAAAGAGCACCTGTTGTAATACCCACACATAACAAAATATGAGTAAGAAACGCAAGAAGTTTGGAAAATATCAAACAAGTAAGAAGGCTCTAGTTGAGAAATCCCGACTAGACGATACCCTGATCCCTGTACTTTACGCGTCCAGTCAGTGCTTGCAAGTATGTGTGTACGCGCATACTACATACTGCATACACAACTTCAATGTCCCATATCTCCGGTGTTTCTGAACCGATTTTAATAAAAATTTCACAGATTGTCATTATTTTGTTTAATATTTCAAAAGTTTTCATTATTCAAGATTTTGTTGTTATCGATCCCATGTGTATATCGAAAACGGAATGAGTTATCGAAAATCGGAAACAAACTTGTACTGCCTAGGGATTAGGCGAGCCTAAGCTCTAAATCTGGAGTCTCTAGCTTTTATAGTCTCTGAGATAGGTTGGCTCATACATACGGACGGACATGGATATATCGACTAAAAGGGTATAATGGTTTTGTGCAAAAGTATGTAACAGGCAGATGGAAGCATCTCCGACCCCATAAAGTATATATATTCTTGATCAGCATCAACAGTCGAGTCGATATAGCCATGTCCGTCTGTCCGTATGTATGAGCGCGTCGATCTCAAAGACTATAAGAGCTAGAGATTTCCAGATTTGGAACTTAAGTTCGCCTAATCCCTAGGCAGTACAAGTTTGTTTTCAATTTTCGATAACTCATCCCGTTTCCGATATACACATGTGATCGATAACAATAATATCTTGTATTTGAAAAAATTTCAGATGGCATCTGAATTATTAGTCAAAATAATAACAATCTGTTAAATTTTTATTAAAATCGGTTGAGAAACACCGGAGACATGGAATATTAAAGTTGAGTATGCAGTATGCAGTATGTGCGTACATACACACACACATACTTGCAAGCACTGACTGTACGCGTAAAGTATAGGGTTCAGGGTATCGTCTAGTCGGTATTTCTCGACTAGAGCCTTCTTACTTGTTACTATTCGCTTTTATTGTGTACCTTTTTTTCTTGACTTAACTTGGTATTAGTTTGCCAAAAATGAAATTTAAGCGTTTTGTGAAAATAATTTCAACATGAAGAGGCAAAAGCATATTCAAGAACTAAAACTTCTGGGAGGGAATTTTTGTTTTTTGCTAAGTTTTCACTGCTTCAATATTATTACAATAAATTAAAGCACTATTAAGTAAAATAGTTTTCAATAAAATAAATGAATTTTTTTTTTGACCTCTTTGTACCTCGCAATAACAAGCTCCGCGCCGAGTGATTAAAATATGAAAAGCTTTATTTTGTTTGGAATTGGTGTCAATATTTGTGACTATATTTTCAATCACTAAGGTAGCCTCTGTCCAAAACAATCATTTCAAGGTTTACAATAGGAAATAAGTTGAAAAATTGAAGCATTCTATCTCAACTGAACAGTTATATCTTTTGATAGACATTTTACCTATAAGTTTTTTAAGATGAATACTCATTCTATAGGGTATTTATAACAAGGTTCGAGTAGTCGAGGGGTTAAGAACTCATTATACCCTGATCCCATTAAAAATTGGAAAAAAGGGTATAATGAAGTTGTGCAAAAGTATGTAACAGGCAGAAGGAAGCATCTCCGACCCCATAAAGTATATATATTCGTTATCAGCATCAACAGTCGAGTCGATATAGCCATGTCCGTCTGTCCGTCAGTATGTATGAACGCGTCGATCTCAGAGACTATAAGAGCTAGAGACTCCAGATTTGAAACTTAAGCTCGCCTAATCCCTAGGCAGTACAAGTTTGTTTTCGATTTTCGATAACTCATCCCGTTTCCGATATACACATGGGATCGATAACAACAAAATCTTGAATTTGAAAAAATTTTAAATGGCATTTTATTTATTGATCAAAATAATAACAATCTGTGAAATTTTTATTAAAATCGGTTGAGAAACACCGGAGATATGGAATTTTGAAGTTGAGTATGCAGTATGCAGTATGTGCGTACATACAAACACACATACTTGCAAGCACTGACTGTACGCGTAAAGTATAGGGATCAGGGTATCGTCTAGTCGGGATTTCTCGACTAGAGCCTTCTTACTTGTTTTCTACTCGCCGCGGTACTATTAACCTATTTAAGAATAATTAAAAAAAATTTTCTACATATTTACATTTTATGCACAGTTCATAAAGTCGTTAAAAACACATATACTTAATAATATCTAGCACTATTTTAATGATGAAAGTTAAATTTGTACTGCTTAAATACTATCCTGCTTTGTGGAAAAAAAAAACATATATATGAATTTAAGCCCTCCGACTAAGTGCTTCCCATTATTATTATTATAAATCGGTCTTTGGCTGATTTGCTATAATGTATGGTAATCAATCTGGTAAGATCATCCATACATACATACATGGTACATACATATTTGGTCCATTTGAAGTTGTATGGTAATTACACTAAACGAATGATTGCGTGCACGAAATTTGTATGTCAATCAGAGATCACACAGCCATATCCAGCCCTATCTATTGACTTCAGTGGTGGTTAACTATAAGATTTAAAGTATTTTGTTCGGAAAAGTGTTTCGAAATAAAATCATTAACAATTGGCGAGAGTGTAGACGTTGATTTATATACTAAATCTCATGAATTATTGGTCATATGGACGGACACACAAACTTATGCATAAGTGAAGAGCGTGAAAAAAATAAATAATACAATTTTAGGTTCAGATCTTACCATCATAAATTTTTGATCCTCAAATTGATGGTCATTGGTACGGTGTAGGATATGCATTATGTGTTTGTTGTGGTTCGCGGTTTTGATTACATATATAGTACACGTTAGTTAAATAACAACCGTTCGATTGTTAAGCGTTTAGAATTTCACTGTCAGCAACTCAAAAAACTTTTCGCTCATTTAAAATAGATGCAAGGTACGAATTATTTATTTTGTTTGGCACTGAATAAGGCAAATATATGTCACATAAGTATATATACATACATACATATATATATGTATGGCAATTGGTTGTCAGTTAATACTATTAATCCAACTATATGTAGGTGTGTGTATGTTGTTTTATATGTCTAATTTGTATCCAAAATAAATGGATTTTCCAATAAAAGGTGCACTAGGAATACGGCAATGGAACTTCATTGTAGTTAATTAAGCTCACACAACACAACGTTATTAAAATTCGATATTTTTCAAAATTGTGAGAATAATATTGATTTTACAGAAACCCGCAAATAAACTTTTGCCTTTGCGCAGCCACTGACGGTAGTTCTCGACTGAACTAAATTTTCTGGTTGGACGTAAAAACCTTCAGGGGATGCTGCTGACGAAGCTGCTGTTTGAATACAGAGGTATGCTTCATAAAAACACACACACACACACACACTTTTATTTCCATAAAGATTGAGCGTACACATAACACACACACATACACATATATGTAACTAAGTATGTGTGTGTGTGTAATAAAGCCTATAAAATCCGCATCACCGCGCTTTGTAAACCGCACACACTTTGTGTTGTACACACACACACACACATATATGCATTGTTAACGCGCTGACCCTCCCCGGAGCGGGTTTTTAAAAACACATTTCGTCTCTCTTACTTAAGAGACAAGACCAAGTGAGTGCTGTTATAAGGACAAAGAGAAATGTGCATGATGCAAACCGGTTAAGAGCCAGACCACTGAAAGCTGATTTGCCTTGGGTTCTTCCGTCACGTAAAACGAAATAAATTTGTAGACCCGAACCGAACTCAACCGTAACCATTTCATAAAAGCAAAAAGCTTTTGATGCTATCTGACAACCAGCTTAAAAACATATCGACGCACATCCGCGAAAATTTCTTATGACTTAAAATCAAAATTTACAAGATAGAATATCTAACGGGTAATTTAAGTTTCTGTTTTAAATATATAAGTTGACCAATTGATGACTTTTGAGTAATAGAAAAAAAACGAAAGAATGCGTCTATTTGTGTTATGTTTAATTTGGGTTTAAAAATTTGAAATGGATTTTTATTAAATTATCTTTATATGGTATTTAAATTTGTAAGACACGCATGCTACATCAAAACGTTATAAATATAAACTGGAATATATGGTAGTTTTGTAATCACTTAAACTCTTTGTAAGAGAATTTGAAAAAGTAGCTGGTGTTCTGAAGAGCAACGTACATACATAAGAGAAGGCCGGCTGTAAAAATCTCTACTGCCACCAATACCACTTAGGATATGTATGTATAAATTTGTTCGTTACTGTTTGCTGGTGGTCGTGTTCAAGCGAGCAACAGCATCAACTACAGCCACAGCCATTTATATTTTCAGAAACCACGCCCCTCAAGCGGACTACTAGACAATGGGCCGAACCCAGAGGCTGCGTCAGCGGCATCGCCGTTGTGTCGGCAGCGCAGCCTCTGTTCATGTGCACATCACTACTATTAACTGGTAGATAGATACGTACATATGTATACATACATACACACATACATATAAAAACATGTGCTTAAGTGGATATGTGTACATGAGCTTATTTGTATGTATGTATAAAAAGTGTGTGTGTTCGTTTATGTATTGTATAAGTATACATATATGCGTAGTGGTTGCAAATTCCTACATACATACATACATAAAAACATATACATTTACATGCACATTTATGGAAAGCTGGGATTGCCAACACACTTTGCCCCCAGGGGTGTAACTTATGCTACTGGGAAAAACTCGGCATTGGACGCTTGTTTTACCAGTGGTTAGTGCCCTACCATTTTCGCCCTCGGGTATATTTTACCCAGCATCATAGAGTGATTGTATTAAAAATGATGGAAGTAGGGAAGCATGTTAACGTATACATTTAAACGTATGTATGTATTTATATAAAAGGTGTATGTATATACAGTAGTATGTATGTATGTATGCACAGTAGTACTCAATGTATTTTGCAGTATATATAATGTCTTAGTCCGTATGTTTTTTATTTATAACTTTTTATTTATTCAAAATCTTTCAAGAAACTAGAAAAAAGGAAAAAAGTATTAAGACCATAAAAACAATTTTATGATTTTTTTCCTTGTGCTTACATATAAATGCCATAAAGGTTATGGAAAAAAAAAATTACTCATCCAACCTTTAGTCACGAAATTTGGTGTGTTGCTAGAATACTGTTTTAGAGAATTTAGAAAAAAAGAAATATTCAAAATGCCCGTATGCTTAAAGCTTTTGAGCTAGAAGCACCAAATGTGGTATGTTCGTCACCCCAGCCTTAAAGCTAGAATCTAGAAACTTTGCATATACTACTTTTTCATCGTGTTCGTTCGAAAGGATGCTTTGGTGCTGGACAGAGCTGGGAAATCGATAAAATCGCTAATTGGAAAAATATAAAATCATATATTTATTTGATTTTATACAAATTTTTCAATGAGTTTTTTGATTCTTAGTTGTGTACTTGCTCCAAATATGACAATACAATGGTCGCTCGCAAATTAGTACCAGTTGGTTTCTGTGATAGTTCTAATTTTGGAAAAGTTCTAAATTCTGGAACTTTTTTTTGAATGTCAAATCAGACAAGAATTTTAAAAATTAATTTCTTTAAAAAAAATAAAGTTATATATGTACACACATATGTATGTATGTGGCGAAAAAATGCCTAAATAACATATTCTCGGAAATGATTTCTTTTTAAAGTTTATGTTGCTTACAGTTTTAGTCTGTTATGTTAGAGTGTTTTTTTTTGTCACTTTTTTGCCTTTGATTTAAAAAATGTTAAATATAAATTTCTGAATATTCAGCGATTCGATAGGATTTAGTTTTTGGTTCTTGGCTTGTGTTTAATACTACAGCCATCAAGATTTTCGATTTATTTCGATTTTACACAAATGATAGAAGATTTTTATTTTTAAATATCAACAATTGAACGGCCTCATTGATTTGCTTTAATTTTTTTTCTGCATTTTTGAAAACTTTTTTTTACGTTTATTCGACAATTTTTTTTGAATGATCGGAAATACAGATTTAACAAAAACATACAACTGAATTCGGAACACATTTAGTTGGGTTATTCCCCTTTTCAATTAAATCCGTATGTAACATCAAAAATAAAAATTTAACAGATTAAAAAAAAAACAAGTAAGAAGGCTCTAGTCGAGAAATCCCGACTAGACGATACCCTGAACCCTATACTTTACGTGTACAGTCAGTGCTTGCAAGTATGTGTGTGTATGTACGCGCATACTGCATACTCAACTTCAATGTTCCATATATCCGGTGTTTCTCAACCGATTTTAATAAATCACAATCACAGATTTTGTTTAATATTTCAAATGCCATCTCAAAGTTTTCAAAATTCAAGATTTTGTTGTTATCGATCCCATGTGTATATCGGAAACGGGATGAGTTAACGAAATCGAAAACAAACCTGTACTGCCTGGGGATTTGGCGAACTTAAGTTCCAAATCTGGGGTCTCTAGCTCTTATAGTTTTTGAGATAAACGCGTTCATACATACGGACAGACGGACGGACATGGCTAGAAGAGAATATATAGAATTTATGGTTTCTTCTGTCTGTTACATACTTTTGCACAAAACCATTATAACCTTTTTACTCATTTCTAATGGGTATTAAAATATTTGATGGTTTAAAGTTAGTACATAAGTAGTGTTCATTGCCACTCGTTTTTAAAGGGAAAAATTTTAACTCAGAGTTGAAATGTAGAACAGCAAAACGTTCAGAATCGAATCGGAGAACAGACCCTATAAGAGCTAGAGTTCGGTTTTGTAATAAAAGAATAAAAAAATCATTTATTAAAACAGTTCCACTTTTATTTGATCTATAAAAAAATTAAACTAAGCTCGTAGCAAGTTGATATCATCAAATGTTTGGAAAAAAAAAACTTAAAACGTACTTGTTTGCACATTAAAAAAATGATTATATGAGACATGAGCATGTAAATGTATGTATGTACATACGTATGTTCGTATGCATTTGTGCCGCACCGCAAACAGATAAAGAAGCATTCGCAATCGCTACCACGAACGACAGCAGCCACAACAGCAGTCCAGTCATGAACATCCTGCGGCGTTCACGAGCTGGACCCGGGGCCCTGCATTTTAGTCTCGTCCTAAATTGGGTGCTCAGGCTCAATAGACAGAGCAGCCGAGACGAGACGCACACTGGTACAAAAGCAAGTTCTAGCCATTGGTCATGGTGCCAATGAAAGCTCACATAGTACATAACTACCGCCTATTAATTCTCAGAAATCACAGGCAAGTACTTATGTATGTACATTTATTGTTAACAAGCACATACATACAAAAACATATTGAATAATATTTAAATTAGTATTTATACATGTTAACATAAACGAAAACTATGGTATCTACTTGCAGGTTTATGTACATACGACCTCAAATATTTTAACCAAAACGATACAATATATACATACATGTATAATCTTGCATTTAGGGTACACGAACTTATGATATTCGGCCAGTGTACTGCGCATGTGAACCAATGTGCTTTGTATATCATGAGTTCGGCAGCAAAAACTGAAAATCAATATTGTTTATTTTTTTATGCAAGCGCAGGGCATCTGGCTGGTATCGCAAGTTCAAATCGTAACAAAAATGGCGGCTTGATCATCGATCGTTCGCCTGCCGCAACCACAAATGAGCAACCGTTGTCATAAATCGTGCCGACGCAATGAAGCCGCCTAAGTGGAGGAGGGCGAATAAGGCGCGACAGAGCTGCAATTGGATAATGAACCTGAGCACCTGAGCACCCGAGCACCCGTTTCTTGCTTGGCCATTTACTGCTGCTCTGTTGCAGGAAAAAGTAAGAAACTCATATGTTTCTATATGTACACACGTACATACCATATAGTATGTACATTAGGGCGGGTCAAGTTGCTCGGGTAAAAAGAAATTACGAAAGCGTCCACTCAAAGCACATTATACGAAAAATTTTAACTTATTTTCACCAAGAAATTATTTTTCTAAAATTAATTCATAGTGCTTTTAAAATATGTGATGGACTTAGTCATGTTAAATCAACATTACATACTTTCTTTTTGGTTATTGTCCAGAAAAATTTTTAATTTTAAAGAATTTAGCTGTTTATCATAATGCTAAGAGAGCTATGATTTGATCTAAGTATTTCTTGAAAATGTTCAAATTTCTTCGCTGAATTTGATAACACATAATTTTGCGCAACGATTGTGAAATACGGATGTATGAATCACACACGCGCATTAGCGCAAATCAAGACCAAA
This sequence comes from Scaptomyza cyrtandrae, assembly GCA_035044605.1. NCBI lineage: Eukaryota > Metazoa > Arthropoda > Insecta > Diptera > Drosophilidae > Scaptomyza > Scaptomyza cyrtandrae. The sequence goes on along the minus strand of JAWNNS010000647.1, from coordinate 115,779 downwards.
ATTACAATCGTTTTGATTTTTATTTTTTTTTTGTGCGCTGTGTTGAGTTCTTATCGGCAACAGCGTCGACTTCCTCCATCTTTACTCGATGAGTGCTTGCTTTCAACAATAATTTTTACAAAGGTTGGGGTAGTGTAGGCGCTTAAGCATTTTGAGAAAAAAAATTGACCAGCCCTAATGTACATACTAGTTATAAAATACTCACACACACACATAAATATGTATGTATGCTCATTATTATTTTAAATGTCGCTATGTAAAAATCTCACGATTTTTTCAATTGGTGCTTTCAGTACCTTTATTAACTTTTGAAATGGCAAAAAATTTGTTTTAGTCAAAAAAGCTGGCGTGTAAAGAAGTACTTGCTGATAACTTAAAACAATACAAGAAATTTCTTTTATCTACCAAATGAAAACTGTGTGAATTTGTGTGTATGTAGCTCACTTTTTTATTATATATCGATATACAGAAAGCCACGAAAGTGTTTGCGCAAGGTGAAAATTTTTGATATTTTTACTTAAGAGCTATTTTCACTTTTAAGCTATCTTAGACCTACTAAACAGAACTTAAAAAAACATTGACATTAACAAAGAAACATTTTCTTTATTGGACGTAGATGTACTAACGGACAGTACATTCAAGTGGCCCAACGATACCAAGCACCGGCTTGTTAACGCGCGGACCCAAGCATAAAGCGACCCACCTTCCGCCCATCCGACCGAGGGGCGCACCGCGTAACGTGCGGTTACGAAGATCGCGAAACTGTAGACAAATAACGTAAGATAAATTTTTTTTAGAGAGCATGCAGAAGTGGTACTAGTTATAAGGTGGGAAAGATCGTTATATACTGAACATAAGATCCGAAAAGGGTTATGGATAGCATAGTTAGAAAAGCAAGCATGCAGGGCTAATAAATACAGCAAAGTTAATTTGGTTTATTAGTATGGGGGAATCTATTTCACCATTTATTAATTTGTGAAAAAGGGTCATGAAATTTGTAAGAAATATGTAGATTTATCAATTTTTAGTTATCAATCTAGCTTTTGGAGACGTACAGACGAACGGACAGAATTTAAAAACTTTGATTAATTCAAAACTAGTTAACAAACAGCGGAGATATCGGTGATTAAATTTTAATCAAGCATGTAGTAGCAGGCAAACGCAGACAAACAACGGATAGAGCATTTGAACCTATTTTTGTTTTAATGTGATAAAGCTAAGGGATAAAAAACAACCAAATACAAAACAAACAAAAAATTGAGAAAGGGACAGAAAATCTAATATAATATTATTTAATTATTCGGTTTATATTTTTAGACTAGTATACCATAAAAGTTTTGGCATATTAGTAGAACATATTTTAATAGTTCCGTTTGTTTTTCTCCTTCAAAAAGATCATAGACTAGAGTACTAGAGACTAGTGAGTCTTAATCTTGAACAGATGCTGTACCAATATACCTTTATACTATATATCACTTTATAAAACGGGCTCAAGTTCCAACTTTGGAATATAAACACCCACAAAACGGATCGCCAACCGAACCAACAAAAAACAAGTAAGAAGGCTCTAGTCGAGAAATCCCGACTAGACGATACCCTGATTCCTATACTTTACGCGTACAGTCAGTGTTTGCAAGTATGTGTGTTTGTATGTACGCACATACTGCATACACAACTTCAATATCCCATAGCTCCGGTGTTTCTTAACCGATTTTAATAAAAATTTCACAGATTGTCATTATTTTGATCATTATTTTAAATGCCATCTCGAAGTTTTCAAAACTCAAGATTTTGTTGTTATCGATCACATGTGTGTATCGGAAACGGGATGAGTTATCGAAAATCGAAAACAAACTTGTACTGCCTAGGGATTAGGCGAGCTTAAGTTTCAAATCTGGAGTCTCTAGCTCTTATAGTCTCTGAGATCGGTTGGCTCATACATACGGACAGACAGACGGACGGACAGACGGACATGGCTATATCGACTCGGCTGTTGATGCTGATCAAGAATATATATACTTTATGGGGTCGGAGATGCTTCCTTCTGCCCGTTACATACTTTTGCACAAAACTATTATACCCTTTTTTCCCATTTTTAATGGGATCAGGGTATAAATACGGTATGAAGGATTTGTGACCTAAAAAAAAAACTGAATATGACAACAGCCGGATGTAACTGCAATTTATGCACATTCAAAATGTACATAAATGTAATCAAAATATATTTTGAAGCTAAGCAAACCCATCATAACTGTCAATATATCAAAAGCGTTGAAAAGCAAAAAGGTTTATTTCACTTTTCTAACTATAAATTTTAATTTTTGACGGAGCTATATAGACTGAGAAATTGCGTTCTTTTAGCGATAATTGAACTACTTAAATGATATTGAAAACGTATGTTACTTATTTTTTTTTTTTGAGACACTTTAAAAACTTGTTTTTTTTTTTTTTGGCATCCATCATAAAATTAAAGTTAGCGACTTTAAACTTTGCATTTGTAATATTTTAGATTTTTTTGTTTTCTTGGACCGCGCCTTTTTTTATACCCTGATCCTATTGAAAATGGGTAAAAGGGGTATAATGGTTTTGTGCAAAAGTATTTAACACACAGACGAAAGCATCTTCGACCCCATAAAGTATATTGTTGATCAGCACCAACAGCCGAGACGATATAGACATGTCCGTCTTTATGAACGCGCCGAGAGACTACAAAAGCTAGAGACTCCAGGTTTGAAACATAATCTCGCCTAAGCTCTAGGCAGTACAAATTTGTTCCAAATTTTCGATAACTCTTGCCGATAAACACAAAGTATCAATAGAAACAAAATCCTGAAATTGGAAAATTCCGAAATGGCGTTTGAAACAATAGATGAATTAATAAAAATCTGTGAAATGGGTTGAGAAACACCGGAGATGTGAAACATTGAAGACAAGTCAAGTATGAATTATACGCGTACACATACACACATAGACTGTACGTGTAAAGTATAGGGTTCAGGGTATCGTCTGGTCGAGATTTCTGCCATCAATGCTTTACAAAATACAACTTTACAAATCCTTTTTTTTGCGATCTTTTCTGCTCTAAACGTCCAGCAACAATAAAATGAAAATCTTGTATGCATCAGCAACATGTATTATTTTTGGCAAAGGGGGAAAAATGTGCTATAAAGGAGGACATTACTTAATTTGTAATACGTTTCTAAAAAACTTATTACTAGTTTTTTTTTTAGGTATTTCTAGAAGCGAAAGTTACATTCCACAGAAGCTCTAAATACATTTTTGGTTTAGGTCTAAGAAAACATCAGCAACTCATTTAAAGACCTGACAATAAGCAAATTATCTAATTATTTTAACATTCACGTTTTATTTTGTGCTTACAAACAAGCAACATTAAAAGTTTCGTGCTTTTAAACAATGAATTTAAATTTATTCAATTCGATCGATTGTAAAACAGTATGAACAGCCCGTAAAAATTTATAAAAACCGTTTTTAGTCTCACTAAGTTATTATTAATCATAAAATATTTTTTTAGTTAAATGCAAAAATCGACTTACTTATTTGCACTCAATAATATTGCCAACAAAGTCAAAAAGAGAAAAAGTGCTCATTTTGTGCGTAAAGTTTATTCCTTTACGTTAAACCAGCTGACATGCAGTAGCAATTCGCTTTAACTACTGGAGTGTGCCATTATTGCTTCTTTAAGAAAATAATTTTTTTGTTCTATAGAAACGAAAATGCTTAACAGAAAAATTAGTGAAGATTATGCCATTCTGACTCCATTAGAGATACATTTTCTTATTTGGATATGACATATTAATGCATTTCTTATTATTATATACTATAGAAAAATAAGTTTTTGAGGACAGGAAGCATGGATGCATTTCTGACTTTGCGTGGCTCAATGTTTTAATAAACTGGTCAACCATAAGCTTTTAATTTTGGAAACTGCAGCTCTAAATGTGAAGTTACATTTGTGTTCTTGTCAATCCGAGTATTCATATTCCCTTTGGTATCAAAGTATAAAAATTCAAATTCGTCAACCCTTAATTTATTAATTGCACAGTTTCAAAAGTTGACATAGTTTTGAAAAGAATTATTTTTTAACACATTAATATTTTGTAACTTTATCGCAAATGGTAACTTTTGTATATATGTGTGTCATAGCGATACAGTGAGTTTTTTAAACTGTAAAAAAAGAACACTTCTTTTGTTTTATATCCTTACAGAAATACACCCATCACAGTGCAGTAATATTTTCGTATGCCCGCAGGCCACTCGCTCATATTTGTTACGTCCTTAGTTGCCGACTTTTTAAAATTCTTGTAGATGCGTCTGTCGCTTCTCTGCAATAGCAGAATTCACAACCCCATGCACTTTGCACGAATCATGATCATAAGCCAGACAAAACTCTGCAAAAGGCTGCTGCTGCAATGTTGCACGACATCCAATTGCCGCGGGGAAGATGTGCGCGCTCGTTGTAGCTATATCCCCTTGCGCTGGCCATTGCTGCGGCGTTGTCATGTGTATAAGTATGTATTTTCAGTTGCAGTTGCAGCAGGCGGATGTTTACAACATTTTTCCTACGGCTGTACTCGTGTGCACCTTTAATCCGCTTTTTTTTTGCAACCCAACAACCCAGCAGCAGCTTTAGCCCAAAAGAGAACAGCCAACAGACTAGCTCTGGTCCATTTAAATATATACGGCCCAGAAATAAAAAACATCTGCAGCTGTGTTTACTTGCAGAGGATTACCGTTGGTATACATGCTCGTATTATACATAACTGAGAACATAAGCAAGATACAAAATTTAGCTTAGTAAATATAAATTGACAAACTACTTTATCGCTGGCACACGTGCGACACATTTTTTTAATATATTTTTTTCTTTTTTAAATACTACAAAAGTCTTTTATTCTTTTGCAGCTTGAAAAGTTGCTTCGATTTTGTAATACATGTTCCCTTGCAACTTGCATTTATTGTTACACAAATTTCTTTTTAAGACCTCAACATTTTTATTCTATTATCAATTTTTCCACATTTTTTAACATACCTAACAAACGATTTCTTAACAGTGTGTGAAGGTATCTTTCTGCTCCAAAGCTTCACACATCCGGTTGAAAAAGATGCAGAAGAAGATTATCTTGAATAAAGTTCCGAAGTCATACAAATACTCTGATACCGGACTTAAGACGGGTGTCAAGTAGTCTGGGAGCTGCGCTTAAGGACAATTTGATACACATTTTTGGGTGACATCGCCGATAGCTCGCTAACACGTGGAAAATATGGGGATATATGACTTTTGGGAGATGTTTAGGTGACTCTAGCTTAGTCAAATTTCACAAAACCAATATAGTCTTCACCTTCGGTATCAGAGCGTAAGAACGAGAAATGCTCTAGAAAAGCTCGATTTGAGTCCATTTAAATCTTTGATATTTTCAGTGTTTCGTTAACTATTTTGATAACAATTTTTTTAAGATGCGCAAACCTAAGCCGGAACAAGTAAGAAGGCTCTAGTCGAGAAATCCCGACTAGACGATACCCTGATCCCTATACTTTACGCGTACAGTCAGTGCTTACAAGTATGTGTGCGTGTGTGTACGACCATACTGCATACTCAATTTCAAGGTTACATATCTCCGGTGTTTCTCAACCGATTTTAATAAAAATTTCACAGATTGTTATTATTTTGATTAACAATTTAAATGCCATCTAAAGTTTTTTCAAATTCAAGATTTTGTTGTTATCGATCCCATGTGTATATCAGAAACGGGATGAGTTATCGAAAATCAAAAACAAACTTGTACTGCCTAGGGATTAGGCGAGCTTAAGTTCACAATCTGGAGTCTCTAGCTCTTAAAGTCTTTGAGATCGACGCGATCATACATACAGACAGACAGACGGACGGACAGACGGACATGGCTATATCGACTCGACTGTTGATGCTGATCAAGAATATATATACTTTATAAGGTCGGAGATGCTTCCTTCTGTCTGTTACATACTTTTGCACAAATTCATTATACCCTTTTTTCCCATTTTTAATGGGATCAGGGTATAAAAATAGGGCTTTAAAAGCGTCAATAATATAACTCCATTCAACTGTGTTTTTGAATATGGTAGTCAAATTAGATATTTCATCTTATTCGCACCACAAAGATGAAACAGTTTAACTTAACTCAAATTTTAAATAACTACAAGTTAACAAGTAAGAAGGCTCTGGTCGAGAAATCCCCACTAGACGATACCCTGAACCCTATACTTTACGCGAACAGTCAGTGATTGCAAGTATGTGTTTGTGCGTACATTCACATACTGCATAATTAACTTCAATGTTCTATATCTCCGGTGTTTCTTAACCGATTTCAATAAAAAAAAAAATCAGCATCATGAATGATTCGATCAAACCATGTCCGTCTGTTTCTAATCAAACGAGTCCCTAAATGTTTGAGCAATAGAACTGGAACTAAGGTCTTGTTTTTTTTGCAGTAAGATCATTTGTCAAAATCCGCCAGATTAGACCACAAGACAAATAGCTCTCATACAAATGCAAGATCTGTAATAAATTTTACTATAAAAAAACAAGTAGGCTTTGCAAGACCGCGTGGTGCTAATTGCTCATTTTGTGATGGCGGCAAATCTATGGCTTTTTTTTTATAGGATGTCGTTGTAACTAATTTAAGATCGCCCTTGGCAGAGAGTGAGTTTATGATTTATGATTTATGCTACTAAATGCCCATGTGGCAAAATGAAATGTGTAACGCAAAAAAAAAAACATGTCCGACCATATAAAGCATTAATGTTCTAGACCAGCTGAGTCGTTATAGCCATGTCCGTCAATCTGTTTATTTATATGCAAACTAGTTTCACAGTTATTAAGCTATCGAGCTAAAACTTTGGTTAAGTTTTTCTATTTGTAGTTAGATCATTAGTCAAAATCGGCCAGATTGGAACACTATTTCATAAAGCTGCCTTACAGATGCAAGATCTTTAACAAGATTTTGCTATGAAAAACAAGCACTCTTTCAAGTGTCTATAACATATGGCATACTTTATATAATACTAAGCACGAAAATCGTGTTTCTCGTTAAAAGCGGGAAAATTGATTTTGATTTTAGATCCAGGGTTTTTTGGGGTTCGTTTTAGTTTACGTTTTTGAAAACCGCTTGGTGCTTTTTTTGCTCCATACAAATTTACATACATATAGTAAAAGCTTATACATCCTTTTCACTTTAGGAAATATGAACTATACATTGGGAAGACGATGACCTCTTTATCTGAAACATTTCACACTGCTGCGGCTGTTGGCAAAATGCCTTGGATTCCGACCTGTTCATTAGGTTATAAAACTTGAACGCATGAATTGCGTGAGGCGCCTCTATTAAATGATATAAGACACATCTATGTGAGGAAATTATCAATGCGTTGGAGTCCAATGAAATTGCCATTATTAATTCGAGCGCATCGTTACAACAGCAACCCCAACGCGATGCGATGCGATGCGAGGCAACCTTCTCATTTTGGTTTGGCGCAAACTGCGAGGCGGTACGATTGTGGCGCACGCTCTGAAGCTGTCTGTGAGGTCGTTAGGGAATATAAACTGGAGAATGAAATCATTAAAAGGTTACTTTTTATAAACGTGATTTAAATATACCATTTACATTTTAGCAACGCAATTTTTAGGACGGCTTTAACAAAGCATGTTACAGTTAAATAACAAAAGAAGCATTTTTCCTTTTAAAACTGCCGGAATACTATACTAAAGGTACAAGGTATACGATGGATAAATGAATGGTCGAATGTGCTTTAGTTATGTATGTATCAATCGTGGTCCATAAAAATAATAAATATTATAAAAAATCAATTACTTAAAATAGACAATTATAACAGAATGTGTCTGTGTTAATATTGTATTCGCATTTTTTTTTTCTCGTGGCTCCGAATATTTGTTGGTAAAGACAATGGTTTGAGGTACCTTTTCTTGTTCGACCTCTTAATACCCTTGTTGGTAAAGACAATGGTTTGAGGTACCTTTTCTTGTTCGAAAAGGGTATAATGGTTTTGTGCTATAGTATGTAACAGACTTTCTCTAAGACATACTCCATAAAGTATATATATTCAAAAGTCGTTACATATCGGCATCAAAAGACTAGTCGATATAGCCATGTCTGTCTGTCGTCTGTATAAAATAGATAAAATATTAAAAATCTGTGAAATTTTCATCGAAATACATTGAAAAAGTTTCTTATCGTTTTTAAATTTTTTAATCATTTGCTCCAAATAAAAAGAACTTTACGTTAGCATTATAAATCGCGCGTTCCAGACATTTTTTTTTTTGTTTTTCACTTTTGTCAAAAACTGTAAACTTTTAGATTTTGGTTAAATGAATTTTCTTGATTAACTGTTCACCTGGTTTAGTTAAGGACACAGCGTATTTGGCATATAAGAAGTTTTAAATAAATAAGTTCATATTATTTTCTATTGAATCCATAGGATAAAGTAAAAGGTTCTGTTAACTTAAAAAACATTTTTTTGTATTGGATTACCGGAAAGACAGCTAACATAATCCCCCAAAGATCTCCTACAAAAATTTAGATGCCACAACCACACCTGTCGACATATTTTAAAATTTTTAAGTTTGTTAAAAGTAACGTCCTCAAAAGAAGTAAAATTTTACGTCAACTCCCACACCCGAAATCTTCAAAACATTAAAATTTTGCAGCTAGATGTACAAGCATTCAAAGGTTTGTTACTAACACGCTTTTTGAAAAACCTTTTTTTTTAAAAGGCTGAGCAAATAAATACCTCCAGCTGCCGCTACTATTTTGCCAAGTCCGTACACCACCTTTTAATCGTATTGCATGGACCATACATTGTGCGTGTTTTACCTTAAGAAAGGTATAAGCATTAGTACAGTTTGGTCTAAACTCTGTTACCAATAGTAAAGAGTATATTGGGTTAGAGTTATGTCCGTCACGGTATCTGGTCCGTCCATCTATATAAGCACAACTTAAGCGATGACCTTAAAGCTAGAGAATTGAAACTTTGCAAATGTCTTTGTATAAAGCGTTGTGATTGGGGTACTACCACTACGATAACGTTAAATCGATTGAACCACATTTTTCCCACATTCTTATAGCTAAAACAGCCAAAATTGGTGCTATGAAAAGGCCACGTCCATTTATATTGCACCCAGCCGCCTTTTAAAATCGGGATCGCTGTATATTTTTGACAGTTTTAAAGCTAAAAGTTACCAATTTTGGTTTCAATATAGCTAGTGAAGTTTTATAATATCGAAAATCCCTATATCTTTCACGGCTTTTGAACTAAAGTCAAATTTGTTAGCGAGCTTTCAGGCAATTTTACCCACAAATGTGCATCAAACTACCTTTCAAGTTAGCTCCCGCCGCCGTACTTCACTTTGTAAGCAGACCCCTTAAAACCCATTTTTATACCCTGAACCCATTAAAAATGGGTAAAAAGGGTATAATGGTTTTGTGCAAAAGTATGTAACAGGCGGAAGGAAGCATCTCCGACCCCATTAAGTATATATATTATTGATCAGTATCAACAGTCGAGTCGATATAGCCATGTCCGTCTGTCCGTCCGTCCGTATGTATGAACGCCTCGATCTCAGAGCCTATAAGAGCTAGAGACTCCAGACTTGGAACATAAGCTCGCCTTACTCATAGGCAGTACAAGTTTGTTTCAAATGTTCGTTAACTCTTCCCATTTTCGATATACACATGTGATCGAATTGAATTTGGAAAACTTTGAGAAGGCGTTTGAGACTTTACATAAAATAATGACAATCTCTGAAATTATTATTGAAATCGGTTGAGAACACCGGAGATATGGAACATTGAAATTAAGAAAAGTATGTAGTATGCGTGTACACACACAGATACTTGCAAGCACTGACTGTACGCGTATAGTATAGGGTTCAGGGTATCGTCTGGTCGGGATTTTTCGAGTAGAGCTTTCTTACTGGTTAAAGTATCAGAATTCTCCAAAAATACTTTAATCTAACACATGCTTTCGACCACTATTAAGCCAAAGAAAAGAAAAAATAAAAAAGCGCCTGCGGATGCGTTTCTGCATCAAGATTGTCTTTAAAGTGCGTAAAAATTGAAATTCCGCGAAACCGTCACAGATGCTTAACAGTTGCGTAGTACATTTTATAGTTTTACATACAAAGGTGCATGCACATATTTACATCCGTATAAGAATACAATGTCTTACCCCGTGGCGGTTAAGAGATGGGACGAGTCAAAGTAATCGTGCACGCACGTATGTGTGTAGAAAATCTAAAGAAACAATTGAACCCACAAATAATTATATCACTCGAATATAGCTTAACAAAGTAAAATGTCTGATTGCAACAACTTTGACTCTGGTTCCTTCCAATGAAAGCATTTTTCGTAAATGCTGCATACTATCATTGCAACTGGCATGCTGCTGAATAAAAAAACAGAATCTGTATGTTTTTCTTTCAAGCTTACGTGCTAGAATCATTTTAATAGTAAGGAGTAAAGATTAGATTAGATTGTCCGGTGCTCAAAAATTAACAATATACTGCTGCGAAATATGTTTAAAATATTTAATTTCTTATTACTTTTATTTTAACCATTGAGGAATGAACAGGCCAAAATTGTAAGGTATTTGGTCATGAAGTGCACAAAAAGGACAAAGACAGTTTGTATATCGGTTAGGTTTTCGATTTAAGTGATTTAAACAACTTAAAAATTATTTTAAAAAAGGATAATACAAGTGGTCAATAATTTGTGTTGACATTGTTGTGTTCAAAACCACCATAGTCAATTCCTTCAATTTTTATTTTAATAACTAGTATGATCAGTTTTAAAATTTAAGAGAAGACATCTAGTTCCGCCCCGAAGCTTTTTCGTTTTACATCCAAAATATGTTCAAAAACGCTGATCGTCGCTGATCATCATATTTCGTATTCGGTAAGTTTGATTTAATGAACTTTATTTATATTTCAAGCATTTTCAACAATTTTATTTATATATCTTCCGATATGTTCAATTGAAAGTTTTCATAATAAAATTCAGTTTGAATAATATTTAAAAACGTCGACACCTTAAATAAACAATGATAAATATTGATTTTACTAGTAATTCTTGGCTTAACATGTGTTAAGCATAAGCACAATAAAATGCTAAATCATACACGAAAATAGTTGGATTCACTAAAAATATACTTATTTGTACTAAGTTTTTCTCTGGGTGTAAAGCTAGACTCACTACGTTTGATGGGAAGATAGCTGGCAACGTCCCCAAAATAATTGCATCAAAAGTTTAAATTCCACGCCCTGCTCTGAATCTGCAGTAACAATTTTTCTGATACGTCTACTCCCGCCTCCAAAGCCTCCTTAAAATTACGAAGACCAATATCTTTTACAGTTTAAAAAAAAATTAGTCACAATATTTAAAACTATTTAAATACGTAGTATTATGTAATAAATTATATCTTCTTTAGTTTCGGTGCAAGATAAAAAATGTTAATAACTTAGAGCCTTATTAAGAGACCGAACCAAGCCCAACTGCTGCCGTTTCCATGCCCCCCTTTTGGTAGGGTTTTGCATTAAAGCAGGGGTCGGGGAACTTTTTGAATCATTATCCCAAAATTGTTTGTCAATCTTGACTTTACCCCAAAATATTTTTGTGAAAGTTGCCATTACCCCATGATGTTTTGTAAGTTGGCATAACCCCATAGTGATGAGCAAAAAAAAAAATTTTCTAAATTTTGTTAAAGTCGAAGTAAAGGTTTGTGTAGCACCACATCATCGTGTGAACGGGTATCGCTAATATTAATACAACATAATAATATATTATTTTATAATAATATTTTATGTGTTATCAAATTTATTTATGTATTTAGATTTTAAGCAGTCGCATAAGAACCATTTTCCACCGACCCCAGCCCAAGGTGTAATAACAATTTTTACTTTTCTTATGGAACTTGGTTTAGCTATGGTTCTGAAATAATTTTAAGAAAGGTTTACCAGATTGCTCAATAGTACAAATTCAAGCACAAATCGTAAGTAACGGGAGTTTTTTTTAGAGGTATAGAACTTTGAAATGAAATAAGACAAAGATGATTTTTTTTATTAATATGAAACTTAATTCGAAAAACTTCTGGCATTATAATTTAAATATGATTTCTGGCATATGTCCGTTACGGTTGGCTCGGACGTAGTCCAATATAGACATCCAATTTTCGACGACTTTATCCAACATTTGTGGTCGTATATCGGCAACAACGCGACGAATGTTGTCCTCCAATTGTTTAATCGTTTCGGGCTTATCGGCGTAGACGTGCGACTTCACATATCCCCACAGAAAATAGTCAAGCGGCGTTAAATCGCACGATCTTGGAGGCCAATTCACGGGTCCGAAACGTGAAACTATGCGGTTACCAAACTTTTCCTTTAATAAATCAATTGTAACACGAGCTGAGTGACATGTTGCGCAGTCTTGTTGAAACCGCAACTCCTGCACATCATGGTTGTTCAATTGATGAACGAAAAAGTCAGCTCTATAGCGGTCACCATTGACTGTAACGTTCTGGCCAGCATCATTTTTAAAGAAGTACGGACCAATTATTCCACCAGCCCATAAAGCACACCACACAGTCAGTTTTTCTGGATGTAACGGTGTCTCAACATACACTTGACGATTATCATCCTTCCAAATACGGCAGTTTTGTTTATTGACATATCCATTCAACCAAAAGTGAGCTTCATCGCTAAACAAAATTCGCTTATGAAAATCGGGATCGACGCCAATCTTATTTTGGGCCCATTCACCGAATCTACGCCTTTCTAGATGATCGCGAGGCTTAAATTCTTGCACGAGTTGGATTTTGTAAGCACGCAAACAAAGATCTTTCCGCAAAATCTTCCATAAAGTGGATGGACACATATCCAATACCTGTGCACGATAGCGGATTGACTGATTCGGGTCTTCCTCTACGCTACGCTCGGCAATGACTTTTTCTGTACGCATTGTACGACATCTCTGTGGATGCGTATTATCATTTAGAGTAAACGTGGCGCGAAAACGTTCCATAGTTAATCGAATTAATTGCTCTGATGGACGATTATGTTGACCGTAAAATGGACGTAATGCGCGATACGTACTTCGAACAGAACCATGATTTTCAAAAATAAATTTGCACAATTTGGAAGCGTTGTTCAGGCATCAGTCTATTCATGTTGAAATGCCAAACCAAACTAAACATAAATCACTTGACAACTGACAAAATGGCCGCCACTTAAAATAGTGTTGCTAACTTAAAGTATATACCTTTAAAAAAAACACCCTTTATAAATAAATTAAGAAAGAAAAGTTCTGATTTAATAAAAACACTGAGCAAACCGTTTATATTAATTATACTTATAAAACTGGTACTTTAAGAACGCATTTTTTGAGTGTGTCTCAGCATCAGACTTAATTTTAAACCGATATGGCTTAAACTCAAAGATGCATTTAATTCAATTGAGCCCCAGCAGACACATGCTTGTACAAAAATGTTGAAGTAAAGCAGGTCGCACTTAAGTTGGCATTTGCTTTTTCCTTTCCCCGCCAAACTGTCATTGCTGATAACTTCATTGGAAAGCATTGAACGCGTGCCGACCCCCACCGACAAATTTGTTTTGCAATCGGTGAAACGGACACTGACTACGCGTGAAACATGATATGCCGCCATTAATATAAATCATGTTATAAGTTTAAATCACTGCGCCGCTGGTGCCCGCCCTGTGTAAACCAGTAATACATTGCAAAGAACACTCAGCATGTAAAAGCATGCGCAAAATGAAAAGCAAACGAATACCTGTTTATGTATTTATAAACATGAATTTTATCCATTGAAACAGATAAATAAAAACAAAAAAAGAGTAAAGTCGAAAAAGTGCGAATATAATAGAAGGTACCCTGAACCCTAAACTTTACGTCACACTCATAGTTTGCATATATATATGTATATGTATATATATATATATAAGATATCTCATGCACAAACACAAACATATATATATAATAATCTAACTTGCTAAATATGTACATTTGTCAATTTTGAATATTCAACAATGTATTGTATTATATATCGGATGCCTGTCGAGTTATCTAGAATCGATTTGATTGTAGGAGAGTATCAAGCTCTTAAGACCCTGTCTCTAACATCGACACCATTGTTGTTAGACTGCAATTTATGTAACCAATACAGTTAAGGTATTCTTAACTGCAAATACTATGCATACTGCGGCCAAAAATCCGTCATCTCCAATTTGAAATTTTGACCTACTTTTCGTAAAGGCAAAAACAAACGAAAATTTTAAGATCCCGATTGCTAATAATTGATGAAAATTATCAGAGGATTCCAGCGAATTCGTTTTGAGAGAGTAAACATATATTCTTCATCTAAAATAGGAAAACGATGAGCTTGTGAAGGTTAATTACTACCTAAAACATAAACTCAAAAAGTGTGACATACGTTCAATAACTTGTCAGCGAATTCTTTGTCTTGTTATTAATTTTATCAAATATGAATTACGTCAACCTATTAAATCTAGTAAGGATTTTTTTTTTATGAGTGTACATTGTGTTGCATGCTTGGCAAATTTGGACTTGCTGAAGTAACTTAAGCATGTTTGCCTGTATATTTTGGGCATTTGTCCTCATGAGATATAATGTAATTTTGTAAATGCCGGCAAAAGGCACATGCGCATGCTTATCCACTTCGCAGGACTGTTTTTTTATAAATTTAATTAAAATGACTGCTTTCAGGTCACGTGACCGACCTTCGTAATGTATCCGTTATACTCGTTCATGTATTGAGTTCTGCTACACTCGCCCTAAGCAATAATGGGTGCTGGTAATGGTGCCGTTGAGTTTTCCTATTTGCCCACTCAGGTGAGTGCGACCTAAAGCCGTAAAGTAACAACAAAGAAGACGGCGCTCCGCCGCGACGAGAGCAGCACGAGGAATAACATATGCGTGCTGTCTAAACGACGTTCGCTGCCACTCGCAGTCGAACTACTTAGCTTTTCACTTTTTAGCATGAAGTGTTTACTAATCAGTTCAGTCAAAATTTACTCCACACAAAATCTCACTTATCGCAGTGTTATCAAAGGGCAGACAACAGACAACTGGCGGCAGTAGTACAAATTATCGGAGGTTAATATTTGGAATGGGGATGAAACGCTCTGAATAAACTAATCAAAACGCACAGTGTGGTTGGAACACCATACTCTGCTACGTTGTGTTGTTGTTTTACTGTGCTACAGAGTTTTTCGTCATGTCTTAAAGCGCATAAATAAGGTCGCGTGCCGGTTTATATTAAGGGCGCTGTTTTTGGTGAGGGGGCTTTGGTTTTGGTCATCGTATGCCGTTCTTCCACTTACAAAGTGTCACATGATCTGCACTGAGGTATTTAATATTAACATATCGAATTATTAGCCTACCCAGAACATTGGATAATGTGGATAAAGATTATAAACGCTGAATGCAAAGCTTCAAGTATAATATTTCGGAATTATCTCGCATATCTCGTCATGCATACAAATGGCATTTTAATATAATATTCATATCAATTGGGGTAATTATACCAGTTGTTTATAATACAATTAGTTTTTGTAAATTATTTTAGCTCATTTACCATATCTATTAGATAAGACCATTTTAAAGTTGGATTTAAACACGCACATCTATATATACAGCTGCGAAATTTAAATAACATTTAACATTTTTTTAAGTATTTTTTTTATTATGCTTAAAACATGCTCATAAACGTAGAGTATAAGTTCAAATTTGTCGCTGGTTGTAACATTTTTGTATACCATGAACCCATTGTAAATGGACAAAACGGGTATAATGGTTATAAAGTAAATTGTATATATTCTTGACCAGCATCAGTAGCCATGTCCGTCTGTTCGTCCGCAACTTTTTTCGACACCACAAAAGGTAGAGAATTGAAACTGCAAATATCTGTGTCAATGTGTTTGCTAGACAAAGTGTATGACTTGAGGAGCTACTTTAACTGGTAGCTGTTAAATCGATAACAAGTCTACACACCTCGAAGTGCAAATCGATAAATCACACATAAATCCTACATTTGAACCAAAAACTATGTAATACCAAGACTGGAAAATAGCGTCCGACTGCAACGATTTCACTTGTTATTGATTGGTTCACAAATTTGGCAGCAACATAGTTGGTAACCTTTAAAGCTTTTAAGCTAAAAAAAAGGTTTAACCTTATCAATTTGCATGCCAAGATTCTCAGAATTCTCCGGCTGTTGAGCCAAATGTGTAAGAGCAGCTGATATAATATTTTTATTGCTCGATTTGTCTTTCTGATCTGATGTTATAGAAACGTATATATGATCTTTAAATAAAGCTTAAGTCATACACTACCTTTATTCGTAAAACAGAAAAATAATAAAAAAAAAAATATAAAAAATACAAAAAGTGAGATTAAAGATAAAGCTAGTTTGGCCGGTACAAAGAAAATATCAAACTTATAAACCAAAAAAAAAACTAGTCTTATCTTTATTTATTTACAGACAAACTTCCACAAAGCGGACAATTATTTAAATACTTAAAACACGTTTTCAAGAATTGTTTGAAATCTTGTGTTTTTATGTCGTTTTAAAAAGTAATCAGCAGTTTTTCTTTGCTATTAATTTTCAAACAGCGAAAACAAATAAAATTAAGCAAAAATAAAAAAAAGCCATCAAAAAAAATTAAAAGGGTAGTGCTTGAAGTCACCTAAGTTTTTTTAAGTGCTGACTTAAATAAATGCAATAAATGTGTTATTGTCTCGTTTTCGTTTTTGAATGCAGTCGCGCATTATAAGAAACAATAATCAAAATGAAATTCGATTCAATTGAAAAAAAAGCATTCGAGCTACGAGTTTAAAAATAACATGTCCAGATTGACGAAATGTTTGTCATACTCAACTAATAAATCGCAGTTTAAATCTATATATAGCTTAAAAGTTAGCAAAGTGCCTGGCGCTGCAACGTCCCCTCGATAGTCACACTGCCAGAGCTACCAAAATTGAGGAGGCACAGTTCCTAAACTTTAAGAAATATGGCTCTACTTGACTTGTTTCCGTGAAACCACTTAAAATATTTTGTAAATTCCAGTGCTGGGTTTGTTTGCTGAAGTCAGCCAACCCCCAAATTAATAAAAATTATTAGATATAACCAACATACCGAAGAAATAAATATGATTATTTCAATCGGTTATTAGTTTACTTATGCATTTATTTACAAATTTACATTATATTCTATCTACTAATTTACTTTACATTCTATATTCTATCTATTATAGAAAAATATACCACGAAAATTCCTCAAATGTCACCTTAGTGAAACATTTTCAAAGCGAACTAAGATGTAAATATAAATCCTAAATATACTGCTATCTTACGAACGTAGTGAAAAAGTTGACAGCTGCTCACAATTTCACCTCATTTTACGTAGGTTGTTCTTGTTTTTGCGTGCATTGTCCCAAATGGCATATTTTGTGTTTTGATGAATTCTCGTCAGAATTATTAAAATTTTGAGCCTCGCTTTGAAGTCTTTGCTTTTGGAATTGTGCGAAAAGAGCTATGGAAAGACCGCACCTTCTACGGTATGTTCTGCTACCTAGTGGTACTTATTTAAAAAGAGGTAGTGAAAGTCTAGTTGTAATGCAGCGGTCGGGGAACCGGGGTAAATTACCCCAAATGGGGTAAAAATAAAATTTCTGAAGGTAATAGTAATGATTATGAAGTATATATATTAAATTTTCTATTCTATTGACCTCTTTTTTTTTTTGCTCTTTAGTATGGGGCAATGTCAAGTTTGACAACAATATTTGGGGTAACGATTACAAAAGTTCCCCGACCGCTGTTGTAATATGTCGAATTTGTGGGTGCAAGCCCAACCTATCCAACTTTTTTTTAAAATCATTGTTAGAAAACAATTTTCAAAAATATGTTTATTTCCGTATCCCTATAGAATTTGTTGTCTCCAGCTCAATAACTGTTATATATATGTTATATATATGCATATCGGATTCAATTTCGGGCATGGCCTGATGCACTTCAATAACTGCAAGCAGTGCAAACCGCGAAATATAATAGTGTCCGATTAAAATCAACTCAAGGTTTTGTTTTTATACCCTGAACCCATTAAAAATGGGTAAAAAGTGTATAATGGTTTTGTGCAAAAGTACTCCAGATTTGAAACATAAGCTCGCCTAATCCCTAGACAGTACAAGTTTGTTTTCGATTTTCGATAACTCTTCCCGTTTCCGATATATACATGGGATAGATAACAACAAGATATTGAATTTGGAAAACTTTGAGACAGCGTTTGAAACATTAAATGAAATAATGCCAATCTGTGAAAATTTTTTTCTCCAACTTGTTTTTTTTTTGTTTTACGTCAAAGGCTCGCGGATTCAAAATCTAATCATTAATATTATTATGTCTGTGTGTTCTTATACGATGCAATGAGCCCCGTAGACTGTTTTTGCCAGCAGCACCTATAGAATCCAACAAATCTTATTCAGAAAAAATTCCCTCACACAATGCATGTCTTGTGATCTAGCACTAGATCAACAATTGCACGTTTGATCATTTTGGCAGCACAAATGTGTGCCTTTAATCGAATTGTAACTAGATGCATCGATTCAACCAAAGTTTTAATAAACGATTTTACAAATGAACGAAATAATAATCTTAGTTCTTAATCACGAAAATGAAAATTATTATAGAAAATATAATCCGTATATTCTCGCTTGAAGTCAAAATTAAAATAGAAAATATAACAAATTACAAACTAAGGTATAAATTCATTTCCTCTCGGATTCTTGGATTCAAAATATTTTTTGGGTTACTCTACCAACCGGATATATACTAAGCACTTGGCGAAGCTGATTACCCTGAGTATTGCATACTAAGATGTGGACACAAAAACAAATAAATTGAAAAACTTATTTGAAACCAATCTGACAAAACTTATTATGCGAAAATAATAGTTTTTCAATGTTCTTTTAAACAAATTATCGAACTTTTGTTTGTATTGTATGAGTTGCACTGGGTTATGAACCACAAATATATTGCTAATCAAAAGTATATGATGACAGAGAGAATTGCGTAGGTATCTTCCTGTCTATTATTTTGAACTTCACGACATTTACTTTCCATGTGCTCTAATTCTAACTTTTTATCTGACAGCCCTTTGTTCTTAAAGTTTTAAGTCTCTAGCTTTACGGGAGTAGAATAAAAGTGAGTTTGCATGATATATATAGCACAAAACTTATATACTCTTTACCTTCGGTTCTACCTTCGGTTCTAGAGTATACGTATATATTAACCCTTTTAAATTTGTTTTTAATGGTATAAAAACAAACGTGATAATTGTGTATAGTATCCCGTGGTCATAAATATATGCTCCAGGCACGTATTACATACAAATTAAGCTTAATTACTTTTGATTAGTATTTCTTTATATAGTACTATGCTTATGCTTACTGTGTCATGAATTTCATAAAACAACCCTTTTAAAAAGCTCCTCTTTATATTGCTCCTTAAAAATAATAATATTTCTGTAATCTATGCAAAAAAAAGCAAAAACGCAACAATTTCCAGGAGCTTAAAGGTAATTATTTGTGTGTAAAAAATTTGTTTTTGTCCTTATGCTTGTATTTTATTTAAAACTCATGATTTAATTTTTTTTTGCAGGCATAAAGGTAGTAAACAATTTAGATTTAATATTATTATATAATGTTGTTTGAAAAGCATTTTAAGTCGCTTTTAACCTTTTTGTACTTTCATTTTCTATATTTTCCCTATCTTCATAAGTCTTTGCTCATGTCTGTTTTCGACAAGAGCAAAACAAATTAATTTAATGCTAGTTTACGGTGACAAAAGGAAATCCGCAAGCTTGAGTCATTAAGGCATCGAATTTTTTAATTACTTAAGGTAACTAGGAAGAGAAAATTTTTTTTTTTGTTATTGGCTTTCGTTTGTTGTAATGAAAGTATTTTTCAAATGAAGTTAGTGAGTAGAAAAAAAAAATTTTATAATTTAAATAGTAACTTAGTCTGTAATTTATTAGTGTGCTTCAAACTTTACGCGTCGGTCCGAACTGTTTGTTCATACACAAAAGCTAAAACTTAAACATTTATTTTTATACCCTGAACCCATTAAAAATGGGTGAAAAGGGTATTATGGTTTTGTGCAAAAGTATGTAACAGGCAGAAGGAGGCATCTCCGACCCCATAAATTATATATATTCTTGTTCAGTATCAACAGAGACTCCAGATTTGGAACATAAGCTCGCCTAATCCCTAAACAGTACAAGTTTGTTTTCGATTTTCGATAACTTTTCCCGTTTCCAATATACACATGGTATTGATAACAACAAAATATTGAATTTGAGACGGCGTTCGAAATATATAGCGAAATAATGACAATCTGTGAAATTTTTATTGCAATCGGTTGAGAAACACCGGAGATATGGAACCTTGAAGTTGAGTATGCAGTATGCAGTATGGTCGTACACATACGGCACACATACTTGCAAGCACTGACTGTATGCGTAAAGTATAGGGTTCAGGGTATCATCTAGTCGGGATTTCTCGACTAGAGACTTCTTACTTGTTCATAATGTTTCTTTGGTTACTCAGGCTTGGCAAGTTTGTAGACCATATTCTAAGTTTTGAGGCAAGGGCATTTCCGATTTGCAAAAGGACGAAAGACTTAAGGGGGTTGGCATGGTATCAATGTTGTGGATGCATATACCTTTAGGAGCACAATAAAATTATATTATAAGAAATAAATAGTGAAATTAAAATTGGAATATTAATGACAACAACTTAGAATCATAACAAAAATTTCAAAGATCAAAATATTTGCGATGAGCAAAATGGTATTTTCTTTAAAGCCGAACTCAATGGAACCGAAGCTCCCAAAATAAAAAATACATATATAAACCATAAGACTGCACACATAAGTTTATAGAACTACCGGAAAAACTTAAGCATTCGCCTAGTTAATTAACGTTCTTAGGTTTAAACTCTTCAAAGTCCATCGTCTTTCGTAGCGATGCTCAAATGTGCACACACGGTCACAGTGAATGTGGGGGCACACTGCCTATATTGTCTGGTGCGGGATGTGTCATGGGTCAGAGGGAAAGAGGGAAACAATAATTGCGTTGATACTGTGCGTAACAAATGTGTAAAAAGAGCTTGTTTGTATACGAAACCGCGGAGTAGTTATACTTGCGGGAAGGTACCGCCTGTGTTATTTATTTATTTTTTTTATATATTATATATAAATAAACATAATATATTATTATATTATATCATATTAACTCGCTTGGCGTTAGCGCTACATTCAAGTTCAAAACAGTTTTCTGAAAAAAGAACCCCACTAAGTGCGAGTTACCTTTGTTTAATTTTTTTCTCATCATTTTCAATGTTCATCATTAAAACTAAATAAACAAGTAAGAAGGCTCTAGTCGAGAAATCCCGACTAGACGATACCCTGATCCCTATACTTTACGCATACAGTCAGGGCTTGCAAGTATGTGTGCGTATGTGTACGACCATACTGCATACTGCATACTCAACTTCAAGGTTCCATATCTCCGGTGTTTCTCAACCGATTGCAATAAAAATTTCACAAGATTGTTATTATTTTGATTAATAACTCAAATGCCATCTCAAAGTTTTCAAAATTCAAGATTTTGTTGTTATCGATCCCATGTGTATATCGAAAACGGGAAGAGTTATCGAAAATCAAAAACAAACTTGTACTGCTTAAGTTCCAAATCTGGAGTCTCTAGCTCTTATAGTCTCTGAGATCGACGCGTTCATGCATACAGACAGACGGACATGGCTATATCGACTCGACTGTTGATGCTGATCAAGAATATATATACTTTATAAGGTTACATACTTTTGCACAAAACCATTATACCCTTTTTCCCATTTTTAATGGGATCAGGGTATAAAAAGCATATAAATAAATAAATAATAGGTAATAAAATAATGGGAAATCGATACCTAAAAATCTATTAGACCTTATATTTTCCGCATCCTAACAGATAGAGCTACCAAACTTGGTAAAAAGCTAATGACATCCCCCAAAACCCAGCACACATGGACCACGATAGTTTCAGTCTGGCTTAAGGTCCGAACATGGTTCCTTCCGCCTGTTAGTTGCAATTGCACAACTTAATTTTTTACATTTATATGCCTTTCAGGTTTAGGTTATAACCATTTTTTTTATATAACGTCGAGCCATTAAATAAAGATAGTAAATTAGTTTAAGTATTTCGTTAAGCATCATAGCTACCATAGGACGAAATTCAATAATGTGTCCGCAATAGTATTAAGCTTTCACACCCTGACGATAGCATTTCTTCTTGTTTTATGTGTATGAATTAATATGTTCATACACATATATGAATGCACATATGTATATCCATATGTATATAACTGATTATTCTTTGGTTCAACCACTGTCACTGCCAGTCACTCCTTGTTATTTATTTTACAGGCAGTTTTTGCGGTCGAGTTTTATTTGCCCAGACCTGTCGACCAAATGAAGCGTGTAATACATCAAACAGTCTTTAACGAGGGTGACAAATCCCCAGCAGTGAGTGATGCTGATTACTCATAGGGCTCAGATTCAGATGCGAAAAACTAAGTTTGAGTGTAGGCAAAAAACAATTTTTAGATCAATCGCTTTAATTTTAAAAAATGTATACCTTTCTATAAAACTTAGTTAATTGGAGAATAATGCAAATCTGTATAAATGCTCTTCTGGAAATGTTTATTTAGAAAATTTCAATAATGGAGCGGTTGCACCCTTGACCCTGACAAGTTTAAAACTAAGCGACTAGTAATACTTTTTTACTAGCTTTGTATATATTAGATGCACAAGCAAAAGTATAAAATGTCGTATCGCTGCCCTTTCACAAACTAAATTTGTTCTATAGCAAAAAATGTATAATTTTATCAATAATAATTTAATTTAATATTTTAACTTTTCCTTTGAATTTGTGCTCCTAAAAACGAAATTATAAATAAACTTCCTTCTATCATTATTTTGTCTAATGTTTCAAACGCCGTCTCAATTTTTCAAATTAAACATTTTTTGTTATCGATCCCATGTGTATATCGGAAACGGGATGAGTTATCGAAAATCGTAAACAAACTTTTTCTGCATAGAGATTGGGCGAGCTTAAGTTCCAAATCTGGAGTCTCTAGCTCTAATAGTCCCTGAAATCGACGCGTTCATACATACGGATAGACAGACAGACGGACGGACGGACCGACGGACGTACAGACGGACATGGCTATATCGACTCGGCTTTTGATAAGAATATATATACTTTATGGGGTCGGAGATGCTTCCTTTAGCTTGTTACATACTTTTGCACAAAACCATTATACCCTTTTTACCCATTTTTAATGGGCCTAGGATATAAATAGTTTATTCATAATTTAAAAAGGTTTTAAGGGGTAGGAATGAAACAATTAAAGGCAATTAGAGCAACACGCAGCTTTAAGAACATGATTTGGCTATTATATTTACACTTTGAAAAATCGAATTTATTTATGACTATATAAAAGTACTACTTTAAAATATTGAGCTGTGCGCCGGCAATAGCAGCCATGTCCGTTCGTCTGTATGTAAGAACGCGTCGATCTTAAAGACTATAAGAGCTAGAGACTCCAGATTTGGAACACAAGCTCGGCTAAGCCCTAGGCAAATACAAATTAAATTGTTAAATTATTTATAACTCTTCCCGTTTCCGATGTACACATGGAATCAATAATAATAAAATCACGAATTTTGAAAACTTTGAAATAGCGTTTGAAATTATAAACGGAATATTGAAAATTTGTGAAACTTGTATTGAAATCGGTTGGAAACACCGGAGATGTGGAACATGGATATTCAGTCACTCACACATATTTGCAGACACTGAATATACGCGTTAAGTATAGTATCGGGATTTCTCGACTAGAGCCTTCATGCTTGACTGGCGTAAAATAAATATTTTTACACAATGTTTTAAATGTTATATATATATATACGTGTAAAAAAATTTAAGTAGGATACTTTTTACATACAAAGATATTTTCAAGGTTTAAAATTGGCGAAAAACTTGCGATCCTACATACGGATGCACCATGACGAACATTGTACACATCGAATATGCACTTTACAAACATACGTGTACTTAACAAAACTTAGCTCGTGTCTAACTATCCACAATCAACTTATTAAATTTAAACTGAATTATATTACCACATTGTAAGTAGCTGGAGACCTTAGCAGACACCGCTGCATATGTAGGTTATATTAGTTTAAAATTTACTTTGAAATAAATATTAAAATATAAATTTTAGCTATGACTTGCAATTTTATGTTCAAGCAAACATATCTCTTAAAATTTATATTAATTGTCAAAAACAAAGTCTTTGATAAAAGTACTTTATTAAAATTGCTTTCGAAAAATCGAATCGTCAAGAAAGATGAATCGCGATTCATCAAAAACCAGTTTACATATCATAAGGGTTGATATTTTCGATTTTCTGATCTACTTAACCGAAATAACAATATTTCATAAAACTTTATCGGAGAGACGGCAGACAATTGAGTTTGTAATGGTTAATTTGGCATGTAAAGCATTCAAGCATCTGACTCTGTAATTACTTTTGGAACAATTTGAAAGTCATTTGGGTAAGGACATACAGTATGTATGTTTGTTTATACAAACGGTTCGTAAAAAAAAAATGTAATATGTCAAAACTGTGTATTGTTCCAATTTGTTCATCCAAGTTGTTCCAGACTGCCATAGAAGTTATCAACAACAAAATGAGTTAGACTCATACTACCTGAAAATAAATAAAATATAATATTTTACACTAAAAAATATGAAAATTATTCATTTCAACCAGGATGAAAATTCACCTAACATTTTAAAACGCAATCGACTACGGAAGACTCTGATACCAGTAAAAAAAACTGGTCGTAAGGAGCAACCAAATTTTGTGACTCTACCTTGGCGAATATAATATTGCTATAATATTTTCAGTAAACCGTACGAATCGAATCAAGAATTTTTTACTTATAGCTCAATGGCCTGTTACTAATAATTACCTAACAGTAGTTTTTAAATTTGCTAACAAAAAGTATACATTATTAAACAAATATAGTATATGTGAATTTCATTGTACCGCCACCAATGTTCGGCATGTTCGGTAGATTAAACTCTTCGCAGAATCCGAACTTCTAGCGCTTTTTTTTTATCTCAAAAAAAATCGTACTTTACGTTATAATGAACAAAACAGTATGGTATGGCTTGTCTCGCAGAAAACACAAAAGATCTTTTGTGTTTCTGGTAGAATGCCATAATTTACTTGCTACTTTGCTTTATTAGAATATTTTTCACTATAACATTTCAATATTGCTTTTACTCGGAAAGAAGACAATCCGAGTCCTGGATGCCGCTTAAGACGGGTCCGAAAATTTGGTTTTTGGACAGATGATGTTTGTTATGTTCTTTTTAGATGGGGGGATTACGTATTGTCGCAATTTTAAGCAACCGCCAGAAACCCGGCATAAGCCGAATAAGTAAGGCAACTCATTCATAATTTAGGCTGGCTAGCCAGCTCGGTTTCGCGGTTTAGCGGGCAGCATAGGTAGGCGTTGCATCCAATTTTTTTTTTTTAATTTGTCACCAAATTGACTGATTCTAGCACAAAAACTTTGGAAAATACTGTTTACGATTTTCGATAACTTTTGACAATCTGGAGTCTCTAAGATCGACGCGTTCATACATACGGACGGACATGGCTATATCGACTCGGCTGTTGATGCTGATCAAAAATATATATATACTTTATGGGGTCGGAGATGCTGCCTTCTGCCTGTTACATACTTTTGCACAAAACCATTATACCCTTTTTCCCATTTTTAATGGGATCAGGGTATAAAAAGTGATAAAATTAAAATAAAATATAAATTGAAATAACAATTCAGCAGAAAATTATTCTTTTAGAAGCACAGAATATATCGTACAGACAAACAATGACAACACGTATTTTTTTATCGTACTACCGTTGAATACGTTAAAACTATTTTCAGGGTATTGTCAATTATAAATGCACACGCCTTCAGGAAATAATATTCTGGTTTCTGTTTAGAAAAATTAATTTAGTTTTGGTGTCCTGTATAATTAGTAGATAATATATTAGCAACACCGAGTACTTATTATACAATGAACCTATAAAATGATTTAACAAGTAAGAAAGCTCTAGTCGAAAAATCCCGACTAGACGATATCCTAAACCCTATACTTTACGCGTACAGTCAGTGCTTGCAAGTGAGTGAGGACGCATATAAAAAATACTTTACTTAACATCAATGTTCCATATCTCCGCCGATTCTCAACCGATTTGAATAAAAATTTCACTAATTGTCATTACTTCGTTTAATGCTTATGTTTAAATACTTTGTTTATAAGTTTTAATTAATTAACGACAAAATGAAGTGTAAAAAAAATTAAATGTTTTTTATTAGTGTTTAATAAAAAAAATTATATTATATTACTTATATAAAAACTACATTTTAATATTTTGAAATCATTGAGATTTTAATTACCTGCCAGGCATTGGCATCTAAAGTAGCTAGAAATGACATGTCCAACTCCTACGGAAATAATAAAAAAGTTTGTACAATTTTCAAAGAACATTCACTTTGCTAGGTTTATCACCTTTCGCCGGAAATTGCTTGTGAAATCCAGAATGATTTTTTTGAGCTAAGCTTAGCAAATGCAAAAATTCAATTATGTAAATGTAAGCAGGCTCTATGAAAATAAGTCACCAACGGAGATTTTTCTAACACTGTTGTGTTTTAACTTAATCAACTTTCGCATATGCTTTTGGTTGGCACTGTAACGAACTTGGACTGTGAACTTTTACTTGGCTTCCGTTAAGTCAATTTCCGTTCAAATCTCCTGTACTTCAATACAATGGCACTAATGCAGCACTGTGCCACAGCTTCTGATGTAGAAGTATACGACGGCACCAACTTGCGTGACGACTGTATCAACTTGAACTTCCGTATCTCTTTGTGGTTTTCGCTCAAAGGATTTGCCCAGTTTTCGTGCTTGATGCTTTTCGCTGTACGACTGCTACTAGGACTTAGCCTTTGGCTATGCACTACCCGGAGGTGCACGGCATGCAGCTTCTGTTGGTCACAGTCGGCTTTCATTTCGTCCAAGATAAACAGGCTCTTCAAACATGTCGCTCCGATACATAAGCTTCCTTTATATACTTATGTATGTGTGTGTATCCTTGAATGAACATAATGTGTATACATATATGTATATGTATATATATTTATATATATATATATACATAGTCGAACTTTCTCCACCGCGTTTTCGCTCATACAGAGAGACTTGTACCCATGTACGGGTATATTTATACATATACACACAAAATTCAATTTTGGGCATGGGCGATTCAATCCATATTACAGCAGAATTACCCGAGG
The DNA here is from genome assembly GCA_035044605.1 of Scaptomyza cyrtandrae. NCBI lineage: Eukaryota > Metazoa > Arthropoda > Insecta > Diptera > Drosophilidae > Scaptomyza > Scaptomyza cyrtandrae. The sequence goes on along the minus strand of JAWNNS010000647.1, from coordinate 88,183 downwards.
AAATAAACCATTTTTATTGCACTGCCAAAGCTTCTGAAAAATGAACAATATGAAATGATATGTTTCTCAATTTAACTCTAGATACCCGAAATGATGTAAATTTGTAAATATCTTAGTTTCATGTTCAGCGAATCTATCCAGAGTACCAGCAGCAGAGCCCCAATGCTTAAATTTTCAGTCGCTTCAAAGACGCCCGAATACATATTGCTGTTGGGGATGATAACAGTATTATGTACTTTGTACAACAACAATATGTATATGAATTTACCCACCCTACAGACAACCAATCAGCTGTGCTCTTTTTCGTTCTCTTGGATTGTCGGCTTGCTCATGAAATATATATACGTTTAAGGCAATGCTCTGTTAAATTTGAGTCTGCAGTTTTTGCAAAAAAGATTGACTTGTATAAATTAAATGTGATTTACATTTCACATACTTCTGATGGTTAATAGGACTTTGCCAGTAAGCAATGCAAAAGCAGAAGGTTGCTTTAAAATTTTTTTTGGAACAAAAATATAAATAAAACAAGTAAGAAGGCTCTAGTCGAGAAACCCCGACTAGACGATACCCTGATCCCTTTACTTTACGCGTACAGTCAGTACTTGCAAGTATGTGTGTATGTGTCTACGCGCATACTGCACACTGCATAGAAAACTTCAATGTCCCATATCTCCGGTGTTTCTTAACCGATTTTAATAAAAACTTTACAGATTGTCATTATTTTGATTAATATTTCAAATGCTATCTCAAAGTTTTCAAAATTAAAGATTTTGTTGTTGTCGATCGCATGTGTATATCGAAAACGGGATGAGTTATCGAAAATCGAAAACAAACTTGTACTGCTTAGGGATTAGGCGAGCTTAAGTTTCAAATTTGGAGTCTCTAGCTCTTATAGTCTTTGAGATCGGTTGGCTCATACATACGGACAGACGGACATGGCTATATCGACTCGGCTGTTGATGCTGATCAAAAATATATATATACTTTATGGGGTCGGAGATGCTTCCTTCTGCCTGTTACATACTTTTGCACAAAACCATTATACCCTTTTTTCCCATTTTTAATGGGATCAGGGTATAATTATTGGTAAACAAGTAAGAAGGCTCTTTTTGAGACAGCTCGAATAGGAGATACCATGAATCTAGTCATTGGTTTGTAGCTTACAGCTTATTTTGTACAAATGGCTGTAACGTGCAAACAATAAAAAGTATAAAAAAAAATGTTTAAAGAAACTTTGTTTATTATAGTAATTATTCGTAAAAATATATATTAATAAGTAATTTCATAAGTATCTTAAGTTCAATTTTAAGGCATTAAGTAGCCTAATTTTTGGTAACAGCTTATTTTGTACAGATGATATACACTAAACAAGTTTTTTTTTTATTTTTCTGACGCTATTTCTTGCCATTCCTCTGACAGAGGGTCACATTACGGGAATAAAAAACGAGCACTGGGTTTTGATTATTTTGATTTTTTGCCCTCTCTCATTTATTTTCATTCATTTTTATACTCTGATAGCGAATGTAAAGAGTATGTTGGTTTTGCGCAGTGTCCGTGTCCATGCGTCCGTCCGTCTATATGAACTCAACTTTTCTCGACACCACAAAAGGTAGAGACTTGAAACTTTGCAAATATCTGTGTCCATGTGTTTGATAGACAAAGTGTAAGGCTTGAGGAGCTACTCCAACTGGTAGCTGTTAAATCGATAACAAGTCAATACACCTCGAACCTCTCGATAAAACACACATATATCCCACATAAATGGTTACTTCGCCCAAAAATCTGAAGTATGGATCCCCCGCCCACCACTGACACCCCCCCAGCTCCCAGCCCTTTTAAAACGGGGATACCCGTATTTTCCAAGGCTTTAAGTCTTGAGTTAAGCTTTGAATCAATAAGTTTGTTGAGAAGACAAGTGGTCACTTCCCCCAAAAGTCTGCTTTAAAAAAATGTAGAATTAGATAAAAGCAAGAAGGATCTAGTCGGAATCTCCCGAATATCAGATACGCTGAACGCTATACTTAACGCGTACAGTCAGCGCTTGCAAGTATTTAAGTGTGTGTGTACGCGCATACTGTATACTTGACCTAAGTATAAATACTTAATGAGGTCGGAAATGCTTTCTTCTATCTATTACATAATTTTGCAAAAAACCACTATAACCTTTTCACCCATTTTCAATGAAATGACATTGTAAAAGGAATTTCCAAAAATTTAGCGAACTGACGTCTGCACTCGATGAGCGATATTCGGCGACTGTTCATAAAAAAAACTCTACACTACGATTGAAAATTGTGAAAATTACTTGGTATTTTTAAAGCAGACAATTGAACTGCACCCGACACATAATAATTTTGCATAATCCATGCATCCAGAGTCGAAAAAAAGTTTTAATGACATCCGAATTCTAACGACTAAGTGATAGTTGATAGATCTATGTTTTATGAACCCGTGTTGACACGGTAAAGTTATAGGTTTGTTAAGATGTCAAATCGAGCAATCAAGTATGCCGAATAACCTAAGCTTTTCTAAAACTCTTGTAAATTTTAGATTCAAGATTTTTTTAAATTGCCTACTGTCGGGTTTGTTTGACCTGTTTGGCTTTTTAACAGGGACACACAAATGAAATAATGATTTTAAAGTGACAATCGGTTGAGAAATACCGGAGATATGGAAGTTGAGTTAAGTATGCAGTGTGCGCGTACACGCACACACACACTTACTTGCAAGCACTGACTGTTCGCGTAAAGTATAGGGTTCGGGGTATTGTCTAGTCGGGATTTCCCGACTAGAGCCTTCTTACTTGTTTCTCACTAGTATATGTTCCATTCAAAATTTAAAATAGTGCTAAGATCTTGGTACAAAAGACTGATTTTAAATGACGTGGTTTTATGAACATATATATACATATTTAAATTTCTTCACCCTAAAATTAGCTGTAGATTTGGCCTCAGTATAGACCTTGACATCGTCTGATGTTAAATCGGATAAAAACTAGAAAAATAAATATTTGTTTTTATGTGGAACTGCTGCAAATCTTTTTTAACAATATTGACTAAAGCTGGTTTGAAAGCTGTAGTGTCGGATATTTGAAAATTAGGTTAATTAGATATGATGAAATTATTTAGTTGATCTACGTGGTTGATCGTGGTTTAGTTGATCCTTAGTGCTATAAAGTGGGACTGAAAGATTGTAATTTAATTTATTTTTTCGTCTCTATAGCCACACACAGGACACGATGACCGTTCAACATTGGCCACCTAGATTCTCAACAATCTCGGACTAGATTCGTAGAGATGAGATCAGTAACACTGCCGTGTAGGCCAGTACACATTTATGTGCGACATTTGGTACACTCATCTTAGTATTAGCGCGAACACATGTATTGAACTTCAACGTTATGCGTTAGAAAAATCTTTAAAAAGTTCTCCTGTACACTTTGGATTTACGATATACAACAGCCGAGTCAATTTAACCATGAGCGCATCGATATAGGTTATCGTATATCACGCGTGGCTAAATTTCATCTGTTAAAAGTTTATCAAAATCGGTTGAGAAACACCGGATTCGATCGCACACATGCGTACCACCAATGTACGCTTAATGTTCAGTTTTCAAGGTTTCTAATAGCGAAAAAACAAAAGCCGTCTTACTTGTTATACGTTACATCGTGTTCCTACAAAACCATTAAACCTGATTAACAAATTTTAGCAAATAAAGCTAAATTTTCCGAAAAATTTATGTGCGGGTTTATTTTAAAAAATTCACATATATATTTTGAAAAACGAATTTTAAACTGATCAAATAGTGAGTATTGTTATGGCAAATGACTTGATTTATAGTTAGACAGCAATAGGGTTTACTAACCCATACAAAGAAATTTAAAATAGATTAGTATTTAATGAGTTTTTATATTTCTCCGAATTCAAACCTAACGATACATTCGTGTACAATTGAAGAGGCCTCACAGGCAAAGCCAAAGGCATTATCAATGCCAGGTATTGAGGCATTCACTTGAGCACACGTGCGTTTCTGCTAAGGCAACACAAAGTCGAACTTAAATAGGCATTTATGGTTGTGTATAAGATTTTAAAATTCTTATACATACATAAATATTTATACATATTTCCACTAATTCATTTTTAATAATTTGTTTGGTTCAGCGGACCGCTCCTCATCACGCCTCGCTCTTGTCTGTTAATTATCGTATGCTTGCGGTCAACCGATTCATGCGGAGACAAGCTGGCGGTCGAAGAGATAAACGAGCTGGGTCTTGATTCTGCAGGAGCAGGTCGTCTTGTGACGTGCACGTTGCGATGTTGTTCAAAGTTTTTTTTATTTTTGTGTTTCTATATCGGTTCATAACATATTTAAATACGTACTGTACCAAAATTATAATTTAAAGTTCCAAACTTGTTTTATTTTTCTATTGATAATTTATCGTAAACATACATATTTTATTATTTGCTTATTCATACATTCATGCATAGGTTAATTACATTATAGAGGCATAAGCTCCCGCACCAAACATTTTTTCTTACCATGTCTCAAGAAGTGTCTGTATTTCAGGCAAAACTAAAACACAAGCTTTTGCCTAGAATGTGTGCCACATCTTGAATTTGCAGGCAGAAGTACTTGCCGTCGCTCCTCCTTTTTGGCTTCTTCTGCCCGCATCGAGTTGCAATGTGCTACGACCGTCATGATCTTAAAGAGGAGGAGTAGTGCACATAGCGCAAGGGTCCACATCTTGTTATTAGCCTCCAGCTAAAAGTGGGAGTTGCAATAATTGTTTAATTATATGATTTTGTTCGTTTGACTTTGCATTTTGATCGCATAACCTCTGCTTTATATTCATATGTGTAACACCTACACCAAATCGGGTAGCGTGATGTTGTGTTGCGGTTTGGTATTTGTATGACTGGCTAACATATATTAAACGTAAAATCAAGTAAAATAAAACTAAAATACAATGACATAAATTTGTAAATTTTTTAATAATCTAATTAAAATAATGTTAATAATTTAAATACACTTTTTAGACCATAATATGCTGTTGGATATATTCCTGAGCATATACATATAGAGCAATTGAACATCAGCAAAAATAAAGTTGTCCAATGTTGTCTGTTAATATTCGACTTGTCTTGCTTGTGTTGTTTTTCGCCATTTCTACTACCTTCATATTCTTCTCGGCTTTTGCTATATTGTCATCACCGCTGCAACAAGCAACCAGGCACCCAGACTGAAGCATCAAGGTTTCTACATAGCCTGGATCCAAGAAAAGGGAAGGCTTATAAAAAGCTGTACATGGAAGCTAGAATAAGCTCTGGAATTGCATTCAGCGTCTTGCTTGTCAGTTACAACCAGTCGTCAGCTTTTGCCCTGCAAGTTATACAATTGTCACCACATACCTCTTTCCCACTACTTCCAAGCTATCAACACCCTCTCCTAAATGTAATAATGCGGCCCGGTCTCAATTACACTTTAATGTAAGCTTACCTGGACCATCCATAATGTAAACAAAGAGCTTCAAAGCCATCTAGCCGAACAAAGTTATAAGAAAATAATATTATAGCAATAGTTTAGTTTATACTTAACCCTGATTCGAACCACTTAATAATATATATAATTATTTCTAGTTTTTTATTGTGAACTCAAACTACATAAGTTGCGCGACTGCCTGTCAAAAATTCTCCGACTTATGTCACGTGCCACAATGCCACAAATTTTTGTTTCACCACGTCCGTCTGTCCGTCTGTATGTATGAACACGTCGATCTTAGAGACTATAAGAGTTAGAGACTGCAGATTTGGAACAAAACCTTGCATAATCCCTAGGCAGTTTGTTTCGAATTTTCAAAGATTTTCTCCGGTTAAGAAACACCGAAAAAAAATGAATATTGAAATTAAGTAAAGTATGCAGTAAACGAGGCTCTACTATCTTAGATTAGGCTCTACTATCTTAGATTACGTTAAAAAAAAATTCCGAGCATTTTGTGTATCCCAATCGCATCGTCAGTGACTTCCGCCACCACCATTGCCACTGCCATCACCACCAGAGGCCTTGTGCAATCATGTTTGGAAAATATGTGCTTGAGCCCGTGCCAAGCCCGATGCTCTTACCTTCACATTCTCATTTAATACCTGATGCCGCAGGGCGATCAGATCGATCCCGAAAGAGTTTGCAGCCGTTTGCAAATGTGCTCCTTCGAAGAATGATGACCAGGCCTCGTAGTTTCTTCGAGAAATCAAAGCTTCTACTCCCTCTAATTACTGCAAAGCGTCCGAGTTTCAGGACAAGCCATCGAGCAGTCTGTCTGCCAAAACACCCACAACGCATCTGGCGTCGCGACGCGTCGTCGCTTTCGGAATGCCTTGAGCATTTTGGTGCAGGTCATTCAGTTTTGTCTAATGTACACAAACAGTGGTAGAAGAAAAGGCCAAGGCGAAGAGTCGTATTTCTGCCTGGTGGAATAAGAACAGAATATGCAAAGATGAAAAGCAGTAAAACTTGGCGGGCACTTTGTTCCATACTTTATAAACGTTAGACGTGACGAGAATAATTTGTTGGATTACAATTTTGAGCACCTTTTCTCAAAGATGCAAATTTTGAAGATTATGCTGTGATTACCACGAGTTCTACAGTTAAAGTGTTGTTAAAGATACTATTCCTAGTTCGGATTTGCAGTTTTAAAAATTGTTGGCACACACAATCGATTCCGTACTAGTAATTACTACTACTATTATTCAACATAATTATCGAGATAAGATTTAATACTTAATTTTGAAAACACTTTCAAACTAGCATTTCTGAATCATTAGCTTTGTAAAATAGCTGTGCATATTAGCAGGTATTCATTCGAATTGTTAAATGCACTTTTATTGATTACCACACGAAAACTATCTTTAATAATATTCGATTTAAACATTAAATGTAGGTAATAAAACTAAAAAAAAAAGGTTAGCTCACAAAAATTTCAGCAAAATTAATTTAAAATATACTTAAATCAAAGTGTGTGCACCTTAAAACAAAGTGCGGGCACTTTAAAAATAATATGCCACGTTGATTTAACGTGGAACCATATTTAATTCCAACACTCTTCAAATTAAGAATTAGAATGTCCGTATGCAAATTACCTTCCGTCCTAAAGCTTTTTCGCTTTACATCCGAACTACATACGAAATATGTTTGAGAACAACGCAATGACTAAGGCATCCGCTTAGCGAACGAGATGTCGCCGGCTTAAATCCATATTCTTGAATTTGGAAAACTTTGAGACGGCATTTGAAACATTCGAAGTATTGCTAATTTATGAAATATTTTATGAAATCGGATGAGAAAAACAAGAGATATGAAACATTGAATTTGTAAATGCAGTACGCGCGTTTACACTTGCAAGCACTGACTATTCGCATAAATGATAGGGTTTAGGGTATCGTCTAGTCAAGATTTCTCGACTGCTTTTTTATAAATCTAACTACACAAGTCTCCAAAATAAAACTTATTTTTGTACCCTGGCCCATAAAAAATGGGTAAAAAGGGTACAATGGTTTTGTGCAAAAGTATGTAACAGGCAGAAGGAAGTTTCTCCGACCCCATATAGTATATATATTCTTGATCAGTATCAACAGCTGAGTCGATATAGCCATGTCCGTCTGTGCGTCCGTATGTATGAACGCGTCGATCTTAGATACTTTAAAAGCAAGAGACTCCAGATTTGGAACATGAGCTCGCCTAACTCCTTGGCAGTACAAGTTTGCTTCAAATTTTCGATAACTCTTCCCGTTTCCGATATACACATGCGATCGATTACAACAAAGTCTTAAATTTGCAAATTTTTGAGACGGAGCTTAAAACATTTTATAAAATAATGACAATCTGTGAAAATGTTTATGGGATATCGTTTCTAACGTATGTGCGCTAAGCTCGATCCCTTTTACAGAATCTGCGTATCACGTCAGGATTAAATAATATATTGTTAAGGACCCTTGAAATAGAGTTTTTGAGGGTTTTCAATAAATTCCGGTGTTGTTACTTTTAATGTACAGAAAAACTAGTTCTATCTTTAGCCACTATATATAAAATTATAAAATATATTTGTGGGTTGTCGAATATGTCTTTAATTTAAGCCCATACAAATGTTTCTAGCAGTACAGGCTTAAGAAAAGAAACATATTGAAAACCCGCTAAAAATATGTTTTTCGGGTCTGTCTTTTTTCTTAAAATCCTGAAATATGAAAAAGTTTTGATATTTAAAGTATCACCATTTTGTCATTTATTAACAACTCGAAAACAAAATTCTATATATAGAGATAATAAGAGTATAAGTTTTTAATGACACAATAATTTCAAAATTTAGAAATGCTTTAAACTAAATTTCACCAAACAGAAAAGCGTTAATACCATCTTTTTTTACTATATTTTTCCAAGCAGAGAAAATTTGAATTTTATTTTGCTTTTGATAAAATGATGTGTATATGTGTATGATTGTGCAAGTGTATTTGTTCATACTATATGTATACATATGAACAGTTAAACTGTAAGTAATAATGACAACTGAACAGATGGCGCCAATTTGCTGCGCTGTATTAAGCGGTTAAATAAACACACGGATGTATGAACATTTTAATTTATACCCACACAATCACAATTCAATTGAAGATTGACAGGTTCATGAATGGATATTGTTCTTTTTGTTTGTATTTGAACTTCATGCCCAGCAACAATTGCTCTTTTAGTGTCCATGCAATTCAATCGGACGTAAAGATGAGGATTACGCACTCGAGTAAATATTGATTTTTCATGAGAAAATCAATAGCGGGTAAACGCTTCAACTGTGCGGTTCATTATTATTGGGCTAATCGTAATCCAAATTCAATGGCAAGTGAATTTTCGCTGGGCACAACCAATTTTATTTGATAAAATAAATCGTTTACACAAAATTTTTAAAGATCTTAGATAAATACATCAATACAGAGCATCAATTTGTATTTCTTAATAAATACCAGTTCGCATACCTACCTATCAACCTACACCCAGAAAAAACGTAGCTCAACAAGAAAGAAGAGCCCTATACCTTACGCGTGCAGTCAGTGCTTGCAAGTACGTGTGTGTAGGTTACTTATATTCTTGCAATTACTTATTTATGCTTTTATTGTAATTTTCATTCATTTTATTTTCTTTTTTAATGTAACCTAAGTCTTTTATTTAAATTCTGTGGCTTAACATGGCAGCTCGATGTTTTGTATACCACTAATCGGAATGTTTTGGATGAAATTTTATGTTCGCATTTTAAAAAAATTATTAAGCTTAACAATAACGTACAAGCCGTAGGAATGAAAGTACTAAGTTAATTGCACAATCGTTTTCGTTTAGAGTACTCGGATGTTGATATTGACAATCATTCTAACCTAAATCGCATCTATCCATAAATCGATGGACATTCAGAGCAATTTTTTAACTTTTTGCTAAAATATTAAACTATTTACTTTAATCCGTGAATTTATAAAGGGGCTTCTCCAAAACCTCCAGGCTCTTACACTAACCCTCTTAGATATATGGCACATTTTGCGCCATCCCACTGTTTTAACGATTGTTTATATTCGTTTTATCGTATCGATGAAAACTAAAACTTTACGTTCAGCGGATGTTCTAAGCACTTGACGATCAGACAGAGAGGTTGTTTCCAACCGGACACAAAATAAGAGACATTCTTCTATTTTTTGACCCCTACCATATGAGTGTTTTCAATTCATTTCATTTTTTTGTGCGTGGTTAAGATATATTTTATATTATTAAAAGTGTATAACTAATAAAAATAATGAAAAGAATGTCATAAAATACAATTAATATCTTCAATACAAAAAAAACACTCATTTCGAGAATCAAATAGATAATCTGTGTTTTTGTTGCAAAGATTTGCAGGTTTCGATTTGCTCATAAATGTTAATGGAAAGAAAATTGAATTGTAAATTTGTTTGGCATCAAAGAATTGACTGAATATACAATAAATAGAAACGAATCCCGATGAAGCGTAAGGCAGACAGTTCACCCAAATATTAGATACATCTCAGCGCTAATTGGGGGTATAAAGTATTTGAAACACCAACACCACCCCTTGGCAGTGTACTTTTTGAGGCTAAAGGTAAAACATTAACATTTACATATACTAAGCACTACCACCCTGTTTATTGTGGTTACAGTTCACAATGTGAAGCGCATGAAAGGGTATTTTTTAATGAGTTGAGTCGGTATCCCGACACTTGACAAGTGGAAATTACATACAAACACAATCCTAAGTATCATATGTATACACAATTATCTTCGTCCAACTCAAATATTCGACATTGTTACTCAACGGATTAGCCAGCACGGATACATTGACAGATTCCATGAAAACACATGAATTTTGACAGATGGTGTTTTCAATTTTTTATTTTTCCATCTATCAATTTATGTTCACATTCAAAAGTGTTTTATTGTCCATCACTACGCCTTATTTGACAAAAAGGTAATTTGTGTTTGTTACAAAAAATTCACAAGGCCTTTTAAGGGATTCAAAAGCATGGTAATGTGAGCATTGTAGTCTAAATTTTATGTCACAATATTTGCCATTGATTTGATGAGATTACAACTGCTTGAAAATTTTTAAAACTGCATTATGAAAATGTATTGCTATGGATAACAAAGCGTCTAGAACTTTATAGAATAGAGAAAACAAGCTTCCTAATATTAAGTAACTCATCTACACAAATGCACATTCATATTTACTTAAATATGAGTAAAAAACCGTGAGAACCTGAGTTTCTTAAACTATCAATGTCAATATAAAAATTGATCGGGCTCAGACTAAAAATCGAGTTCTCGTACATGATACATGTATGAGCATTATTGACTATTATGGCCCATAATATAAATGTCTATCAATGTCTCAATGTGCTTAAAAGATCTAAAAATTATGCAAATCAGCAATGTTTTTTTTTTTTTGAGGTATTAAAGTCGTTTCAGATGTATTTTTGAGTGTTGAACACGATGCTTTATTTGGAATTTGCGTGTCACGTCAGGATTTTGAGAATGGGACTAAAAACCCCAAAATACTTGTTTCTAAGTTTTTATACCCTGATCCCATTAAAAATGGGAAAAAGGGTATAATGAATTTGTGCAAAAGTATGTAACAGGCAGAAGGAAGCATCTCCGACCTTATAAAGTATATATGTTCTTGATCAGCATCAACAGTCGAGTCGATATAGCCATGGCCGTCTGTCCGTCTGTATGTATGAACGCGTCGATCTCAGAGACTATAGGAGCTAGAGACTCCAGATTTGTAACTTAAGCCCGCCTAATCCCTAGGCAGTACAAGTTTGTTTTCGATTTTCGATAACTCATCCAAAACAATAAGAATCTGTGAAATTTTTATTAAAAATTGTTGAAAAACACCGGAGATATGGAACCTTGAAGTTGAGTATACAGTACGCAGTATGGTCGTACACACACGCACACATACTTGCAAGCAATGACTTTACACGTAAAGTATAGGGATCAGGGTATCGTCTAGTCGGGATTTCTCGACTAGAGCCTTCTTACTTGTTTCCGTTGTTTCTATATGGTATTAAATTAAGATTAAATCATACATTCAAAAACCCATATTAGTCAAACCATAACATACAAAAAAAATAAGTGGGGTTAGAGATAAATCTAGTTTGTCAGGTAAGGATTAAAAATCATACTAAAAACACTAAACAACACGTTTTACGTGTTTTTACCCCCCTTTTTCTCAGAATCCTTACATCATACATAGATTCTGCAATCTATCGTCTACTCAAAAACATATCGGAAACTACTTGTATACCTCGTTCAAAAAATTTTGTAGATCTTTGTTATTATTTACATTTTTCCCAACAGCATTGTACTTACATTTTATCATTATTTGTACTCACTTTTACCTCTTTTAGGGTATTTGGTATATCCAGTCCTTAATGATTTTTATATTGATAGCTCGCTTGCGTAAATTATGGGTTACCACATGTTGGTACCATGTTGGGTTGCAGTAAAAAGACCACGAAGGGCAATTTACTTTTTACACTGCCAGGGGGGTGTTTCAGAACGATGGGGAGATTTGCGTAACAACAAATTGTCACGTAGCCCGCACTTAGTGACACTGATAGGCAAACCATTGAGAGCGTTTTTTAGCACGCGCATGTTCACAAAAAGCGCGAAGGCGGGAATCGTTCTCCACCACACTGTTGTTTCGCTAGAGCGTCAGGAAATTGTAATTACAATTTCATGTTGCAACCACTCGGTAAAAGTCTAGCCCAATTCTAAGCTGGGGTGGCGAGTGGTTAAGCGAGCGTGTAATTCACAATTTGCTCAAGTTACCCACGTTAACAGTCGACAAATGTTTTAATTACGGTTTACTTTACATTTGCAATTTAAGTGAAATGATAAAGAAAGCTTCTAATTGTTATTATAAGAAACAAGTAAGAAGGCTCTATTCGAGAAATCCCTACTAGTCGATACCCTGAACCCTATACTTTACGCGTTCAGTCAGTGTGTGTGAGTACGCGTAGACTGCATACTTGACTAACCTCTAATGTTCCTTTTCTCCTGTGTTTCTCAACCTATTTCGATGCAATTAATAATCGATACAATTAAAGTTTTTAAATTAATTTGCAATTTTAGTGTTTTTCTGTTTTCGAAAACGCAAAGAGTTTTCGATGATATGAAACAAACTCGATCTACGCGTGGAAAACTCATATATTTCGACGATATCGACGCGTTCGTACAGACGGATAGACTGGAAAGGATTGAAAGGAGGTATAAGTGTGGCATGTGCTGTAAGAGTTATCTTATAATTTAAAAAAACAGTTTTTATATAATGAAATACCGAGAACCAATGACAAATTAAATATTCTCTGCAAAGACAACCCTTTTGAAAAAATAACTATTCTTCTACTTTGGCTATAAATGTATTAGTATGTGGTACAGAGAGTGTTTGGGACATTTGGGGGCGCATGGGTGGATACGACCTTAAAAAAGTTTTGATGCAGTTCTTTTGAGTACTTCTTGCCACCAAATTGACCAAAATGACCAGCTCAAAAACAGTGAAATATAAATGTATTTTTTATTTTTATCTTAGGGAGACGTCACCTAGCTATCTTGCTACTAAACTTGGTGACGCTAGCAAAGCCTCAAAGCCTATGGCTCTAATAATATTCATTAATCCGTTTTGTTGAATCCCAACCCAATCTTGATATTTGCAAGGTTTCAATTTTCATACAGGGATCAGGGCCATTAAAAATGGGGAAAAAAACACATACTTGCAAACACTGACTGTACGCGTAAAGTATAGGGATCAGGGTATCGTCTAGTCGGGATTTCTCGACTAGAGCCTTCTTACTTGTTCGTATTTAGAACATGAAAATTGTGAAAAATGCACATTGCACAAAACCAGTATATTCATTAGCTTAACTATACAAAAACAAAAATAAGATCCTTTTAAAAACAAAGTTCCAATAACCAGCATTAAGAAATTTAGAAGGCTCTAGTCGAAAAAGCTTGACTATTAGATAATCTGAACTTTACTTTACTGTCTGTGTGTGTGCACAAGTAAAAAGAAAATGCACGCTATACTGCACCAGTGAATGTTTGACAGAACTTTAATCTTCGGTGTTTCTCGAACTATTTTGATAAAATTATCACAATTGATAAACATTTTGCTTATAGCTTTGGATTCAGTTCAACATATTTTTTAATTTGCTTATCAAATCCCTGGATAAAAGTTTTTTAAGTTTACAAATCACATCGGAAGTCGTGTTGTTGTTATTAACAACTATCGCCGACTATAGTAGTCAATAATTAGGTTTTCTGTAAATAAAGTTTACGACGATTTTTTTAGCACACTTAAAGATGACGACGCAACACAAAAGCAAAAAATGAAGGAAGGCTCTAGTCGAGAAATCTTTAATAATGCGCTACTACATGCTTGATTTAACTTCCATTTTCGAAATTTCCGGTCTTTTGATAACGAAATTCTCTATAGCAAATATTTCTTTAACACGATTTTGTGTTTACACCCGTGCTCGAATGCTCATGCGTTTTTGATCTCCCTATAACCAAGTTTTTTCTATTATTGTTTTTATACCCTGATCCCATTAAAAATGGGAAAAAAGCATTTCCGATCCCATAGTGTATAAAACTGTGAAACTTTTATTAAAATCGGTTGAGAAACACCGGAGATATGGGACATTGAAGTTGTGTTGAATGCAGTATGCAGAATGCGTGTACACACATACACACTTGTTTGCAAGCACTGACTGTACGCGTAAAGAATAGGGATCAGGGTATCGTCTAGTCGGGATTTCTCGACTAGTGCCTTCTTACTTGTAGATGCTAAACAGAACACGAGACAAAAAACATTTGTTCTCGTGTTTTTCGCTTATTCTCTGATCTGCGATGCACAATTACCGTTTTAATTTTGGATGTTGGCTTTCATTTTCAATTTTATTTTTTTTTATTTTTTAGATGCACAAGCAGATTATTACTAAAACAAAATTCAGGCTGTTTTCGCCACTTTATAACTATGGTTTTTCTTGCCCCTTATATGAAAGGCTGTAGTTACAAAACTGTTCATTTTATTGTTAAAACGCGTTGAATGCTTGATAAACAAATGGGATGAATATCTTACGGATATATATGTATGTATAATAAAAATAATAATTAAACAAAGTCAACGACAGTTTCTTGTTCTTCACGGTAAATTTTATATTGCCGATATTCTAATAATACCCGATATCGTATTAAAACCGTTAGATTGAAGCGATGAATTTTCGATTAGAATGTTTAAATTAAGCTAGCAGTTCAGTTTTGCGAAGCAAACAGTTCTTTCTACTCATACAAAACAGGCACAAACGTTTCTTATTCTGTCGTAGCGAGCAATATAAAGCAAGCAGTTCATTTGTTCAAAGCAAGTAATTCCACCTATACAAAGCAATCAGATTAGCTAACAGTTTATTTTATCCTGGCAAAGGCATGAGGACCAAATTGTGAAATTATTGTATTGTCATCAAACCCTAACACATTTGGAAACCGTTCGAAGGTTTAGAGGTAATTAAAAATTTAGTTGTAAAATTCCGTTAAATATGTACATACATAAATATATAGAAAAAAAGTATTAAAAACCGTATCATAATGTCTGATGTGTGCCATGTCCGGCGGAATTTGGAATTTCGGAATCAGAATAGCAGTTCCTTCAGCTTTATAAACTTGTAGAAGTAAATTTTTCTCCGTTAGGTAGAAGCATTCTTAGTCAGCGAGCAGAATCAATATAGCCATTTTGGACTGTCCGATCTTTCTAATCAAACTAGTCTCAGTTTTTGAGTTATCGAGATAATATTTGATCTTAGTCTTTTTCATAGTAGATTTTGCAAGTGTATGTAGCTCTTAGATTGCTGAAAATAGCTTTCTTTCCTTTTTTGTTTTCCCTAAAAGGGCAAGTTACGGGTTCTTATGTCAGAACACTTGCGACCCCGTAATTCTTTTAGATATTTTATGCTGAATCCAAATCAACTGCACAAAATAGAAGTTCCAATAGTTAAACAACTTTGCTAATGGTTTTTAACATGGCTGCAGTAAGTCTTAAACTGTAATATAAAATATTTTGACTATGACTCTAAAACTGTACCTTTGAAATTACAAACGGTATCTTTGGTCTAGAGCTGTTTAATTCTAATTGTGATAAGTAATCAATTAACTAATTAAAAACCAAATAATTATTTGATTATATAATTATTTTACAGAAATATTGTGATTACTATTTGATAATGACTACAAAAAATCATAAATTAATTCGACTAATTCTTATACCCTGTACCCATTAAAAATGGGTAAAAAGGGTATAGTGGTTTTGTGCAAAAGTATGGAACAGGCAGAAGGAATCATCTCCGACCCCATTAAGTATATATATTCTTCATCAGCATCAACAGCCGAGTCGATATAGCCATGTCCGTCTGTCCGTCCGTCCGTATGTATGAACGCGTCGATCTCAGAGACTCAAAGAGCTAGAGACTCCGTTTCCGATATACGCATGTGATCGATAACAACCAAATCTAACATTGGGAATACTTTGAAACGGGTCGATGGACGTACCGGCTTATAGCGACGCTGGGAGTGTCGCTGGGGCGAAATCATGGCTTGGTAAATCTCCACCTTACTCTGCTGCTTATTGGACTTTGATGCTTCAGGAGGTATCTCCTGGGTGTACATGGTGCGGCAGCTAGGAAGAGAACGTTGAGCACTTCTTCTTTGAGTGCGTGCGCTTTAAAGCGGATCGAATCCGTCTGGAGGCAGTAATAAGACAGCGCATTTCGGTAAGAAACATTATCAACCTTATGGTTGGTAATAAACAGCGATGGGACCACCAACTTTTCAGCGGTCGTGATGTGCGAGTTCAAACGTTTTGAGAGAGAAATAGCTGCAATTGCAGTATGATGGATTTTCTAGCTTGGGCTACGCAATGTATCACGGTAGTCCCGCCCGAGCAACAGCTCGGTGTCAACTTACTCATTGTATAAGGCCTAGTATTATCCTACATTTATTATACCCTGATCCCATTAAAAATGGGGAAAAAGGGTATAATGAATTTGTGTAAAAGTATGTAACAGGCAGAAGGAAGCATCTCTGACCTTATAAAGTATATATGTTCTTGATCAGCATCAACAGTCGAGTCGATATAGCCATGTCCGTCTGTCCGTCCGTCCGTAATGTCTGTCTGTATGTCTGAGCGCGTCGATCTCAGAGACTATAAGAGCTAGAGACTCCAGATTTGTAACTTAAGCTCGCCTAGTCTCTAGGCAGTACAAGTTTGTTTTCGATTTTCGATAACTCATCCCGTTTCCGATATACAATCAATCAATCAATTCAATAAAATCTTGAATTTGAAAAAATTTTAGATGGCATTTGAATTATTAATCAAAATAATAACAATCTGTGAAATTTTTATTAAAATCGGTTGAGAAACACCGGAGATATGGAACCTTGAAGTTGAGTGTGCAGTATGCAGTATCGTCGTACACACACGCACACGTACTTGCAAGCACTGACTGTACGCGTAAGGTATAGGGATCAGGGTATCGTCTAGTCGGGATTTCTCGACTAGAGCCTTCTTACTTGTTTTTTTAATTAATAATTGAATTAGTCGGGATTTCTCGACTAGAGCCTTCTTACTTGTTATTACAAAATTTGGTGACAAAATGGTGGCGGACGACGGGGGTGGGCGTGGCATTCAACATTTCAAAGCAGAACTTTGGGAAAGTCACCAGTTATCTTTCTATTTAATTTGGTGCATTTATTTATTTGTGTATATTTATTTTTCAAAAATTCCAATGAGCGATTTTAGGTACATTTTTTTTTGCTCAAACTTTAAAATAGTATGACCCCAATACACAAAGTTTTTTCTCCTCTAAGACGGGTTATTGAATTTTAGGTCACACCTTATTTAAAATAGGTATATTATTGATTTTTGGGAAACAGTAATAACAAAAATGAATGAATGCACACTTTTTCTAGAGCTACCCAGAGGATACTTGTTCCTTCGTGAGGCCACGAAAGTATATGAGCTGCTAGAAGTGCTCGAAATTTAAAAAAGATTTTTATTAAATTTAACACATTAACATCTTTCATTAAATAAAGTTTCCTTTTAGAACTTTTACACAACTCTTAAGTATCCAATCTAAACTAATACAGTTAGTGAGTCAGTATCAGCATTTTTACTTACTTAAACGAAAATCTAAAGTATTAAAAAAATAATCCTAAGAAATAAAATTTTTTATTTTGGCTTCTTAGGTTTTTTTTTGGTTATTATTTTTGTTTAACAAAATATAAATAACTAAGATAAATTTATTTAATATTTATATTTATTTATAATATATATATATTTATTTCTGTCAGTCAGAATAAGAGTTGTGTGTGAATTAATAAACAAATTATACTTACTAATCTAATATTTGAATAGTCGTAGCTTAGAGAACCCTGAGACCACTTACTATTTATTTGTTTATTCAAAATAGACCTTCTGTGTTCATTGCAGTCATGCGACTTTTTTATTTTATCGACGAATATTGTCACATATTGAGAACTCTTTAAAATAAAACAAGTAAGGCTCAAGTCGAGAAATCCCGACTAGATACCCTGAACCCTATACTTTACGCGTACAGTCAGTGCTTGCAAGAATGTGTGTGTGTGTGAGTACGCATATACTTAATTTCAATGTTCCATATCTCCGGTGTTTTTCAACCGATTTCAATAAAAATATTCATAGATTGTCATTATTTTGTCCAACGTTTCAAACTCCGTCTCAAAGTTTTCCAAATTCAAGATTTTTTTTTGTTATCGATCACATGTGTATATCAGAAACGGGGAGAGTTATAAATAGTTTAACAAACTTGTACTTGCCTAGGGCTTAGGCCAGCTTATGTTCCTAATCTGGAGTCTCTAGCTCTTATAGTCTTTAAAGTCGACGCGTTCATACATACGGACGGACATACGAACGGACTTACGGACGGACAGACAGACGGACGAACAGACGGACACGGCTATTTCGACTCGGCTATTGATGCTGATCAAGAATGTATATACTTTATGGGGTCGGAGATGCTTTCTTTTGCCTGTTACATACCTTTGCACTAAACTATTTTATCCTTATTAACCCATTTTCAATGGGTTCAGAGTATAACAAGTAAGAAGGCTCTAGTCGAGAAATCCCGACTAGACGATACCCTGAACTCTATACTTAACGCGTAGTCAGTGCTTGCAAGTATGTGTGTGTGTGTGTCTGAGTACGCCCATACTGCATACTCAACTTCAATGTTCCATATCTCCGGTGTTTCTCACCCGATTTTAATAAAATTTTCACAGATTTTCACTATTTTGTTTATTATTACAAATGCCATCTCAAAGTTTTCCAAATTCAAGATTTGGTTGTTATCGATCCCATGTGTATATTGGAAACGGGAAGAGTTATCGAAAATCCAAAACAAACTTGTACTGCCTAGGGAGTCTCTGGAGTCTCTAGCTCTTATAGTCTCTGAGATCGACGCGTTCACACATACAGACGGGCAGACGGACGGATGGACAGACGGACATGGCTATATCGACTCGGCGGTTGATGCTGATCAACAATATATATACTTTAAGGGTTCGGAGGTGCTTCCTTCTGCCTGTTACATACTTTTGCACAAAACCATTATAAGATTTTTTCCCATTTTTAATGGGATCAGGGTATAATAAAAACACTAACAAAGGCACTAAATTTTTGATTTCCATTTTTATATTCTGTACCCATTAAAAATGGGAAAAAAGGGTATAATGGTTATGTGCAAAAGTATGTAACAGGCAGAGGAAAGCATCTCCGACCCCATAAAGTATATATATTCTTGATCAACATCAACCGCCGAGTCGATATAGCCATGTCCGTCCGTCTGTTCCTATATGTATGAATATATATATATATATATATTTGTTTTGAATTTTGAAAACTTTGAGGGCGTTTGAAATTTTTACTGAAATTGGTTAAGGAACACCGGAGATATGGAACATTGAAGTTGAGTTTGCAGTACTCAGTATGCGCTAACACACACACACATACTTGCAGACACTGACTGTACTCGACTAGCCTTCTTACTTGCTTATTTTGCAGCTGTATGTTAATAAACGAAACTACCAAACTAGGAATTAGGAGTATATGTTTAAGCAAATAAAAAAGTCGTTAATGAGTTTGACTTTATCATCTTTAATGTAATTTTTACTAATATTGATTATTATTTTTTTTTTATAAGTATACTCATAATAAGGATTGTATTAATTGATCGATTGCAACATAACAATACTATTTAATGAACTAGATGGTTTTACAATACCAAAGGTTAAACATTTATCAGCAGCAAGAAATCAATCGTGGAACGTATCAACAGCGTTCTTCTTCATCTGTAAGAAGTATTTCTTTTTTGAATATAATTAATTTTTTATAAATTTAAATAAGATTGATTTAAACTGAGACTCTTACATATGTTACATTAATAATTCTTTGTTTATGTTTACTCACTTTTTAACATGTATTTATTTTACTACATTTTTAATTTTCATTATGCATATAAGTTGGGTGTAGTTCCATACTGATTATTATTAGAAAGCTTAATATGTTGTTTTTTTAGAAATCTTTTGACTATTTTATTTTAGGGTTTGCAAGTTCGCTGACATTTAAAATGTTGACTTAATCATTAGACAACTCAATAACATTAAAATATGCAAACTTTTGTAACATTCAGAAACTTTAAAAATTTTCCATTAACACTCTAAATCATTGGTATTGCAAAATATTTTAGCACTAAATATAAAAAACATTAAACGTTAAAAGCATATTGTTTTTGATAATTTTCAACATTTCGATCACTTACTTTAAGACTGGCATATCTACAAAAAAAAAAAAAACGCTTTTAAAGTCTTAAATGAATTTCTCCTTTACATAAGAAAAAAAATCTCATAATTTCAAAACAATTTAGTAAAATTATGAATAAATTGTATTCGTTTAGGTAAAGAACTGTGCATAGTCCTTCATGTTGTCTAACGGTTTGTGTGAGCGCATTTTTTTTACCGTCAAAATTGCAAATATCTGTCTATTGGTTCGTTGGATAAAATGTCAAGATGGTACGCCCACGAGGAGGCTGGGAAAATTACATACTCCAATGCTTAAAACGGAGAGAAATATTTATTTCCCACTTCCTTTGTCACCCGCTAATAACCTAATCCCATTAAATGATTTAAAAAATTGAGGTATTGAAGACTGAACTTTAGTAAAGTGATGGTTGGCACGCAGTATTCTCTTATATAATCAATAACTGTGTTGTATTTTCGGCATCATTAACTTATAAATCGTGTTTTTGAGCTATGCCATTCGTAAAGTAATTGAGTTGTTACTATAATTTAAGGGAGCAGTTGCAACAGAAAAGTTTTATGGAATATTCCTAAGTTTTGAATGGTGCATATTGAACGTTGGTATTTATTTTTTTGTTCGTAAGTATGTAGAATTGATTTCACGTCATAAATTTTTTGCTTTATGTCTGTATATCCATGTATACTAGATGTAAATGTAGTTACATAAAATTTATTTTCGTTATAAGTTAAATAGTTGTGTATTTATATACATATTTGCATCCTTATCGCAAATCGGGATCTTCATCGGCAGCTTTTTTAATTCTTAGCAATATTGTTGTGTACCACTGATCCAAGCGCGAGATACTGTCATAATCTTTTACCGCTTCTGTAAAGCCCTCAATGTTTTGCTCCTCAAGATGTTCGCACAAAACCTACAACACACGGAGGCAATAAGCCAATCATTTGTAAATCAAATAAGTGGTACTGTACCTTGATAAGCTTAAACTCCCGTGAGTCCTGGAATGCTGGATACTGTTGCGCATACTTCTCAATCGCGTGTTGCGCATTCAACAAATCAACACTAAGATGACAGAGAGCGGCACGAAAGAAGTACTCCTTTGCGCTGTACTTAAGCAGCGAACTCTCGAGCGACGAGGCAGCAACCTGTTCGTATATTGATATTGCTTTTTCATAATCCTCCAGTTGGGCAGCGTACTGAGCAACTTTTAGCATGCACTTGTTAGCGGAACTAACAGACTCTTCGCCCTTGAAATAGTCGGCCGCCTGCTCATAGTGTTGAATAGATTTAGCCTGCATGCGATATGACATATTATAAGTAAAAATAAAAATCTAATCGTCTAGTTTTCTAGTCGTGCCTTACCAAGGTAGCCGGATCGGTCTCATACATTTCAGCAATACTCTGATGATGCTTGGCTGCCATTGAAAAGCGACCCATATCGGTGTAAATGTCTATTGATTTCAATAGACAGCCAACGGCATTTTCAACGTCCACCTTCTTATAGCAGTTAGAAGCATCCACATAGCAGGTGCCTGCATCATGGCGGCTGCCAGCACGCGCGTGCAACGTAGCTGCCTCGCAAAAGCATTCGCCGGCTTTAGACCAGTTCTTGGACATTTTAAACATATTAGCAGCCCGCTGATAACACTCGATAGCATCTTCGATTTTGTTGGTACCGCTATGATGACGTATAATAGAAAACATAAGAGATATAATTAACCAAACATATACATTAAATATTTTAAATGGTTCAAACAGCCGGCTATTTTAATAAATCTAATTTTACCCTGAACCCATAAAAAATGGTTAAAAAGGGTAGTTCAGGGTATTAAAACGATAGGTGCATTTTTGAAGACGATAAGCAAAGGCTTTCCTGTAACCTTTAAACGATTTGGCATTTGCCTTCTAAAGATTTGTAGCGAAATGCTCTCCTCAAATGAAAACGCTGGCTAACCATTTAAACCAAACATTGAGGCGAAAGGATAAAGTCCTGATCAAATTTATAATGCGGATGAACCTGGACTCGGGAAAAAAAGCAGACATATGTGTCCTGTTGAGGAAAGAGCGAGCCAGGAAGGAAAATCAAGAAGTAAAGATTAACGTTTCTATGTTGTACAAATGCTTCTGTGGATCGCAAAATTCGATTGCTTGTGCAAAGCAAAATAACCCAAAACTTTTTAAGAACTTTCAATGCCTAGAAATCTCGAAATCTGCTTGGATGACAGCTGACATTTTGAAATATTGGTTTCACAATTCATTTATTAAGCAGTGAGCTTAAAAGTATGTTAAAATAGTGTTATTCATCATAATATAAAAAAATGATTTTCAAAAATGGTTTTAAGGTCAGCAAGTACTTGGAGAAACAAGTAAAAAGGCTCTAGTCGAGAAATCCCGACTAGAAGATATCCTAAACCCTATTGGGCATATCGAGCGCTGATTGCCTAACGCTGTTTATTACCAACCATGAGGCTGATAATGTTCTCTACCAAAATGCGCTGTCTTATTACTGCCTCCAAACGGATTCGATCCGCTTTAAGGCGCACGCACTCAAAGAAGAAGTGCTCGACATTCTCTTCCGAGCTGCCGCCGCACCATGTACAAGGCTAGGCTCGCGCCCAAGATGTTGGATATAGCGCTTGAAGCATCAATGCCCACTAAGCAGCTGCGTTCCTTCCTCGCTTCCGTTCTGAAAAATGATCGTCCAGGCCTTGTCCCTTCGTCGTTGCCGGTCGATGCAATTTAGAGCTCCGATGCCTCACGTGCAAGTTCGCTGATGGGAATCAATACTGAGATGACCAGACTGCGTCATATGACACAGTTTTGAACCTGCACTAAGGCCTCAATGCTTCGACTATAACTTGAGTTTGCTTGGCGCTGTACCAAATCAGTTGTGCATACGCGTCGATCTTAGGATGCTGTTCAAGAGCAGTCGGCGCTTGTGCCTTGGAACCCTCGTGTTAAGCACCATTCGCACAAGAGCTCTTTCTGTAATAGCTGCCTTTTTGCTTATCTCCTCAAGGTGCTCGCGGAAGCAGAGCCTCGTATTCAGCATTACATCGTGTTGCAAGTATGTGTGTGTGTGTGTGTGTGTGTGTGTACGCGTACACTGCATACTTGGTTTAACTTCAATGTTTCATATGTCCGGTGTTTCTCAATCGATTTTAATTAAAACTTCACAGATTTACATTATTTTGTCTAATTTTTCAAATGCCGTCTCAAAGTTTTCCAAATTCATGATTTTGTTGCCATCGATCCCATGTGTATGTCGGAAACGGGAAGAGTTATCGAAAATCCAAAACAAACTTTTACTGCCTAGGGATTAGGCGAGCTTAAGTTCCAAATCTGGAGTCTCTAGCTCTTATAGTCTCTGAGATCGACGCGTTCATACATACAGACGGACGGACATGGCTATATCGACTCGGCTGTTGATGCTGATCAAGAATATATATACTTTATGGGGTCGGATATGCTTCCTTTTGCCTGTTACATACTTTTGCACGAAACCATTACACCATTTTCACCCATTTTTAATGGGTTCAGGGTATAAAAAGGTGCCACTTTACTTACACTTACACTTTACACTTTACTATTGGTTGACAACGCGCCATGTCATCCGAAAGCAGAAGAGTTGCTCGAGTTTTTGTCATGTAAATGTTACGGAGCTTATAACGCCAATGGATCAAAACACAATTAGGATTATTAAGCCTAGTTACCGATAGTTTGATGATTTCAATTCGTGAGTCTAAGCATGACGTCAACGAGGCAAATGTGTTCCTTGACAATCAAAGATGCCATTATGAAGTTAGACCTAGCTTGGTTGATTGTAAATCAGACTATACAAAAAAGTATTTGTATTGTTGAATCTTTTAGTAACTTACATAAAGACGCAGATCCTGATGACTTGCTTCCTTTTAGTGAACTTAGAGTTAATATTAGAAAGGATCCCTCTTCGCCATAGGAAAACTAAGACTTGCTGTACATTTTGTATTCAAACGTAAGACATCTAGTTTATTTTAGATAACAATGTGAACCTTAAACATTGCGAGTTGGGATATTGATGCTCAAAACTAACTAGTAGAAATCTCGACACGATGAAGACGATGATAGGGTTTTTGAAAATCCTTGAAAATCAAACCAAACGTCCAGATATCGGACTTCTTCGCTGTTGGCGTATTTACCAAGGCCATTTTCTGGTCTCTAATTCATAGCGCGGACCACAGCAAACCAAAATATTTAAAGTAATAATAAACGTTTTACGCAAACCTCAGGAGCAAATCAAACACTGAACTTATTAAAAAATATTGTATATGATATATACAAAAAATCGATAGAGTGAACACCTTTCGATTTAATTGGTTTACTGTTTCAACATTTCAATGCAGATATTTCGGAAAGTCACCAGGGAATACCTATGTGCACCTTTAGATGTATTGACTTTATTGATTTCCTAGCAGCCGAGTGAGCGTGATATCAACACTTTGTGTCACGCAGACATAAAGCAAATTTTTTGCAAAGTTTCGAGTGTCTACTTTATAGGGCGTCGAAAAAACGTGTGTGTATCACACAAAATATTTCAATTTGCCGTTATTAAGTTATTACACATTATTCTTAAAAAATTCCAATGAGCGATTGTAGGTACATTTATTTAGCTCCAACATTAAAATATGACCCCAATACACAAAGTTTCCCCACCTGCTAGGTCGGGTTATCGAATTTTAGGTCACAGCTTATTTTAAACAGTTATATTATGGAATCCTGCCTCTTATAAAACCCCGATTCTTGGTAAAATAAGCGGTAAAAACGGAAATGGATGAATGCACGCTTTTTCTGGAGCTACCCAGAGAATACTTGGTCCTTCGTCAGTCCCCGAAAGTATATGAGCTGCTAGAAGTGGGAACTCTTTAAAATAAAACAAGAGGGCTCTAGTCGAGAAATCTCGACTAGACGACACCATGAACCCTACACTTAACGCGTACAGTTAGCGTCAGCGCATGCAATTATGTGTGTGTGTGTACTGCAACTTTACTTAACTTTAATGTTCCATATCTCCGGTGTTTCTCAACCGATTTTAATAAAAATTTCACAGATTGTTATTATTTTGATTAATAATTCAAATGCCATCTCAAACATTTCCAATTAAAGATTTTATTGTTATCGATCACATGTGTATATCCGGAACAGGATGAGTTATCGAAAATCGAATACAAACTTGTACTGCCTATGGATTAGGCGAGCTTAAGTTCCAAATCTGGAGTCTCTAGCTCATATAGATGAGATCGACGCGTTCATACATACGGACGGACAGACGGACATGGCTATATCGACTCGGCTCTTGATGCTGATTAAGAATATGTATACTTTATGGGGTCGGAGATGCTTTCTTCTGCCTGTTACATACTTTTGCACAAAACCATTATACCCTTTTTCCCATTTTTAACGGGATCAGGGTATAACAAGTTAGAAGGCTCTAGTCGAGAAATCCCGACGAGACGATACCCTGATCCCTATACTTTACGCGTACAGTCAGTGTTTGCAAGTATGTGTGTTTGTATGTACGCACATACTTCATACTGCATACACAACTTCAATGTCCCATATCTCCGGTGTTTCTTAACCTATTTTAATAAAGTTTTCACAGATTGTCATTTTTTTGATCATTATTTCAAATGCCATCTCAAAATTTACAAAATTCAAGATTTTATTGTTATCGATGCCATGTGTATATCGAAAACGGGATGAGTTATCGAAAATCGAAAACAAACTTGTACTGCCTAGGGATTAGGTGAGCTTAAGTTTTAAATCTGGAGTCTCTAGCTCTTATAGTCTCTGAGATCGGTTGGCTCATACATACGGACGGACAGACGGACATGGCTATATCGACTCAACTGTTGATGATGATCAAGAATATATATACTTTATGGGGTCGGAGATGCTTCCTTCTGCCTGTTACATACTTTTGCACAAAACCATTATACCATTTTTACCCATTTTTAATGGGTTCAGGGTATAATGCAACTAAAAAATTCAAAACAATTTGACAAGTTGATCCAAGGGTTGAAGAAAAATACTTCTCTTGCAAATGAATTCTGAAGAGGAACTGTGCCAGCTACCTTAAAAAAGGATTTGGAGAAAAGAGTCGTTTATTAATCGCTTTTAGACCGCCGATAAGAGATAGCGATGGCTGGCAGAAGGTACATTGGTGAAATGCGTTACTTCCCGCGATTTAAACAAATATATTGTTTTTCAGGTTTGGAGAGATTTGAAGTTTAATGTAAAGAAAAAATGATATCTTCTAAAGCAGAATGTAGGCCAACGGCCGGACGAATCAGCGGAATCCGTGACAAATATGCTTCAATTTGTGAAGCAGTTAAACAACGAACGATACGCTTAGCGTATCGAAATTAGAACTGCCGACACTATAGTTTCTGTGTTGCAAGGAACAGATGAAGGGTTTACAAAAAATTATACTGACCAAGAAGCTCCCACAATATCATTCATTATATTAAATATATGGAATAATATAATATATTAAATATATGGCATATCTGGAACTGCCCCCATGCTAATTCCACCGGCCCAGTCTCCAGGTTTAAATGTTATTGAGAGTTTGAGGGCGCTTCTGAAAAATGTTATCCGCAAACACAAAAGTTATACGGAAATCGGTATCTTTGATAAATAATAGGTTAAGGCAAGTAGTTAAGGCTAAAGGATTTCATACCAAGTATAAACATCCTTAATTACGCTCATCATATATGCGCGCCATCAGAAAAGTGTACCCAGATACACAAAGGGAAAAATACCTTATGTATGGTAATGATGAAATCGTTAAAACATATCGAGAGGAACCTGTACTTGCCTACGCCGTTGTGGAGCTCCGAAGCTTGGCTGTGGCTGAGTCGTCAAATCTACTCTGTCTCTTCCTCATTCGGCGCATAGTTCCCCGAATCGCGAAATTAGCATTGCGAAAATTAAATGTTGATGGTCGTTTTTCGGCCAAATTTTTTTTAACACTTTGGTTATTGAATTTTGACAATTATTTTGGTTTTTACAGAGGTTTTAACAAAGTTGAAAAATTTTCAAACTTTTTACTTCCTTAAACTCTCACTTGTCGTTTAACTGAAGTGTTTCTCTTGTACCTTATTTTCCAACTTTAATGGACTGCGAAAAGAACATTTCTCCAATTTTTAAGTTCTGGTTCGAAAGATTATTTTTAAACACATATTTCTAAACAAATGTCAAAATGTCAAGGGCTTGCCGTTTTTCCCCTTTTTGAGAACGAGCGAATTGAATAAGCTTGAATAAATTTTGTATTGATGTGAAGAAGAAGAAAGCAATGCATGCAGTAAAATGCAATCGCTTTTTGATTTGAAATATCACAATATCTACAAAAGAATCTACCCTGCATCCCTGAAACACGTTGTTGTTGGAACAACATCACGGAGGCTCTTCAACAACTGTGAGGCAACTGCTCGGGTAGAAGGAATTCATCTGGATATCGTAAAAAGGTTTAATATCATTCTGAATGAAATGGAAATGCTTGCAACAATGGAAAACATGCCAATGAGGAGTTCTTTTACGTGCTAAGTATTGGCAAAAAAACATACAATATTTAATCATGGTGAGCAAATAATGATAATAATAAATAACTTTAAATAACCAAGTAGTTAAAATAAGGACTACCAAAGGTAGTCAGAACTTGATTTCAATGAAAACTCGTCCTGAAATATTTCAAAAACAGATAATAGCTTAAATGGTCAATCTGGGTTCATCAACTGTGCAACACATCATTCAGCCATTCACATCATTCGTCCGCGAGAATCGGGTAGAATGGCACGGATTTAACTACATTTTCACAGAATATGAAGAGCGGATCATTAAAAAAAAATAACGGTGTATCCGAAGCTATCGGGCGATAAATTGACTTAACAGGTGCAGGCTGAAATGGGAAGAGAGTGCTGACTTAAATGCGCTAGTACCCCCATATAAACTCTTAATAAGCGCAAAAATCAAAGAGACTTGGATGACATTCGCCAAAACCCACATGGCCAAGGATTTGGAGTACGGGAGCACTGTTATTTTGGCAGACGAGACCAAATTCAACATTTTAGACTCGGGCGGACAGAATTATGTGTGGCGCAAGTCCAATACTGAGCCGGATGCCATAAACTTAAATGCAACAGTCAAGCGCGGCAAAGGAAGTTTTATAGTATGAGCATGAATGTCGGCAGCCGGCGTTGGAATCCTGGCGTTTTGTTATTTATAATTAGTAATATCAATATACTATATATATATATATATATATATATATATGTACATATATATATATACATCAATATTAATGTCAATGTACTATGTATATATGTATATATGTATACTAATAGGAAAATTTACACCAAGGTGCCAAGAAGCTGAGAATCCGACGCAATTTCCGGTTCTCGGAAATCGGACCACAAGCATTAGTCTGGAATAGAATAGGACTATAGTATATAGTCCTGGCTTATGTGAAACTGCCGCAACATAATAATTCGAATGGCCAGTCCCCAGGTTTGAATGTTATTGAAAATTTGTGTTTGCTGATGGAGAATAAAATCTTGAAGCACAGCCGTATCCCACAAATAGACCCTAAGGAATGCTTTGCTGGATGAGTGGAGTAAAATAAGCCCGGAAATAACGATATTTTTGTTGTGGTGCAACTCAGGGCAGAAAACAAACAGCAGTTCGGCTGTCGAGCAGACTTCTCTTTTGCAATCCTTTTCAATTTAGTTTTTCTAAACGATTTGATCAGGCTTACAATCCATAAGAAACGATTAATCTACCTCGGTGAACATAACATAAATTTTCTATTGTAGGGCTGTAATTAAACGAAGATTGCAGTAAAACTTGCGCTTGCGTCTTTTTCACGAATATTCGCAATTTATGATCTATTTTGCCTCACATAATATGATATAGGAGAAGTAAAATGCTTCCAAAGGATTCATAGCTTCATTACTCATTGCATTAGCTGGAATTTATTCCTGAGTTTCAATAAAGAGCAATTGCTTCCATCTGTAAATCAAAAGGGACTGTGTGCAGGGTACAAATACATATATACATATATGTACACACAAAATTAAAAACATGCAAGTAAATTATGCAGAGAACATACATATAAACTATGTGCAAAAATAATAATGAAATACATAGCAGACGTTGATACATTGATTTTTGTCATGTTACTTCATTACTTACCCAAAAAGTGAGCCGAGAAAACCTTTTTGTTGAGTCAGTTTTTTTTCTGCCTCAGCCATAAGCTGAAGAGCCTTCTGCTCGTTGTCGCCCATAATAAAACTTCTGTTTCGATTATTTTATTTATTGTAGCGTTCAATGAGGTTTTTGTATTTCCCGTTGCAACTTCGTTTTACGACCTTTCAGAAAATAAAATCAATATGAAAATTTATAACAGTGTGACCAGAGTGTGACCCGAAGAACCAAAGACTATCGAACAATACAAGACGCGAAAATAGAGCTCTCTTCTTCTTATTAAAAAAGTTTGCAGCTGAACGTAGCTCCTGGGGAAAGAGTGCGAGGCGTGAGACGCAGAGTAGTTGTTGCTATACATGCATACATACTTTATTTTGCTGTTGTGTGCCGACCAAAGTTGAGATTTTCATTTTTCGACTTTTGGTTCTATCTGCTTGCTAATGCCCAACATGGGAGGGTAATATAGATTTTATATGAACTTTGTGAAATTGCGTGGCCAAACATGAGATACTTAACTATGATTTCCATCATACATATACGAATTTATATATTGGGAATCAGGTAGAAGATTATTAACTTATTGAAGAGGTTTAAAATGACTTAATACCAAATTAACCATAACCATAAAATAAACGCGTTTTGCATTCACATACTTGTCCCTGTATAAAAAAATACACTAATAATTTCGTTGAAATTAATTAAATATTGTAATAAAGGGTATTAAAACACATTGAGCAGCGTTTGCGTTTCAGCAACAAGGCATGCATACACAAAAAGACGGACCAAGGCCACCTGCAGCAGGCCATCCGCAGACGATTTGTCTTCGAAACCAAAGAGCATACAAACACAAACATACATACGTATATGTGCATACTCATTGTTCGGCAATAACAAAGTTTTAAAATACAAGTAAGAAGGCTCTAGTCGAGAAATCGCGACTAGATGATACCCTCAACCCTATACTATACTACTTACTAAACATCGACTCGGCTGTTCATACTGATCAAGAAAATATATACTTTATGGCGTCGGAGATGCTTGCTTTCGCCTGTTACATACGTTTACACAAAACCATTATACCCTTTTTCCCAAATACAAATACATACGACGCAGCATGAGCAGTCCATACACTTAGCAAAAACAAATTCAAATATAGCGGCAGTGCGAGAAGTATATGCCATAAACATACGCACGATAAGCATGAGCAGTCCACACACAATACAAAAACATATTCAAATATAGCTGTGAATAAGATCTTATTGCGTGTCTTGTATTATTCGATAGTCTTTGCGAAGAACTTCAACAACTGTAGTTGCTTTAATAATATGCTAAAATTCACCAAAATACCATTCGTGATGGTATGATTCAACGAGTATAGAACATATACTTATACTTACGCCATATTTGGTTTGTTATGGTTTTCATTATGGACTATTTTGTCGTATGTATTTGGCACTGTCTGTTTGCTGAAAACCTAATGTGTATGTATGTATGTATCAGAGCTCATACCAATGTATTTTCCCTACTCATGTTTGAAATAGTTTGTTTTGATTTGAGTAATATGTCGCTTTTTAATTCGTTTTGCATTGCTTGGGTGGCTGAAATCGAATGATATACGTATACAAAATTAAAATTCTTTTATTTTACTTAAGTTAATAAATGAAAGCAATCAAAATAAATTATGGGTAATTGCTTTTAAATTTTAATAAAAGAAACAATATTTTAATTGTTTTCCATTCTGGAATTTTAATTCAATTTTTTTTTTATTGTTATTGTTTTATTATTCTAAAAACTCTGATTGGTTCTCGTAAATATTTATAACTTTTTAGATCACGACCCTTTCTATTGAAATCTCAAGCATAAAATGACAAACACATTAAAAACAATTAAGAAGGCTCTAGTCAGGAAATCCCGACTAGACGATGACCTGAACCCTAGAAATTCAAGATTTTTTTGTTATCGATCCCATGTGTACATCGAAAACGGGAAGAGTTATCGAAAATCGAAAGCAAACTTATGCTGCCTAGGGATTAGGCGAGCTTAAGTTCTAAATTTGGAGTCTCAAGCTTTTATAGTCTCTGAGATCGACGCGTTCATACATACAGACAGACGGACGGACGGACAGACAGACTGACATGGCTATATCAACTCGGCTGTTGATACTAATCGGGTTGGATATGCTTCCTTCTGCCTGGTACATACTTTTGCGCTAAACTATTTTACCCTTTTTAACCCATTTTCAATGGGTTCAGAGTATAACAAGTAAGAAGGCATAGAAGTATATACATACATATGTATTTGTGTGAGTATACTGCGCCCAAGAGGAATTGGCAAAACGCAAAAAGACAAACAGCAACAACGCGTGATGGTTGTCGTGGTTGGGACGCACAAGCTGAACAATGCTCTAATACCCTTTTTTACAATATTCAATTAAATTTTTATTTATCTAATGTAAGACGTCTAAGGTTAGGTATATGAATATAAAATGCATTTATTTTATGGTTAGTGTTAATTTGGTATTGTCATTTTAAATCTGTTAAGTTAGTCAAAATTGCTGTACCTTATTCCCAATATATACATAAGCATAAATAATGGAGTTCATATTCAGGTATCTCAGGTTTGGCCAAACAATTTCACAAAGCACTCATTAAGTGCATACTACCCTCCCATATTAGGCATTAGCAGGCAAATAGAACCAAAAGTCGAAAATTGACAATATCAACTTTGGTCACCAGACAACAGCAACAACTTATCTTTGTCTCACGCATCGCACACTTTGAGAATGAGTTGACACGAGCTCTCAATAGCCGTGCCGTTTTCCGATAAGCGAAAAGGGGCGGCTATTTTCCACTCTGCTGTTTTCATACTCGTTGTCTCGTTTGGTATGATTGTTATTCAGGGATACCAAATTATTATCAAAGGGCCATTGCATTCAGACATATCGATAGCTTTCATTTTAAACTCAACACAAAGCAGTTACTATGACAGGCGTATATTATTTATTGATGTCTACAATTATTTTTAAAATTTTTTTTTTTTTGAAGTCTATATAAGTTTCTTAAGAAACATTGATAATATTTTAAAATGAGTATGATAAGACTCCCAATTTTTGCAATTAACCTGATAGTAAACGAAAATAATATAAGAAAAACGAAATAAGAATCTTCAACTTAATCATTAAACAAGTTAATTAATTTAAACAGCATCTTCAATTTGGATTAAGGTGGCACAATTATATATATATTCAATGTAAAAAGATGCCTGGGCGCTGTCCTAGAGTCGAGTTTACTAGATTAAGCGGCACTTTTTTCTGGGCTTAAACAAACATCTTTTCAAGCATTTTTCTGAGTTTCTCGTGAGCATAGCGTATCTTTTGATATAGATCCTTGGAAACTCCACTTTGCGCAATAGTCGAAAATCGATAAGTGCGAAAGTTTTTCTCGTGGTCCATATAGGTAATGGCGCTCATGCGAGGACATAAAATTATTTTCATATGATCCGAAAAGTTAAGCTTAAAAAAAAAAATATTAAACTTATTAATTTCTGCATATACAAGAAGGCTCTAGTCGAGAAATCCCGACTAGACGATACCCTGATCCCTATACTTTACGCGTACAGTCAGTGCTTGCAAGAATGTGTGTATGTGTGTACGTGCATACTGCATACTCAACTTCAATGTTCCCTATCTCCGGTGTTTCTTAACCGATTTTTATAAAAATTTCACAGATTTTCATTATTTTGTTTAAAATTTTAAATATCATCTTAAAGTTTTCCAAATTCAAGATTTTATTGTTATCGATCCCATGTGTATATCAAAAACGGAGAGCTTAAGTTCCAAATCTGGAGTCTCTAGCTCTTACAGTCTCTGAGATCGGTTGGCTCATACATACGGACGGACGGACAGACGGACATGGCTATATCGACTCGACTGTTAATGCTGATCAAGAATATATATACTTTATGGGGTCGGAGATGCTTCCTTCTGCCTGTTACATACTTTTGCACAAAACCATTATACCCTTTTTTCACATTTTTAATGGTGATCCCATTATAAAAATAGTCAAACAAATAAACTAGTACCTGAACAGAACCGTTTGTTAAGTGCATGACCACCGCACAAGTTGTGCGAAACCAGGAGTGGAGATGGGGCATACGCGAAATTTGGTCGCTTTCGACGGTAACGTTATTGGCTCCAGCTTTAACCAGATGCTCAGTCATATAACGTTTAAAATATGACAGAAGCTTCATTTTTTTATCCAGCGTTTTGCAGTAGTCCGTTGTTGTCATGTAAGTCTCCTTGCCTTCCTTGTCAATAAAGTGCACGTTTATTTGATTGGGCAACAGTATCAGCTTAGTGGTATCATTGAACATTACTCCAATACCTTCATCGCATAGCTGATAGCCAAAGCCATATTTATCACTGTAATCCACCCACTTCGATATCCAAAACAGTGGTTGAGCAGCTGGGTCGGTATTCTCGTCACCCAGATTACCCTGCAATAAACGAGGCTGCCAGAAGAAATACGAAGAATATTAAGTTTTCAATTGTTCCTTAAATCGTTATTAAACAAATTGTATCGCGACATACCTTGTTATTGATCAAATTGGTCAGCTGCTGATGCAAACTTTCAATGTCGCTGCGATAGTCTTCGTTGTGCCGACACATCTGCGCCGAAGCCGTAATGGCATCATGTAAATTATTTTTGAGGAATGTGGACTCTAGACGTGTATCATCCCTCAGGCCGTTCATTTCCACCAGTGGCTTACGTTGATTTGGGTCTTCGATGGTGTCATTGATACCAATACGTGGCGCCATCGTAAGGCATGAGCTGGGCAAAAACATGGGGACCTGCGAGGCCTTAAGGAACTCAAAATTAAGCAGCTGTCCAATTGTGGGGCGACTCTCTGGGTTTGGCTGCAGCATGGCAATGACCATATCCGCCGCTGGTTTCCTCAAATAGCTTGGAACACGGTACTCGCACTTTTTAATTTTCGAGTATGTATCCTTCAGCGTTTTTGTCTCAAATGGTGGCTGACCGACCAACAAAGTGTACATGACACAGCCAATCGACCAGATGTCCACTTCAAACGAATGACCCTTCTTGGTCAGAATTTCTGGTGCTATATAATTGGGGGTGCCACATAGCGTCTTCTTGCGTTCACCATCGTATTCGATACGCGTTGCCAGGCCAAAGTCTCCGATTTTTACATGCAACATGTCGTTTAGAAACAGGTTGCCTAATTTAAGATCACGATGTATAATGCGATTGTCATGCAGATACTTTACACCCTGTATTATCTGATATATGTAATACCGCGTTTCGAACTCTGTTATACTTTTCCGGCGCTTGTGCAATTCCATCATTGACTGCAGATCAAAATGAATAGTAATGGTTCTTTTATTCTCGTTTAAATGGCGAATATTTTTAATATGTGCAAATTTGTAAATAGGTAAACTACTCTAGAAAAGTACTTATTTATAAAAAAGAATAAGATAAATTTAAATACTTACGCGTTTTTTGCATAGCTCCAAAACAATGTAGATGTTTTGCACATCCTCAAAGTAGCTATGAAACTTGACAATGTTTGGATGATTAAGGCTACGGTGTATGGTTATTTCCTGTGCCGTTTTCTCTTTTTGGTTGTGCTTTATCATCAGCTTCTTGGACACAATTTTGCCGGCAAAGACATCATCCGTCTCCACATCGATTATCTCATAGCACTTGGCAAATCCACCCTGATAAAAGGTTTATAGAATGTTCTTTAGTTTATAATTTTTGTGTGCGTTAAAGTATTAACGAGTTTATCGATGCACATAAGCATGGAAATACCTATATAATTTAAAGTTTGATTTCTGCCAAATGAAACTGGTTGTTTTCGCGTGTTTCACAACACTGTAAGCATAATGCGAGCACACATATGCAACTATACATACATTTGCACACAAAAAAAACACAATTTTATACCGCGAAAACACAAACAGAAACATGCACCACAAAATGGAAATAAAGGCAGCTGCACAAATCAAAATCGGAAAATATTCACTACTTGTCCGATGTGATTTAATCATTTGGTACCATGTAAACTCTTACCTTGCCAAAAAAACGCATTCGCTTGTAGGTCTTGCGATGATTGGAATCAAACAGACGATCGGGTATATCCGTGGTCCTATCTTCGGGCTTTGCGGCCATTTTTCTTGATTTGGTTTTCTTGGGTTGCCTTGATCAATTATATTGATTCTTATTTTTTGATCTGCCGGCAGCTTGCTTGTTACAATTGGGTAAAATTTTATTGACACCACGGAATGTACGTACAAGTATACACAAAAATGTTAGCAAGCTGACAACAACAGTAATCAAAACGAACAAAACGCGAGCGGCACAATTTACAGGCACACAGCGAGCAGCGCGCCTATACAGTTTGTTTTATTTAAATGCCAGTTTGAGTTGTTCGTCAGCGTCACCAAGATCACAAACGATAACACATTTAAGCAGCCCTGTCTAATCAGTGCTGGAAAATTTTAACAAAGCGCACAAGCCGACGTTAAAAATTTGAATGTTGCAATTACAATAAAATATATTAAGGCACCACAATTTTATTATTGGAACAATATTCTAAATTGATAATGGTCTTTGTTTCAAAAAAATTCAGATAAGATCAAATAAATTTTCAAGCATTATTCAACTGAAAAGTTTTTATTATGTACATAACAGGTAAGAAGGCTCTACTCGAGAAAGCAAGACTGAACTTACGCATAAGGTAATGCCTGCACTATTAAGCTAATGACCTCCATCATCTGATCATCAATCTTCAATATCTCCGGTACTTTTTTAATTTATTATTTGGACGTAGATGTGCCAACGATACCAAAAACCGGCTTGAGTACGCGCGGGTCCAAGCACAAAGCGACGCACCTCCCGCCCAATAGACCGAGGGGCGCACCGCTTACAAAGATTACAAACATGTAGACAGATGACATAAGTCTACTTTTTTAAAGGGAAAGTAAATGTGGCACAATGTGTTAAGGAAAAGATCGTTACATATTGGATATAAGATCCGAAAAGGGTTATAGTTAGAATAACAAGCTTGAAGAGATATATGTACAAAAATTCTAGTATTATAATATATAGAACTGCAAAGCTAATTTTGTTGATTAATTCAGAAGGGTCAATTTTACCATTGATTTATTTATAAAAGTCTACTATGGTAAGAAGGGAAGTTAATTATATTGATCCAGCTAAGACCTCTGAGTGCAAAGAGCATATGTTGTTTTTGTGCCGATTCTATTCTATCCTGATGAATCCTGTTCTTGGGATACCATATAAAAGATCCATGTCTAAGAATCGGTCATACAAGAGAAGTATACAAAGTTTTTGTTATGTAGAGGTCGTCGAACTCCTTCAAACAGCGCTTAATGAACCCTGATGCTCGATTTCTTTTATATCATCAGCATCCATCAGCACCCGAGAGTGATTTATTGCAGACGGAAGATCGTTTATAAAAAGTATAAATAATAAAAGTCCAAGGTGACTTGTGGAACACCTGAAGTGACCTTAACCGCTTTGGAAAAAGGAGCCATTAAAGTAGACCCCCTTCTTATAATTAAGTAATCTTTGATTCAAAGAATAAGATTGCACGGGAAGCCCACACGTTCTAGTTTGTGAATAATAACATCAGTTTGTATTTTATCTTTAAAGCCTTTAATAACAAATAAAGTGAATTCTAAAAAGTGGTAGTATTTCTATGTTGCATTAATCCGTTTGGAAAGAAGCACAACTCCACGGACAATGGGGAAAATATGGGCTTTGTGGCCTGTACATCACTGAGTAGTAAACTCTCTCTTTCCGGTACAGAAATGCGATTTGATGGTGATATTATAGATCGGCCATGGTCTGATCTGAGTTGGCCGTCATTTCCTCGAAGAATACGTTTGTTGGGAGTATCGATGACCCTCGCTTCGCATTAACAAAACCTTATAAACTTCTGGGGATCCTGCTGAAACTGTAATCTACACAGAGTCAGGTAATTCCTATAAAACTGCTTATTTAGGACTAAGAAACTATATTGAGCAATCAAGTATGCAGAGTAAGCTAAGGAACAGAATTGTTAAAGTTTTCCAAATTACTAATTCGAATGTTATCGATTCCATGCGTATATAGAAAATGGGAAGAGTTATCGATTGTTTTAAACAAACAGTTTCCGAGATCGACGCATTCATATAGCCATACAGAAGGACATGGCCATATTGAATTGGCTGTCGATACTGATCAAGAATATGAGGTCGGAAATGCTTTCCTCTGTCTGTTACATACTATTATGCTTCCTTCTGTCTGTTATATACAACAATAAGTTTTGAATACATGAGAGGAAACCCGTCTTCTACTTCGCTGTTAACGTAACCTTTTTTTTAGTTATTAGCTCCTAAGGAAATAAGTAACACTTCTTCCTTGTCAACTCATTCACGAAGTGTGCGATGCGTGAGACAACGATAGTGATCGGCCATACTTAATTTTGCTGTGTGTGGTGACCAAGGATGAGATTGTCAATTTTCAACTTTTGCTTCTATCTGCTTGCTAATGCCTAACATGGGAGGTTAGAATAGACTTTATATGAACTCCGTTCAATTATATGACCAAACGTGGGATTCTTTAATGTGACTTTCATCATATTTGCTTATGTAAATATTACAAATATATACAGATTTAAAATGACTAAATACCAAATTAACACAAACCATAAAATGAATAATTAATTAAAATTAAATTAAATTTTGCATTCAAATACTTGTCCCTATATTAAAAATATATATAATAATAATAATTTCATTGAGCTTAATTCAATATTGTAATATAGGGTATTAAAACACATTGTGCAGATTTTGTTGTTTGTCTTTTCGCATTTTGCCTACACACAGGCAAGTAAAGCAAAGAAATTGAGGGGCGGCAGGAGCTAATAACTAACAAAAATGTTTATGTTCCCCTTTTTGAGTGTAAGAGTGGTTTCCTCGAATTATATTAAAATAATGTTTGCCAGCAGCAACAGCAATGCTGAGAGCGATTGGGTGGCAATCGCCGCTCCCTTCTAAATTTGAAAGAAAATGGTTGGCTATGATTCTAAATGTAGCTGGCACAGAACCAGTGTTAGTAAAGCTAACTCGAAAGATTGAAACGTATTTAAACAAGTCCACCGACTAGCCTAAGGGTTATCAAATTTAATGCCTAACCACCTTCTTTGGACTTTGTGCAATTCTGATACCAAAAGAAATGATTATGTTGGTGAAATGCTGGTGTGAAATGTCCATTATGCTATCTGTTCGTCTCTTTGTTTGTTTGCCCGTCTGTGTGAACGCAATTTTTTTTAAACCCCCGAAGCTAGATATTAAAAACTATATAATATCTTGGTTTGTGGGCTGGTTAGATAAAGTTGAAATGTTGGGGTGCTACACCACCTGGGGGTCTGGAAATTTATAAAATCCATAAGTGATATTCGATACAACCTATTATTTCCACCACAAACATAGTGAACAGATAGATACATGCACCCCTTAGATAACTGCATCATTAAATTTGATGCCAACCTTTTCGCCCCCAGAACCTCCGCATTTTTTTAGTTCTGACGCGTGGGCAAAATATTTTGCGACCCTAGAGGTCTTTTGTGCCCCTTATTGGACTATAGCTCTTTTATCAGAGCCAGGTGCTGCATAAAAGCAAGTATTTTTGCTCCCTAATCTGCTGCTTCGTTCGATGCTATACCAACATATCCTGGCATCCATCTTAGGGCTAGCGTATTGTGTAATCCCAGAATGTCTAGGTAGTTCCGAACCTCGCGAACTACTTTTGAACTTATATGGGAATTTCTATATTTCTAAAGTAACGCCTTAGATTGAAGTTCACACACCTTCGTATTGCACATAATTCTGCTTGGAATATACTAGAGTGCTTTCTTAGGGGCTCAGGGTATGCTTTCCGAGGACCTACTACTCCAAGACCGTAGCCTTCATGAGTTAAGGATCCACCGGTGTAACATTAAATTTGTGGCTCAATTAACCTCTTCGAGAGAAAATTCTTGTTGTGTTTGTTACAGAGGTGAACTTAAATCTTTTGCTCGAACATGTGTTTAGCTTTTATTTCGTTCCTTAACTGTTGACAGCATCTACCTTCGATAATCTTCCAAGGGATTTTCTTTCAAAACATTTTGAGCAAGTAACAAGGCTCTAGTCGAGAAATCCCGATTAGACGATACCATTGCATCGATATAGTATTTTCTTGATCAGCGTCAACAGCCGAGTCGATATAGCCATGTCCGTCTGTATGTATGAACGCGTCGATCTAGATACTCCACACTTGCATCAGCTTAAGGTATACGGCAGTTTTTTCTGGTTATGGTTGTGTGTTTGTATACTAATAGCTTGTTACTCATGCTGAGTTTGCTTGATTTTTTTAGCATCTAGTTTGATTTTTCCTTTTAGATCCACCATATGATGTTATTATTTGAATGTGTTTGCTCCAGTTACGTAAATGTAAGGGTCGCTGCAGTACTAGCGGCTCTGAGTTGGCGAAAACCACACATCTGCGCATGTGGCAAGGCAAGGCATCTGAAATAATGCAGTGTATAAAATGTACATTAATGATACAAGAACTACCCTTTCTTAACTTCAACCAAAAATGGTCAGTTAGGAAAAACTTAAGGAGCAAATACTGTGCTGATAGATGATTAAAGAGATTTAAGTTTGATAATAAACTATTATTCGAAACTCGATCAAACGCAAGCTGACCAAGAACACCGCATATCTATACTGCTTATTTTCTAAAGCTTCAAGGACATATTGAAATTACTTGATGATCTTGTTTTGCTGATGAGGCGGAGAACTAAATTGGTGATCAGGAATTGTGTTCTGGACAGCATCAACCTCTGGTAAACTTCTAAGGAATATTCTTTTAAAATTATTTAAGGGAGGTCAGGAGCAAACTTAAAACCTCTTTTGTCTATACCATCACAGCCAGAGGCCAATTTATTTTAGGTTTGCGAATCTGCAGGAGAACTTCAATAGGGGCAATGGGTCGCATAAGTTGAATAAGATCGAGATCTGCATTTAAAAATGGTTGTTGCTTACACCTGGATAGACGAAAGTGCTACCAGTTCAAAAGCCAAAGAATAGTCATAAAGCTTGTCTGTAAAAGCTGATCACAGATTGACACGCTGATTTATATTAAGATCACAATGATTTCCTCTAAACAGTATTTCGATAGGTTAATCAACGTTTAATCAATAAGCAGACAAAAAAAAAATCTTTCAATAGCAGCCCTTTCGTTTGCTTTGCATGTTATCAATTACAATACAATTTTGTCTATTGAAAGTTTTAGCTTGTATAGAAGCTATAGAAGTAATAGTGGTCATATCGAAATCGGCTGGGAAATACCGAAAAAACTAAAGATTGGAGTTTCGTCAAGTAAGCAGTAGCGGAGTGTATGCATGCACACCCACGCACGTTAGTAATAACAAAGACGAGGTTTAAAGAATAGTGAATTTATGATGATGCGATGATGCTGAGGCTGTTTAATGGTCTCACGAGTTGTTTAGCGACACATAAGAATCTGTTATGGTTGTGAAAGGACTACGCACCCCTATATCTGATTTAGAGAAAATATCGTTTCGAAAAGCTTAGCGCCATTCTAGACAGAATTAAGCGACTTATTTAAACAATGATATATTGCAACAGGGTATGGTGCAAAAGACCTTTACGTAAAAAAAGCTTTTCCAAGTGTTGTCTGCTGGTGTTTCTTTACATTTAAAACAAAAATAAATTAAACCTTAAGACTTACAAAAACAACACATTTGTAGATTGTTTATACATATTGTTTACAATTAAATTATTAGATTTAATTTATTATATATTAAATTATATGTATCGAGGTGTAGTTTTATAGTTGGTTTGTTTTGCCAGTTTACGCAGTCTCAAGTGCCTTGTGTCTCTGTGTACGAATGTTCCTGTCTGAATAAGCGCGGGTAGTGCGGACTTTGAGTGTAGCTGTGTGTGTTTTACTTTTGAGGGCCTTTATGGATATACTGTATTTTTAAAGATCACCTCGAAGTATACGATCCAGCACTCTCAGCTAGATCCCGAACTGACAATGAGTAAGCCACGTTGCAAACGTAGCCACTCAACGAACTCGTCCAGCATAACGGGCCCTAAAAACAGTTTTGTTGAAATAATGAATAATGTTAATATTTACATTTTGAAACTGACAAAACACACTTACATGCGCCATCAATATCGTAGTTTGAGAGATCGATGCAAATAGTGCGAGAGAACTCGAGAATGTTGCACCATTGATCCTTATTGATAACTTTATATTTAGACTGCTCCAGAAACTGCGCGAATTGAGGATACAGTGGCCAATGTTTGCCCAGGAGCAGTTTAAGCATTGCTTTGGCTGTCACAATATCCATGCTTCGTTGATCAGAGTCCTTTTAATCGAAAAATATAGTCATTTGTATAATATAGTCATTGGCTGATAACTTACCTTGGCAAAGTCGTAGGCATATCGATATATACTCTTGAATGAGTTTGGGTCGTTTAGTATGCTGCGCAGATAGTCGAGTTTTACAACCATTTTCGCTGTCGAATCACATTCGAGATCCGTGAGACCCTTCAACCATTCCTGTTGACTGAAGAAGCCCATCTGTGTTGCGCCCATTTTGTAGGCGAGTACAAGCATGACAATATTCTCGGGCTCAACGCCAATATCTTCACAGAATTTTTCCATGCCATCAGGCCCTGTCATCGTAAGTTTTAGTAACAAAACTAAGGAACAGCCATACTTTTTATACTAACCTAGCGTTTTAGGCTCGTCAGGGGTTGTATATTGATGAAACCACGCGAGACAGCGCTTCTGATTGAAGCCATCTTCCGCTCTAATATGACGTCTAGAAAAGAATGCATAATGTATAATTTAATGGGTTTAAAATGTATATAACACACTTAGCCATATTAGTAAATATTTTGTAAATGAAATTTTATCAATAAAATGTTTATTCTGCGTTCGCCTTTCTGTTGACGTCTTATTCAATGTTTTTACTTTTGAGTGTTTTCGGTCTAAAAATAGCCAAAAGTAAACTTCAAATGGATGCCAATGCCAAGAGCACAAAATATTTCGACGTGAACATAAGCGAAATGACATTCACAAATATAGCAAAATCAGTGACAAAATAGTACAGGGTGCAAGACAATTAAAATAAAATATTATTGCAAATATATCGAAGGCTTTCGGCGATTGTTCTTATGTCACTTTTTACCCTGAACCAATAAAATGGGTAAAAAGGGTATAATGGGTTTTGTCTAAAAAAATTATACAGATCGACGTCAGACCACTATAATAGAAAGATCCTTGAGATTTGGAATTGAAGTTCGTGTGTACCACTCGCAGGTCAAGTTTGTCTTAAGTTATCGATACCTGTTCCGGTTTCCGATATACACATGAAGTCGATAAGAACAAAATTAAATTTGAAAAATTTCAAACTTGATCCTAAAACTATCGACAAGACAATAACTATCAGTGAAAATGTTATTTACAACTATAGATAAAAAATGATCATCTGTAAAAATTTCATTTACATTGCATGAGAAGCACCGCATATATCAAATATTCAATTTAAGTCAAGCATTTAGTAGTGCAGTATTACAAAAATTTCTTTATATGGGTGAACACACATACATTAAGGCAATGACTGTTCACTTAATGTATAGTATTCAGGATACTTCCTAATCGAGCTTTCTTGACCGAAGCCTTCCAACGCTTTTTATACCCTGAACCCAATAAAAATGGGTAAAAAGGGTATAATGGTTTTGTGTAAAAGTATGTAACAGGCAGAAGGAAGCATCTCCGACTCCATGAAGTATATACCTCAGTAAGAATAATATTTGTGCAAAATTTGTTTTGCGTGTAACAGGTGTTTTTATAGTATATGTCTTTCTCTTATGTTTTGTGATGTTATTCCATGCATTTGTTTATTATCAGCTTCTTATCTAAAATCTCGTTACAAATTAAAAAGAGACAGAGTCATACCTTCATTGTGACTCTGGGATACACACTCGCTGTACAAAAGTAATTGAGCTTATAAAAAATGGTTTTCTAATTGTTTTTAATTACAATCTTTCCGGTTTTGTACATTTTTTGTTATCTTTTGATTTTTTTTGAGGGAAAAATGGCTCTTAAAGCGGTGTTTAGAGAAAAATTAAACACCA
Organism: Scaptomyza cyrtandrae; assembly: GCA_035044605.1. NCBI lineage: Eukaryota > Metazoa > Arthropoda > Insecta > Diptera > Drosophilidae > Scaptomyza > Scaptomyza cyrtandrae. Next base: position 44,255 of record JAWNNS010000647.1, on the reverse strand, counting down.
AAATTGAAACTAAACTTGCATCGATATAGTATTTTCTTGATCAGCGTCAACAGCCGAGTCGATATAGCCATGTCCGTCTGTATGTATGAACGCGTCGATCTAGATACTCCACACTTGGAACCTCAGCTTTTCTAATCCCTTGGCAGTACAAGTTTGTTTTAAATTTCTGATAACTCTTCTCGTTTCCGATATACAAACGTGATTGACAGCAAAACATTGAATTTGGAAAGCTCTGTGACGGCGTTTGAAACATTAAACAGAATATGACAATCTGTGAAACTTTTATTAAGATCGGTTGAGAAACACCAGAGATATGAAACATTGAAGTTGAGTATGCAGCATGCGCGTGTGAGTACGCATACACATACTTGCGTACTTGCATACGCAAACTGTACGTAAAGTATAGGTTTCAGGGTATCGTCTAGTATAGATTTCTCGACTAGAGCCTTCTTTATATGAGTCATTTAAATTATATATTTTTATTGAAATTATCAATTCCAACTACGATAAAAAAAACCTTGTTGTCTGCGTATGGGCATTTCCATGGTGTCGAATGGGACAATCGTATACATTGCAAGTGGTAAAAACATCAAAACAAGACGAAGTTTGAAAAAAAAATTTTCATTGTAAAGTAGCTCTTGATTAGCCCTTTAATCGGTAAAAAGGGCAACTACTCGTTATCGAGATCTTTACAAAAATCTAAGGCCGTCGCACGGGACAAAAATATAAATGGTTTTTGTAACGACCACTTTAAACTCCGATTTCAGCGAAAGTTGCGAAAATGTAAATTCTAAATCTGATGGACTAAAACGGACTTTAGATTTGGATTCAGCGACTACGCATGCATATGGCAAATTTTTTTTCTTTTTTTATATGTAAGTGATATTAAGCTATATTTTTTATTTTGATAAACTAAAAAACTTTTTTTTTGTTTTTCAATGTTTTTCAATTTAACAACAAAAATTAATAAGATTTTTTTAAAGAATGTTGATAAAAACAAATGATGTAAAAAAACTACCAAATCAAAAACCCCTGCGCGAATTTGCATTAGAAATGCTCGAACATTTTATTACTTTGCTTATATATACTGACATAATTTTAACTTAAGATCTAAACAGCAACGTAATAAAAGAACATCATCTTTTGAACATTACCGACGCACTATACACATACTTGTAACACGCTCCTAGACGTAACATCTTTTCAAAAAATTTATAATAATCCACTTTATGATCAAAATGATCTTTTAAAGACTTATAGACGTAGACTAAATGACTGATTCACTTCCAAAAGAAATTATTTAAACAATAAGTAAAACACAATGCAATAACAATCAAAGCGAGATGGAAAAACCTCACATGGTTTTGGACAAGAAAAAATTGTGATATGCAATGACGTAAATGAATTAAACCTCAAAATTGTCAACATAAATGTTCCTGTATCCCTTTAAAATCCGTATTTAAATGTTATGCCCTTCGAAAATTTTTTTAATTGTTTTAATATATGTGTGCTAATCAATGTTATGTCCAACTATTATTATAATATAGACCATATCACAAACGTCATAAATACCACGATCCCTACCTCCACTTTCCATTATTTCAGGCCAATCTCAATTCATCCATTTTTTTCTCAAAAGTATTCGATAAAATCATGGCTGATCAGATTAGATAATTTATAAATGAAACTCGCTTCGAATAAAAATTCGGCTTTAGGACAAACAAGAGTTGTACAAAAGCGATTTTAAGAATATTATATGACATTCGAGCTAAAATGGATAGCACCGACGTTACGCTGCTTACACTTTTTATACCCTGATGCCATTAAAAATGGAAAAAAGGGTATAGTGGTTTTGTGCAAAAGTATGTAACAGGCAGAAGGAAGTATCTCCGACCCCATAAAGTATATACATTCTTGATCAGCATCAACAGCCGAGTCGATATAGCCATGTACGTCTGTCCGTCTGTATGTATGAACGCGTCGATCTCAGAGACTATAAGAGCTAGAGACTCCAGATTTGGAACTTAAGCTCGCCTAATCCCTAGGCAGTACAAGTTTGTTTTCGATTTTCGACAACTCATCCCGTTTCCGATATACAAATGTGATCAATAACAACAAAATCTTGAATTTTGAAAACTTTGAAAAAGATAGCATTTGAAATATTAAACAAAATAATGACAATCTGTGAAATTTTTATTAAAATCGGTTAAGAAACACCGGAGATATGGGACATTGAAGTTTTCTATGCAGTGTGCAGTATGCGCGTACACACATACTTGCAAGCAGTGGCTGTACGCGTAAAGTAAAGGGATCAGGGTACCGTCTAGTCGGGATTTCTCGACTAGAGCCTTCTTACTTGTGAATTACAAAAAATCATTGGACACGGTATACGCCGAGATCCTCTTCAAAATTTTTCCGAGTGCCATTTTGTGTCCCGCAAATTTCGACATCTGAGCTTCTGCTCTTTACTAATTATGTTAATGATCTTTGGGAAAATGTTTTCTGTAATAATAATAATAAGAGCATCGATTTTGTAAATAAGAATTAACATCTAGGCATAACTTTTAAAGAACCTTTACATTGAACGACTCGGTGAACAAAATACGGGAAAAACTTATGAAGTTCTTAGACAAATGTCGTCAAAAATATTTCTTGGTAAACATCATACACCAATTCTATGTTATGGGATTGAAATGTTTGTCAAACGCGTTTCAGCTAGCCTTGAAATAACCAAACATGAAACGCATTACACATATAATATATTTGAAAAAGATTTCGTAGCTCTTGTCAACCTTGAAAACATTCTGCTTTACAAAATAATTTACACTAAAAATCTAGACTATCTGTATGACATCTTAAGAATTTCTGGTTCACAAAGAGTCAACATCCTTTTTAGTCTTAGAACCAAATTTGCCTGCTCGGATTTAAAGTGTTTTCTCTTTGACTTTGGAAGTTACCAGTTACCACCCCACTTAAAGAATACCAGTAGCGCAATTAATCACTTATAAAAAAAAATACAAAAATGTTAATGGCTTTTAATTAATCACTGAAATATTAACAATAAAATTAAATAATTATACTAATTTTACTGAATGTGTTTTGATGTACAGGTTCTTTAGGATAAGGTAACTAAGAATTTTTGCAAAAAATTTAAACGCTTAAAAAATCATTGTGACTGACAGAACAATAAACCGTAAACAAAATTAAATTCAGGAAATCTTATCACAAACACCTTCCACAAAAAGAAAACCACTTAAGGAAATCACAAACAAATACAAGAAAACACAAGTACTCACGGTTTTTGAACTGGCTAATGACAATAAAGGGTTTGAAGAGGACGTCATCACCTATTTTTCATGGCCTTATACTACCCTTTATGCTGTGGAAGTAATGGACTTTCCTTTTTCAAAATGCGGGGAAAATGATCCATCCATATAAATCTTTAGATTTAGGTATCGAAAAACGGTTCGGTCATACAAACGGCTGGACTGACCGACACCGTGAAGGAAATTGCACAAACCCAATATACTTTTAATCAGAGTAAAAAAGAAAAAAAATTAATATTTGGCTTCGGATTAGTTGTCCTGGCCCTGTTCCAAAAGTTGCTTCGAGCTTGTAAACTAAGGTTATTAAAAAGATTGAAGGTCACATTCCTCAACACATAAAGTTTAATGATACACTATAAGTTTTAAATATTTCCATTAAGGTCTTGTCATTAAAACCTATTTTAATAGTATTAAAATAAATTAATAACACATTGTTGCCCAAAGAATCGTGCCAATGACTATTTAGATAATTGCGCGCAAAAATGTCAACCGATTACGTTGGCCAACAGCAGTATGTAAAAAAAAGTAAATGTAACCTGGATCCAACACATTTAGGGAAGGAGAATATAAGGTTACAACGGATTTAGAGCGCAGTTGTGCGCAGGACTGAAAACGAGACACACGTCATTGTTTCCGTCAAAGCAAAAGTTAGTACGTGAAATACATTCAACTACTAGGCATAATCATAAAATTAAATAAAAATGCATCTACTTACTGGGATTAACGGTTATTCAAAATTAACTAATGGATTTGTTTTCTACATAATTTTAAGCATGCTGTTTGTACTACTTGGTAAGTAAGTAAAGCACCCCATTGTCTATGGGATGGCATAACTGTTGGTTAGGGACGGGGTGAGCAAAAATCAATACCACGTCCCAAAAGTAAATGGAAGTCAGAACTAAAACGCATTATATTCGCAGGGAAAAACGCTCAAGGACTGCAGCTAAGCGCATTTACCACAAAAACACCAAGAGTCTCCAAATATACCACCAAATCGCCATTAGTAAGTCTATTACTTCACTTTCGAGTTGGCTTCGACTATTAATTGCAGTTGCAGGCATCTTCAATGAACCATGATGCAACTACTTCAATTTATCGCCTGAATGCAACCAATGATATTACCTGCATCTTAATGCAGGTGGACGGATTGATAAGCATCCGGTATCGAAACAAACTAAACGAGGATGTTGAGGCCGATTTATATATGCCGGACAATCCGCAGCTAAGCGGTGAGTGCGTCGAATCCAATATGGAATTATTGACTATGGACTTCAAGGGGTTTACACTGTCCATGACATTTAAGAAGGTATGTGTTTTATTTATTGCCTTTATGTAATTTATGTGTTAGTGAGTAAGGTCAGTAGTAGTTAATTTTAACCAATTTTTACTACGCATACAGTCGTCAGGAGGTGAAGGCTGGTATATCAACCTCTTTGAACTGACGTATTCGTCATCAAATTCACTTTTCGAACACCCCGATCGCCCCAATTTAAATGTGAAACTTACTTCACCAGCGCAACAACCCATGTATTTCCCTACTCCCGTGGGCAAGTCTTATGTTTGCGACAAAGAGCAAACTGTTATTTTGTATGCTCCACATGACTCCGGCGATCAATCCGGTCACATCGCACGACTATATCTGCGGGATCTGCACATGCAAAGCTTCATGTTCAAGGAGACAGGCAAATGGGGCCCATCATTTCATTGTAGTGCGACAGGTTCCTATCGCGATGAGACGGCACCACTGGCTGTTGGCACTGCGCTGGCAATTGCTGTGCTATTGACAATTTCTGGCTATGGTGGTTGGCGGTAAGTTATCGATCTAAGCTAATTTTATTTATAAACATAAACTAGAATTATATAGTATGTATTGTTTAGTTCGTAGGCATTGTATGCAAGTTGTAAAAACAGATCCTAAAAATGTGAAGAATTTATTAAATTTTTACCTATGCGATATAACAAAATCATCTAAAGATTCAAATCAAACTCTATTTTCAGGTACTTTAAGATCAAGAAGGTTCAATACGGTTCAATGGAGTAAACGAAAAATTAATTTGCTTAATTATTTTTATTTAAACATATCTTTGTATTGTTATTTGTTGTATACTTATCACAACACGTATAACAAAATTGTAAACATGTTTTCAAACCCTAAAAAAATTGTGAGGAAACAGCACCCCTATTTTACCTGTTACTAATGAACTATATCAAACAAACTGTTAAAGCGCTCCCGTTCAAAAGGGTTCGAATTAGAGGTATCTTGAACCCTAGTCTTAACCAAGCAAAAGTCGAAAGCAAAAGTAAAAAATTTTAAAATTAAAGATTTAATTGTTTTCGTTTCATGTATATCGAAACAGAAAATATTATCAAATATTTGAAATAAACTTGAAATATGAAAGATGCTTCCATCTTCTTAAATTAAAAGGTCTGGGCATACAAATTAAAAAATCCATACACATACATATACATACATGAGAATTACACATGTCTTCCATATTGTTAGTACCGAAAATTCATATTAAATATTTATTAAAAACACATCAATATTAATATGAATAAATAAAAATACTTTATATAAATTTATAAAATGTGTTTAGATAATATATGTATAACACAATTTATATACATTATTAAATATAAATACCCTATTAACCAAAAATGTATTTAAAAATATACAATATTATCGCTCAGCTCAGAATATTTCTTAATTATTTTCTAAAGGAATAGAATATTAAACCTTACCAAAATATTATTAGACACTAAAATGAAAATAGTAATTATTCATCTCTTCACATATGTATGTCATCAATAATGAAAATGTTTACATATAGAAAAAATTTTCTGTTTCTTTTTTATGTTAAATGTTAGTTGCTTGAATACAAAATTACAAAACAATAAACGAGACTCAAAGTGCACAACAATTTTAATTTTATTTTCATATAACATATATCAAACATTTCCTTTCATCTAATAAAAAAATTAATTATAATATTAAGAAATTATTAAACTCAACGTCAGATTACATCTTATTTGTTTTATTATAAAAATTTCGCGTGGGCTAATATTTTTCTAAGCTATTAGAGCTGTTTTTTAAAAACTTTGCAGCTTTTCCATTTGCTATTAGTTCATAAATTGTTACATCGGCAATTGGCAAAATACCACACAATGTGTCTTCATTGAAAAAAAAAAAAATCTAAATTCACGGCAAAATAAAATAAAAAGATGTTATACAATTTTTAATAGCAACCAAGAGAAGTTCCAAAAATATATACAAGGCTGTTGAAAACTTATCTAAGTAATACTAAATGGAAGGAGGCAAAAAATAAACAATTTACCGACGGATTATTGTTTAAGTTTGACGGAAGTCTCTTGTTCCGTTGTTCAGTGTCTTAGTTTGTGTGGGATATTTAAAAAACAATTAAGTTTCTTAAGTATAAAAATTAATTTGCCTTAATGTTTTTTTTTTGTTTTGTTGTTATGCGTAAGGCAAGGACAATTAGGTGAATTAGTTGGTTATAAAAAAAATTCATTTGGGGGAAAAACAGAGAAGAAGGCGCTGTGACAAAGTAGCCCTTTGTACCTAAAGGCCTCTTATATGGACTAAAGTTGCTGTACGAATTTAATGAACGGGGGCAGATCAAGGTATTTGTTATTTTTTAAAACTAAAATTTAATATATAGTAGACCAGTAAAATATCACCCTTCTCTCATTAATGCCGTATTGAATAAAAAATTGTAAAAACATAATTGAATGTTTTTTTTTTTAATAAAATGTAAATTACGGATTCTTAAAATGATGGTTTCAGCGTAGTATTATTAATAATCATATTTATTATAAAAGGGATTAATAATATTAAACTCACCTGCTGTTTTGTTGTGTTGCAATGCTTGTGTAGCTGGTGCGTGCTCTTTTTGAATGACCATCCATATTGTCACCAATTTCTGGAGCTCTACGTTTACCTCGTGGCATGACTGGTGTGGTCTGTTAACTAACTTGTTTTATCAAAATAATATTGACAAGTTATTTAAATTTTTTTATAATTTTTAAGCTGCAAAAGAAAATTTATTTTAATATTGTAATTACCTGAAAATTAAAATAGACTTACCACTGTTTTTCAGTGCAGAGCAGTTACTTAAACATCATGTACCAAAAACAAAGACTAATGCTGAAATTTTATAATCAAAAATGAAAAATCAGTATTTATGTGAGCTACATTTGTAAAATCAACGTTAATCAGGCAAAATCGCAAAAAGGGCTGACCGCAGCAAAGAGATATGGATATATATCAACATTTTCACAGTTGACTAGTTCAATAGAAACATTTTCCTTTAGATCACCGTTTGGTAAATACTTTATCACACCGAAGTCCACCTGCTTAAGCTATAAATAAATAATTTATACTAACAAATGATCCTAGGAGAAGCATGTTTAAGATTCTTTCCAGGTAAGTATTTAAAAATGTTTAAGTGCCCCAATACCCGGCGAACCATTCTCTCCCTCCCTAATTATTGTTACAGCTGTGATATTATTCGAGATACAAACAACTAAAGATTTACATACATATATGATGCATATACATATGTATGTAAATGTTTTTTGCCTGCAGGTTACAAAAATTTTAAGTTTCTCAACTTGTGTTTAAAGCGTAATTGCATTTGTGTGCAAATACAAATTTCATTTACCATATATAGACAAAATTTTAAATTGCAGTAAAATTAACTTCGTTCTAGTACATATCTGCATTTTTAAAGTTGAAAAATACCGGCAGCGGATTAGAAGAGGACTTCGTTTAGAATTTGTATCGGTATCATGGTACCCATCACAAACACAACCAGCAGCAGCAGCTGATATTAAAGCAGCAGACGGCAGCAGCCTGCGTTTTTGCTTGTTTTTGAACTTGTTTTAATAAGATTTGCTTAGCTTGGACTATACTTAAAAAAAACGCACTACGTCACTTTTGACTTAACTAACATTGTTAAAACAAAGTGTACTCACGTATTGATAATTTACCAATTATTTTATTGATACAACTTTTAGATCCAAAGGACTGGTCTTCGCGTCAATGATATCGATATGTACGGTGCTTATCGTCGTTTTGCTATTAGTAGCCCTGAATTGAATGATGCATGACGGTAAGGCTATCGACTGTAGTTAACCTTGTAAACTTAAATGTATATATGCATATATATTTGGTATTTACGCAAAATAACAAAAATGTGTAGGAATTCAAATTATTGGTGAAAATTTCCTTTTAACTTGAAAATGAGGTAGCAATAATTTTAAATCGTCATGAGATATACTCCCCAGTTTTTTGTCCAAATTAAAATGCCATATTAACGTTTATTTGTATGTGCTTGGAAAGTTTTTATTTTTATTTTTTAACTTGCACTTGATTGACAACTTTTATTTATGTTTCTTCCAGCAAAAACCAAAAATTTATAAAATCTTGTCAAATAGTGGTTGTACTCTTTTATACCTTAAACCTATGAAAATAGGTAAAGTATATTTATTCTTGATTAGACGTGCTGTCCTTTCATCCTTATGTATCGAAGAGACAAAGAGATTTCCAAGAATATAAACTCTTCTTTACCATTGGCAAAACAAATGTGTTCAAAATTAAATGTATATACATATATATTTATTATAAATTCAAAAATATAAATATGTAATATGTTGATAATTATGATCAAAATCGGTTGAATAACACAACAAATTTTTTGGATTACAATTTGTTATTGCGACAGCCGGCATCTGCGAGTAGTTAGCCGATATAAGAAAATGCTTATTTCTTAGCACAAAATTTTACGAATTCAGTGTAACGAATTTTTTATTATTAAATAGTTGAGGCCATCAAACGTTTTACTTATAAGAGCCTTTTTAAGAGATAACATACACAAATATTAAGGCGTGCATCAAACAAAGAAAATGTTGCAAAGTATATGAAATGAATGAATGATAATTTTTTTTTTCGTTGTAGCAGTTGAAATTCATGCTTTGTATGTATTTGTGTATTTATTTTAATATACTGAACCCATTGAAATATATATTGTAAAGTTTATATGATCAGCATCAACAACCGTGTGTGTACGAACACGTCAATTTTGTTTTAAATAATCGATAACTCTTCCCGTTACCGATACACACATGTAACAATAAAATCTTGAACTTCGAAAATTTTATTAACTTGGATAAAATAATGAAATCTGTGACATATTTATTTATATCAGATACAGTAATTGTTATATGTCTGACTACCGTCTGGGAAGGCGAGAAGGTACTTTACACATCTTAAAAAAGAATATTATTAAACAACAAAAATTTCATAGACTAATTATTGAAAGAAAAAAAAATATTTGGAAAAATTATATTTAATCATTTTCTTTTAAAACTGCTATAAATTGGAACGTAATTAATAAGGAAACAAAAAAGACCTACCTTGTTTTACAGTTTTTATTTTATTTTCCTTAAAACTATAAGTTTTGATAAGAAATAATAATTAAACATTTTTACGTGCAAAAATATATTTTCATGAAACAAAAAATATGTATACGTCTTATTAGAATTACTTTAAACTAAACGCACAATGTTGCACGAAAAAGCAGAAGGGGTATAGGCGTCAATATTAGCTATTAAGAAATTGTTCCAGCACATCCTTAGCATCGTAATCATTTTGCTCTAAAACAACTTCTTCCAAAGACAATTTTTTCGTTTTTGGAACTATTTCTGCAAAACGGCGAGCAAATATTTTGTAAGTCAGTCTTTTTACTGCGTTTAAGATATATACATACTTGGTAGTTTTCCATGTTGTATATATTCTTCTAGGTCCCCTCGAAATGCAACATCGAATACCGCTTGTCTTTCCTTCTGAAGCTGCTGCAGCTGATGCTCATAATTTCGAATATTTTGCTGATGTTCCTCTGCAATCTGCTGTCTGTACTGTTCGAGTTTATTGAGCTTAGTTTGCTTATGTTTGGATAGTTTAAATTGATGCGCCAGAACAAATTCCTGTAGCTCGATTTCCTCGCAAAAATTTTCTAGTTTTTCCAAGTCACATTCCAATTTTTCGCCCATTTGCTCCAAAGATTGAAGCGTTCTTACGCTCTCTTTAAGCTTAATCACTAACGCCTGTACACCTGCTAGACTACCATTGAGCTCATTAATTATTCCTCTTTGTTCGCTGGCACGCTGTAGTATAGCATTAATTTTATCAGCCACAGCTAACGCATTCCCCACATTCTCCTCATTCGCGGAATGAATTTGCTGCCAATCATCTTCATAATTGGACAGCAGATTGCAGCCCGCAGACAGATTGAGTTGTGTGGACGCACCACCGGGTAATTGGTCACTAAGGTGTTGAAAACTGCTTTGGGAAATGCTTTCGTGCAAGACCCCTATTGTAGTTGTGGTAGTGTTTGTTGCTTGACTTGTTTGAACGTTCCTTCTGCTGCTAACACGTTGTCGATATTGTTGCTGTAGGCTCTCTGAGATGACAACGCCCTCCTGTAATGCATTGCTAAGTTTTTGTTTGAGACTGCCAAACATTATATAAACTTAAAATTTTGCTGCTAAATCAACACTTCTCTGTCTTGTGTTGTTGTAAATAAAGAATCAGCTGGCCGCAAATAAACAAGTGTCAGTGAAATTTGACAGCCAGAAAATAAGAGCGATAGAAAGCACACTCTCCCTCACTTTGACTGGCCCACAACAAATGAAAGAAAATGGTTTTATTGAACAAAAACAGTCAAAACAAATTTTTTATTCCAAGACAAAGCGTTTTGATTTTTTTCTCTCATTTATAAAATGAAATAAAGTGTGCTCCCTAATATGTGGCCGCAGTCGGAAGCCGCGCGTTATTGCAAAAAAATAAAATAAAATGCAATAAATTGAAAGCATACACAATTAAATTATTGAATTAAAAGTTTACAATTCACTAATACTTTTTCTCTATGAGTGATGCACGGAAGAACATCTTAACATACAAGTTACTTTTTATCTGATATCGGTATCGCACGCGATAAATTTTAAAGTCAGTGCGATAAAAATATGTTGGCATAACCTGAACCCATTCATAAACAAAATTGTATAACAGATTCATGTGCAAATGATTGTTACAGTTGCGAGCAATTTGTTTTAATAAATTTTTTTCAATAGTGTTACAAAATGCTGTAGTGCATTATTTTTAATTAACAAAATTATATTTTTTTTTGATATTACTCAATTTGGCACTGTTTTTAACATTACATCGATTACATTATTTCTTAGTTTTTATGCTTAATTTCTGTTCTGGTAGAGCAATATTTAATTGAGCTAAAGTATACGCTAACGGAGTGCGATAAAGAGGAACCTCGGTCATAATCCTATAAGATTCCCATTGAGCGGAAAAGAATTAAAAAAAAAGTCATTCATTTCTAATCTTAAGCACGATGGAACAAATAAGGAGGGCTAAGAAATTAGTAGGCTGAAAGCAAAATTTCCTACTCTCTTGTCACTTAACTTTGTTACTTCTTTGCCATTGTGCCCATTTTCGACTCATAGCCCGAATGGGCGCGCTGGTACCCCAAAATGAAATAACCTTATTAATTGCATCATTTTCCGAAGCAGCGTATTTGAATCGGGGTATAAACTATATGTTAATACGAAGTAATGTGAGGGCGACAATAGTAATGTCGGCGATGATTTACGAGAAAACAACTAAAGTGAATTTATTTATATTATAGAAAACTAAACTCGCTCAGAAAAAACCATTTTCTCGGGTCGCGGGAGCATCACAGTAAAACATCAGCTGCTTAGTTATCAACGGTGTTATTAAATTCACAACATTATTGTACCATCGGTGGCCCTATTTTACCGTACGCAAATATGCTATTCGTCAGTTAAATCAAAAGTATGCGCAATCTCGAAGGTAGACGTGTGAGCAAATGTCAGTTTTGACTTTTGCTTGGCAGACTTTTCCTGTGCCTGCTCCACTATTTCCACATCACTGCTGCTGTTGGAAGATAGTTCAGTATTGTCGTCATTGCTTTCCCTTAAAGACACGTGACTGGTAGTTTTATTTTCAGTTTCTGAATCACTTTCAGAACTGCCTTTAGATTGATCGTCTTGCGAACTGATATCAATGGTTAGCGCATTGGACTGAAAGTCTTTGTTAGGTGTTTCATCATCCGAAAACAGTTCGCTGTTTATATCATAAGACAGGAAATCGAAAGGCTGTGACTTAATATCCTCATATTCAGGTGGACACAGTGCTTGACCGTACGCCATGGCAACTGCTAGCGCCACATTGTTTGAATACATGTATGCAGAGGTTGGCGCTGTTGACTTTCCTGTGTGTGTTATCGTTGATTGCAATTCCGTCTCAGTGCAAGAGAGGGAACAAGAGCTTTTACACTTGCTTTGCTTTTCGGGTTTTGTTTTTTGAGCACGACTACGTCTACTACTGCGACTCCGGTATTCTCGGCTAGAAATTCTTGTGGGTGGACGGGGCTTACGGTGGGCTTCAGAACCGAGTCTATCTTCCGATTTTTTTTTTGAAGGGCGTTTGTTTCTGCTCCTTTCGATCGATTCCTTCCCTGTAATGCAGCTATAGAAGGCATTTTGTTTGCGCCTCTCGTGCCTTTCGTCCAGTTCCTGAAGTTTTTCCTGACAGCTTGCCTGAGTACGCTCATTTTTCCGTTTGTTATGAAGCAGTGCACTGTTTATGGTTCGTCCCAGAAACTTCTTGTTTGGTTTACTTAATGGATTTATTTTGCGCTCTAGTGGTCTGGACAAAACCTTGCCATTTTGAACTGGCAGCTCCTGAATAAGCTCAGCAATAGCCTGTCTGTGAAATTTTAGGTAAATATAGGTTCTTAATAAAATAACATTGACTGAACCTTGTAAGTGCTTTGTCGTCCATCATTACTGTTTCTCAGTATAGATGGCAGCACATCGGTAGGCCTATCGATAGTTCTTCAAATCGATGACAATTGCTCAGTTTGTTAATTTCAAAAGAGAATGTAATATACCAAGAGTAGAAAACAGCGCGCCCTCCCTCTTTACAGAAGGGACTAAACTTAACAAAGATTATGTAAAAACCGCGCGCTCTCCAACTGTTATACAAAAAAGGTTTAGCCCTGCAACGGAGCTCGTCTAAAGTAACGAGAGTGGGCATTTGTGTATGGACTGCTCGTGTACTATTTGGCACTGTGTGTTTATGCTAAAAGCCTAGTACATATTTCTAAAGTGTCTTTGAAAGAATTAGCAAACTAATTGTACATTTTATTAATTTGTCATGGAAAATTAGTGGGCTGTTGATTATTAAAAATTCTACTAGATTATAATAAGTAATGAAGTGTTAATGTATTATTTATATGTTTATTATATATGTTATTAATATTAATCAAACATTTATTTCATTTTAAAATAAAATAAATATGTTTTTATTTTAGAATTCTGTTGTTGCCGACGATAAAATGCCTGCAGCTGGCCTGCTGCACGTGGCCTAGGTCCGTCTTTGTGTGTTTGCATGTGAGTATGCCAGGCAAAATGCAAAAAGTCAAAAAACAACAACACGTGATGATTGACTTTGCTGGGACGCACAAGGTCAACAATGTTTTAATACCTTTTAAGAAAATGTTTAATTAAAGTCAAAGCAATTTTTAATATATATATTTATTTAACAAAAAAACATTTAAGGTTAGGTATATGAATGCAAAAAGCGTTTATTTTTTGGTAAGTGTTAATTTGGTATTTAGTCATTTAAACCTGTTCAATTCGATATTAATGCTCTACCTTAGTTCCAAAACATTAATACAAATTTTGGCTGTTTCTCACGTTTGGGTATTAAATTGCACGAAGTTCTTAAAAGTCAATACCATGTTAGGCATTAAAGAGCATATTGAACCAAAAGTTGAAAATTGACAATCGCAAGTTCTGTGACAAAACCAAGAGCAATGAAGTATGGCAACAATTAATTCTTGCCTCAAGCATCGCACACTTTGCAATCAAATCAAATTTTTTTTTTTGTCACCAGCTGATTATCAAAGCAGAAACTTTTAAACTTTTCTGTTAATAAAAAGTGCGCGCTGTTTTCCACTCTTTATTTATTTAGCCTAACACGGCAATTTTTTATTAGAGGCACGGCAGTGCAAGATATATAAGTGCATGTGCGAATGTATGCACATAAGTACATACATGTTGGTAAAACAAGGTAAAAGTCGTCAGATTGTTAAAAAATTGATTAAAACTATGTTAGTTGTTATCATTTAAGTTAGCACACTTAGATTTTAGTACCAGATATTGCCAGCGCTAGTATAAATTCAACAACCATAAAAGCGGTGTTTTTTGGCGGTTAATTTTCATTGCAAACATGTGTTCTTTCTGGAATGCCAAGGGAAGTTTTTAATTGTGGTTAAAGGTTTATTTTATTTAAAATTTAGACAAAATATATGTTTGCGTTTTGCTTAGAAAGCTTTTAATTATTTAAAAAAAAAGGTAAATAAATGTCCTTCTGCACTTAATAATTTTGTATTTTATATAAATTCAGAAAAAGTAATGAGAACAATCAAAATAAATTTTTCTTTGTGAGAACATAACGTAATAAAACGCAACAAGTCGCATACCCAATATTCAGTTATGGTCAATGAAATCACAAATATATATTCTAAAGATAAAGACAATTTATTTTAAGTATTTAAAGATACAATCATTTTATTTTATTGTTAGTATAAACATTAAATAAAGTCATAAGAGCTTCTTTAATTTATTTTGAATGCCCTAAATAAGTTTCTTGCGGTTAGTTTTTTAATTTTATTTGGGGTAATTTACACTGGTTCCTCGACCGCTGATTTAGATTCTCTTCTACCCACTAATGGAAGGAAGCAACAAGCAGATTGAAACAAGAGTCTAGAATTCACAATCACGATATGCGACAACCAGAGGAATGAAGAACGGCAACATCTGACTTTGACACACGCATCGCACGATTGCAATAAAAAAACAAGCTTAAAAAATAATGGTCGACTTATATTCTTTCCCAATCATTAGCTGGTTTCCAACAAGTAGGAGAAAAATTATTCTGCCAGAGTTTGTTCTAGGTGCCAGCTCTAAATTCCGCTAATCTTATTACATATTCGTTAAAGAAATTATTATTATTATTATTAATTAAAATTACATTTTACACACTCGTTCCAAAAGAAGGAACTGACTAATTACCTAAAATTGTTTCACCGTGGGTTATCAGATCAAAGCGACAAGTTGGTAAAAATGTACATATCCTGGCGGTAGGTTGATTGCTTTTGTTTTAAACAAGTTAGAAGGCTCTAGTCGAGAAGTACCAACTAGACGATATCCTGAACCCTATACTTAACGCGTACAGTCAGTGCTTGCAAGTATGTATGAGTACGCGCATACTGCATACTCAACTTCAATGTTCCATATGTTTCTCAACCGATTTTAATAAAAATGTCACAGGTTGTCAATATTTCGTCTAATGTCTCGAACGCCCTCTCAAAGTTTTCCAAATTCAAGATTTTTTTGTTATCGAGCCCATGTGTATATCAGAAACGGGAAGAGTTATCGATAATCAAAAACAAACTTGTACTGCCTAGGGATTAAGCGAGCTTATGTTTCAAATCTGGAGTCTCTAGCTCTTAAAGTCTCTGAGATCGACGCGTTCATACATACGGACGGACGTGGCTGTATCGACTCGGCTGTTGATGCTGATCAAGAATATATACGTATACTTTGTGGGGTCGTATATGCTGCCTGCTGTTTGTTATACATACATTTTCACAAAACCATTATACCCTTTTTATACATTTTCAATGGGTTCATTGCGACTTTTGCAGCCACGTTATTATTGTTGAAAAATTAATATTAATGTATAATGTCGTTTACTTGCCGTGCCGCATCTTATGCCGTGCCGTCTTAACATTACCCGACTGTATCTTACCGATTGCAACATGGCACATAAATATATATACTCGGGTACAATATGAAAATCGATTACAATGTGAGTATTGATTTCAATAATTATGTATGTGTGTCAAATACAATGAGTATATAATTGTGTGTATGCATGTGTGTGCGCCTAACGGGAATAGGAATAGACAAAACGAAAAAATACAAACAACAACAACACGTGATGGTTGTCGTTGCTGGAACGCACAAGCTTTACCCTTTATTACAATATTCAATTAATGTCAATGCAATTTTTAATATACATTTATTTAATATAAGGGCATTTAAGGTTAGGTACATGAATACAAAAAGCGTTTATTTTATGTAAGTTAATAATCTTCTATCTTATTTCCAATATATACAAACGCATATATAATGGAAGTCATATTTAAGTATCTCACGTTTGGCCATACAATTTCACAAAGTTTATATTAAATCTATACTACCCTCCCATGTTAGGCATTAGCAAGCAGATAGAACCAAAAGTCGAAAATTGACAATCTCAACTTTGGCCACCACACACAGCAAACAGAAGTATTGCCGATCACTATTGTTCTCACGCATCGCACACTTTGAGAGAGACATGAGAGAGAGTTGCCAAAGCAGAAGCGGTACTTTTTCCGCTTGCCCCTTTCCCACGAGCTCTCAAAACGCATGGCGCTTTTCGATAACAAAAAGGGGCGGCTGTTTTCGTCTCTAGTACTTGAATACTTTTTGTGTCAAATAAGGGAAGCTAGTCTTCAGATTCACCGCATCAATTAACAATTGGCGGTTAGATTGAAATTTAAATAAATCAATAACAACGATTAACGTAAATTTTTGTATTTGTGAAAAACTAACACTCAAAAAGCTAGAGACGGCTTTGGTTTGATAAGGAAAAAAATTATGCATGAAAATTTATTTATCCCAAATCAAGTCAAAAATTTTATTTAAATTTTATTTTATCCATTTAATTTTTGTTTGTTTTGAAATCCGATTACGTTCGTAATAAAGTTCTCAAACAATTATAATTCTAGTAATAACAGCTAACATTTTTATTCTTCAACTCTACTTTCCTCATGTACCGCAACGAGTATTCAATATTAATAATAATAATACTAACTGAATAAAACTTATTTATGTTTTTTTATTCGCTTAAGATTGGGCAAACTAGTGTGAGCGGGTCATGATGAAATAAGAATGGCCTCCGATTGTGTTTCTGTCGTTTCATTATAACTCATCCAGTTTCTGATAGTTAAAAAACCACCAGCCTCCTTCCTAATTGGCTTTCAGAATGTTAGAGGTCTTTGTAGTTAACTTTGTAGTTTATACCCTAATATCCTTTCTGTTCCTTTTAATTTCACTACCTTTACTGAAACGTGGGTAGGGCTACAATTCCTCAATTCTGAATCTCGATCTAACAGATAATGTATTTAAGTCTTTTATCCCAGACTGACTGGTCTCCCCTCTACGGGTCTGACGACTTTGACGTGGCAATTAGTATTTATTATAACACTCATTTTTTAGACCCTGAACCCATTAAAAATGGGTCAAAAGGGTATAATGGTATTGTGCAAAAGTATGTAACAGGCAAAAGGAAATATCTCCGACCCCATAAAGTATATATATTGTTGATCAGCATCAACAGCCGAGTCGATATAGCCATGTCCGTCTGTCCGTCCGTCCGTCTGTATGTATGAACGCGTCGATCTCAGAGACTATAATAGCAAGAGACTCCAGATTTATAGCACAAGCTCGCATAGTCCCTAGGCAGTACAGGTTTGTTTTCGATTTTCAATAACTCTTCCCGTTTCCGATATACAGATGGGATCGATAACAATAAATTCTTGAATTTGGAAAGCTTTGAGACGTTTGAAACATTTAATAAAATAATGACAATCTGTAAATTTTTTATTAAAATCGGTTGAGGAGCAACTGAGATATGAAACATTGAAGTTGAGTATGCAGTATGCGCGTACTCAGACACGCACACACACATACTTGCAAGCACTGTACGCCTAAATTATAGGGTTCAGGGTATCATCTAGTCGAGATTTCTCGAAATGAAGGTCAACTCAGATCAGGCCATATATCGATCTATTAGCTAAATTTGTTCAATGCTTATGCAGTTAATATCACCTTCATTTCGTCTATTTCGTCTTTACCCGCATCAGGTTAATTCTTAGACTGTAGGACCTGATGGAGTTCCCAGCCAGGGTCTCTTAAAGCCTTTGCAGAAATGGTGCTGGTCCGTGGAGTTATTATATTTTCCTAAAATTTGGAAGAAATATGATGATGCGTAGAACAAAAATTAGATGTTGTTGTTCTTCATCCCGTTTGTTGTTGTCGCATGTCCTGAGATAATCAATTTTAGACTCTTCGCACAATCTGCTTGCTGCTGCCTAAAATGGGAGTGTAGTATAGACTTTATAATAACTTTGTGCAATTGAACAGCTAAATTCCATAATAATTGTTAATTCAATATTAAGTTACATAAGGTAAGTCATTTACGATTGATTAAAAAGGTTTTAAATGACCAAATTCAAAATTAAAACGAACAATAAAATAAACCTTAATTATTATAATATTAAATGAATTAACACACGAAAAGGACATAGGCTATTGTTGGCATAGGCCAGCGGTTGGGGAACTTTTTTAATCATTAGCCCAAATATTGTTGTCAAACTTGACATTAACCCATGAAGAGTAAAAACAACAAGAAGAAAAATTATTACCCCATTTGGGGTCATTTACCCCGTTTCCCCGACCGCTATTGTTGAGCTGCTGCCGTTTTTCCGTCGGCAACTCAACAATTTTATTGTTGTGAAAATAATGAATTTTTATTAAAACAATTTAAAATAAAATATAATTTATTTATGAAAGAATGAGGATATACATAAATTACATTTTGCTGTCGGCAAATCAAAACTTATTTAGCAGCAAAAATCCTACTCAAAGGTTCAGACCTAAAACTAAAAGTCTAATAACAAACGGAAATACAGATGAAAAACATGGCTATATCGACTCAAGTCCCAATAAATAATAATAATAAACAAAAAAAACCAATTCATATATGAACGACGCAGAGAGACTTCCAGATCGAAACTTTTATTTATCATAATTGTTTAATTTCTACCCAAAGTTTTTCTAGCAGCCATGCAAAATGAAATACAAATAAATACAATTAAACAATTAAAAACCGTCTAAAGAGCTGCGCGTTTTTATTTTTAATAAAAGTAACTGTAAATACAAATTTAGTGCATTAGTTTGCATATTTTGTGCTTCTTTGTTAATGTTTTTTTTTAAGTTTTGTTTACTAGGTAGGTAATAGAGATAATTAACTGAATTACCCATAAAGTTAAAAAAAAAATTAAAAACGACAATAAGTGTGCCCTAGGCTCTAAAGTGAAAAATCGAAATTTTTTACATTGTGTAAACACTAAGTTGGCAAAATGTATATGCTAAGTAAGCACGTGGCCTGCGAAATTTGGCAGCATTTATTAACTTGTGTGATTATGCCAAAAAACAAACGAAATAAAACATTGTGTCAATGTATTTTTTTTTTGTTTAGATAAGGTAAGCACTTAATAAAAATTATATTTTTTATGTATAGCAAAAAAATTGTGGTAGAACAAAGTTTTTTTGAGTGTATACTGACACCTTTGGATAGTCGTTTAAGCTTATTTATGCATTTATGTGAGTCCTTGTGGTCTTAAAATATCCAAAACGATAAGAAAATAAAAACGTCGCCACACTGTTTATGTTTCTGAGTTTGGTAAAAATTTTAAGAAAAAAGTTTTCATCTTTGTCAAAAGCCAGAAACGACATAAAGTTAGATAAAGTCATAACTTTGTTGCTCTTTTTTTATACCCTGATCCCATTAAAAATGGGGAAAAGGGTATAATGGTTTTGTGCAAAAGTATGTAACAGACAGAAGGAAGCTTCTCCGACCCCATAAAGTATATATATTATTGATCAGCATCAACGAGTCGATATAGCCATGTCCGTCTGTCCGTCCGTCCGTCCGTCCGTCCGTCCGTATGTATGAACGCGTCGATCTCAGAGACTATAAGAGCTAGAGACTCCAGATTTGAAACATAAGCTCGCCTAATCCCTAGGCAGTACAAGTTTGTTTTCGATTTTCGATAACTCATCCCGTTTCCGATATACACATGGGATCGATAACAACAAAATCTTGATTTTTGATAACTTTGAGGCGGCGTTTGAAATATTAAACAAAATAATGACAATCTGTTAAATTTTAATTAATTACACCAGAGATATGGGACATTGAAGTTGAGTATGCAGTATGCAGTATGTGCGTACATACAAACACACATACTTGCAAACACTGACTGTACGCGTAAAGTATAGGTATCAGGGTATCGTCTCGTCGGGATTTCTCAACTAGAGCCTTCTTAGTTGTCTAAGCATTTTTTAATGATTGCGATCCAGATTCTGTTTAATTACATAGTTGCAAGCACAATCGCGTATTATTATTTTTTTTTTGCCTTTATATACTTAATAGAAATTTCATTTTTACTCCATTACCCCGGTTACCCGACCGCTGTTGTACACTAATTGACTTAAATGTCAATGTTATTGCTGCAGTTTTTCATACAACTTACCAGAAGATAATGAATGAATAATATCTTTCTATTGAGAAAAAGCTTAAACGTTCGATAAGTTAGAAAAATATCCTGCAATTATGCATGCTAGTTGAAAAGTGAAAGTAATTACTTGTGGCTTATCTTCGGCGGGAATTAGAAAAAATTAAGCATTTGTATGTAGTATCAAACATTCTCTTACCGTAGAACAAAATGACGTTTGTATATCCAACAAATCGACTAATGTTGTAGCTGGAAACAAAGAAAAATCTTTTTTATGCACCCGACTGGTAAAACATTTTAAACAAGTCGAAGGGTTTCAGTGTAATGTAACGCTTGGTTTAAGTGCCGCTAAGCTTAAAGAAATATGCGTAAGCATCAAAGGTACGTTCAAACTGCGGAAGCTTTTGCTCAAACATAACATAGTAGATAGAAATATTCAACAATCTTAGGAAAAATAACCATATCCTCCATTTTAATAAAGAAATATTTTTAGAAATCTATCGATAAGGTCACTGACAATTAAGACACAGTCCTTTATCCTGAAAATTTCTAAGGGAACAGAATTCAACAGGATTGTCATTGCATAAGCTAACCTGTTGAGTATAATGTATAATATGTATAGTATAATAACCGTTATCCAACCATATTGTTCAATTGCACGAGCTTGAAAATTAAAGTTTTGCATAACCATCCAACTGTAGATACAGTATTTACCTATATCCACCGGTTACTCTAAAAACGCCATAAACCCCGTTCAAAATTTTTTGCTATGAAAATTGAAGAATAAAAATCACTGCGTCTCGGGCAAGCCCGACTGAAGAATATCTAGATAGTACATGGGTGCAGTGGGTTTGCGTGGCTTTATATATTCAAATCTCCTCCAGTAGTTGTGCATAAAACTCTTCCCGTTTCTGATAGTTCAAAAAACTAACAACTTCCTTTTTATTGGGCTATCAGAATGTAAGAGGTCTTTGTAGTAAACTTAGTAGTTTATATCTTAATAGCCTTGCTTTTCCTTTTCATGTCATTGCCTTAACTGAAACTTGGTTAAGGCAAGACATACTTAGTTCTGAAGTAGTATCTAACAGATACTGTATCTATAGAAAAGACCGTACGCTTCGGCGTGGCGGAGGTGTGCTTATTTTTTTTGATGAAAATTATTCTTCGGAGACAGTAATAGTAGGTGGTTCTATAGATATAGAATTTGTTGCTGTTAAGTTGTCTTTTAATGGTGTTGGTATTTTTATAACCTTCTCGTATATACCCCGTACCTCTGATAACTCTGTTTACGTTGCTCATTTGTCTGCTATACTGTCCGTTTCTGGCATGCTTTCCGATCGCGATATTCTTGTAGTTCTCGGTGATTTCAATATTACTGAAGTTACTTGGACCCCCTCGGCACAGAATGAATTCTTGACTAATTTACTTGGGATATCATTGCATCAAATAAATAATTTCCCAAATTCTCTTAATAAAATGCTTGATCTGGTTTTTGTTTTAGATCCATCCTCCTCATCCATTACCCGATCACAACCCATATCTTATCCAGAAGATTTATACCACCCAACGTTGGAGGTGTCGATCACTTTACCCTACCGGGGGCTATGCCCCAGTAGAAATCGTTTAAGCCGAGTACGTCAATTTCGGAAAACCGATTTTGCAAAACTTACTCAGCTGTTGGCCCTGACTGACTGGTCTACCCTCTACGGGTCTGACAATTTGGACGTTTCAATCAGTATTTTTTATAATACTTTAAATTCTTTATTTGATTTGTGTGTCCCTTATGGAACGCCAAACAGGTCAAACAAACCTGTGGGGTTTACCAGAGAGTTGACAATTCTAAAAAATCGTAGGTCGTAACTCTACAAGAGTTTCAGAAAATCAAGCTTGTTCTGCATACTTGATTGCTCGTTCCAATTTTTCAGTCCACAATAACAAATGTTATAGGAATTACCTGACTAGACGTAGTTTTGGCAGGATCCTAAACAATTCTTTGATTTCGTTAATGCGAAACGCAAGACATCGACTCTTCCATCTAACATATTCTTTGATGAAATGAAAGCCAACTCAGATCAGGCCATTGCCGATCTATTTGCTGAATTTTTTCAAACGACCTATAGCCCTTGTTTTTAACCAGTCGTCATGCCTTACCTCTATCAGCCTAATGCCTCAAATTGCATTTTCATACCGGAAATCACAGAGAGTTCACTACTTTGTGATCTTCAGGTTATTAAGCCCACATTTTCTCCAGGACCTGTTGGAATACCTAGCTGTGTGCTTAGGTACTGTGCTCAGGATCTTTTAAAACCTTTACATAAATTGTTTAGCTTGTCCGTGGAGCTTTTGGAAAGAGTCTTATATTATTCCTTTGCACAAAAAAGGAAACAAATCTAATTCTCATAATTATAGGTGTATCTCCAAATTGTCTGCTATTCCTAAGATTTTTGAGAAACTAATAACCTCTCATCTTATTGCTACTATAATATTTAAGCACTAAATAAATTTTAATAAGGTTATCAAAAAATAACCCTTCAATTCTCCAAACAAATACTTAAGATTCAAATTATGTGCCTGCAGAAAAAATTAAAAGTTTTTATAAATCCATCTGTCTTCATGCAAACGAGTCTCTCAGATTTGATCTATTGAGCTGTAATTTGGGTCAAGTTTCCTTTTTCCTGCAGATATCACGTAAGAATTTAAAAAACAAATAAAAAGGCTCTAGTCTAGTCTAGAAATCCCGACTAGACGATACCCAGAGCCCTATACTTTACGCGTACAGTCTGTGCTTGAACGTATGTGTATGTTAACGCATATACTGTATACTTTACTTAACTTCAATGTTCTCCGGTGTTTCTTGACGGATTTCAATAACAATTTCACAGATTGGCATTATTTCATCTAATGTTTCAAACTTCTTCTCAAAGTTTTTCAAATTCAAGATTTTGTTTTTATCGATCTCATTGTATATCGTTTCCGATCGAAACGGAAATACAATGGGATCGTCAGACGGACATTGCTATATCGACTCGACTGATGCTGATCAAGAATATATGCGTTTAATGGGGTCGGCGAAGCTTCCTTCTGCCTGTTACATACTTTTGCACAAAACCAATTCCCATTTTTAATGGGTTCAGGGTATAAAAAAATAGGGGTTAAGACTCAAAAAAAAAACTGTGTTAAATCTTAAATCGTAGGACAACAAAACACTGTTTATAATTTTTAGGTTTGACGAATATGGGCTTTGTCATGTACGGTTAAGAACATATTGGTGGTTTTTTGCATTTTTGGTTAGGAAGATAAAGCAAATTAAAAATTATTTTTCTTATCTTATTTTTCTCAAAATACATACAAACATTAGAAAATTTTATTGTGCTATTTGTCGAAGCTGGCCAGATAGGACCATTATATCATACAAGCATCATACAAGCAAAAAAAGTATTATTTTCAAATGTAGTTATATAATGTGCGGCGTGAAAAAATTAATTTCCCTTGTTTGAGTTATATTAAGTATCACAGAATGTTCACAATTGCTTAACTACTATTTTTAAGATATTGCTTTCTATGTATTTTGTAGTACATTTTGCATCCACGTGACATATTTGCTGATACGTGTATAAATGCCTGGTAGACCTGGACGAGCGCAACCGATGCCCGTTGAAACGACGCCAACTAAATGGTGCTCCTTCGACATTAAAGGGCCACCGGAATCAGCCTGGCAACCACAATTGTATGTATTGAAAGTGTCCAATGTGTATATGTTTTTGTAACATTTGTAATTAGTTGAAAGGTTTTATGCTCACCCAACACGAGTCAATTTGGCCATTTAAGAAGCCGGCGCACAATTGGGTTTCGACAATAGTGTTAGACTTGCCCAACGCGCGATACGACCGTTCGCAGTCCTCATTGTTCCAGATTTTAATTGTCGCCTTGCGCAAAACATCAGCACGTTCGCCCTCTGCCTGATTCTCATGTGTCCAGCCCCAGCCAAAGACTGTGCCATATTCCACCTCTAATGGGCGCTGCTCCTTTTCTGAACTAATACAGGTCGGCTGTATATGCGACGTAAAGTGAATAGGTTGAATGACTTCGAGCAGCGCTTTTTAGAAAATGGGAAATTGCACAAAAATTTACATTAAAATGTCTATGTCTATGTAAGTAAGTAAAAAAAGTAACAAATATTTACCAATGTCATGCTCCACATTTTTGCAGTCATAATGCGGATGAGGCACAATACTCTTAAAATCTACTTGCAAGCCATGTCTGTTGGAAAGATTATCCTGATACTTCTGTATGCTGTGCATGCCAATGACGCCTTGAATTTGGGTCGGTTTCATGAATTTTTGCAATCCATTACAGATGCAGTGACCAGCGGTCAATATCCAGCGTTCATGTATTATGGTGCCGCCACAAAAGTGACCACCTCTACGCATTAAACTCACCATATATGGCATTTCATTTCGTTCAGTCTCGATGCCACCAACAATTTTCGGATTGCGCACCTTGCAGGACAGACCACTAACTACAATAAATTAAATAACTTTAAATTATTTTTCGATGCATATTTTATGCTGAATAAAAGTTAATACATATGTATCTAGTATCTATGTAATACTGATTCTTTCTTTCATTCATTACGAAAGCACTTACAAGCAATTTGCGCCTGCGCATGTTTCAAAACGAATATAACAATGAAAACGCACTGAAAACTCAACATTTTTGGCGAATAACCGTAAAGCATATGCTGTTGCAAAACTATTTAGCGAACTGTCACAAATATTTCGTGTGCTAATAAATTTATATATGGGTCGAGTCGACATACTTGCTGCTGTTCTATGCAGATTAGCAACCTTTTAGCGAGCTTTTCGGTAACTAGCGACAGTCTCAGTCGACACCTGTTTCTAAGCTTTGAGCTTCCCACCAGCGGCGACGACAATGACTGCAATCTCTGTGTCACCTATGACAACCAATTATTGCGGACACGTTTCGAAATTTTAATTGATATGTCTCTTTGCCTGCCCCTTTGGAAGATAAGGATTTCGCGCAGGTGAGGCTTTCTTTAAATTATCAATAAATCTCCCGGATTCCAATACAAAACAATGAAACAGCAAAATTTTCAATTTAAAATTTGTAAACTTTTTCTTAAACTAAAGACAAAATAATGAATCGAACATAGTCAAGCATTCAGAAGCGCAGTATTGCGCAAAGTTTCTACATTTTTGCATACAAAATCATACATACAAATGATCACTGTATGCGAAATGTCTAGATTTCAAGGTGTCTAATAGTCAAGATACATACATAAAGTTATTTAATGAATTTAATAAACATAATAATTTTTTTAATTCGAATTTCTTCGGTCCATTTTTTTTTTAAGAATCAGGTCAAATGAACCCGAAAACAACTCTGCACCCCAGAAATGAGTTTAACCAATAGTGAAAATTCATTGATCAGGGAAGTGATTCTTCATATTTTTATTCTTTGTAAGCTCAAATAAATTGATGCGTAACTTTAAAAAAAACCTTAAAAGTTCACTGACAAACGTGTTTGGGTGCGTTGACACCTATCGACAACATTCGTTTTTTGTTCTTAACCTTATTTTTTCATTTAATAGCATTCAATGTGAAGGTCGGTCGCTTAACGGCTTTGACGCATATATATTTCAATCGCTTTGTTTGTCGGTTGAAGTTCCACGACATTACTTTTGGTGACTAATTTCTATAGAGGAAGTCTTTGAAGCTTTCGTTGTACCGGCGAAATGTGAAAAAACATATTCCGTGTACCGAAAAGAAGAAATTTAATTGCAGAAGTATTAGCTTTTGCAAAGTGTGAAAATGACAATAAATAGCTTCTTAAATTGTTAATTTTGTTCAATTTTTGCACCCTGTATTAGTATGAGAACTCAGAGTAGCCCGATTTAATTGGGTAGATATCTTAAACAGGCACAAAAAATAACCTTGTAGTACAACTAAAGTTCCTTTGATGTTTGTTTTTAAACAAACATGTTTTCTTTTAAATGTTGCCAATTGTCTTACCGATAAATTTGGTTAGTCTAGATATTTGTTAAAAAGCTGAAGTCGAGAAAGCTCGACTAAAAGATATCCTTAAACCTTTTTGAAGAGCTAGAGACCTAAAATTTGGTAGTTAAGGGTTTCGTGTATACCACGTGCAGGTCAAGTTTGTTTTAAGTTATCGTTAACCCTCCATGGTTTCCAATATACACATGGAATTAATAATGACAAAATTTTGAATTTAAAAATTTTTAGACTTTATCCAAAACGGTAGACAAAGGATCACCGGAGATTTGAAGATAGAGGTTAGAGGTTATTCAAGTATTCAGTAGCGCAGTATTGCAATCGATTCCTACATATAAGCAAACGCAAACCCACATACCCACAAACAAAGACTGAACGGTTAATGTCTAGTGTTTAGGGTATCTACTAGTCGAGTTTTCTTGACAAGATCCTTCGTACTCTTTATACCCTGAACCCATTAAAAGTTGGTAAAAAGGGTATAATGTTTTTGTGCAAAAGTATGTAACAGGCAGAAGGAAGCAACTCCGACCCCATAATGTGTATATATTTTTAATCAGCATCAAAAGCCAAGTCGATATAGACATGTCTGTCTGTCCGTCTGTACGCGTCGACTTCAGAAACTATAAAAGCTACAGATTTACAACATAAGCTCGCCTAATCCTTAGGCAGTACAAGTTTGTTTTTCGATTTTCGATAACTCTTCCCGTTTCCGATATATACACACCCACACATACATACTTGCAAGCACTGACTGTACGCGTAAGGTATAAGGTTCAGGGTATCGTTTAGTCGGGTTTTCTCGACTTAAGCCTTCTTACTTGTTTTAAAGTTATGTTTTATTGTAATATCTAAAATGATGATGGTATGCAATCGTGGAGCATAGACACATTAAGTTATTTTGTAGATTTGGATAACATTTAAAATGATGGAGCCAATATTGATGTTACACTCCCATTATTATGTAATTATAGTCAGAAGAAATCATTACGACGAGATAAGTTTATTTCCTATTTGTTTCGGAATTCGTCCAACAAGTTTTCAAAATGTAAAAATTAGTTGGTGGAAATACTCCAAAGCGTCATATACGCATAATCCATTGGCCTTTTAATGCATGAAAACTGTAAATGCAGGTATGTATTTTCAAAGACTTTTATTGTTGATAATACCTTTCTAAACTTATAAATTTACATAAAAGCTTTCAAAGTCGGAACCCGTAGTTGGCAATTGCAATTAAAAACTCAACTGAAAGCTTATTGGTACCATTTTTCTAAGTTATATAATATTAACACTTCAAGGTTTATTATATCAAAACACGACAAACTAATTAAAACCAGTTTTCAAATTATTTCGGCCCCGAAATCGAAAATGAGTTTATCCAATAGTGAAAATTCTTTGTTCAGAATAGTGTTTCATACATTTGTTTTGTTAACTCGCCCTATGATAATTTTTGTTCTTTGTAGCCAGCCGAGCTCAAATAAATTGATGCGTTACTTTAAGAAAACCTTAAAAGTTCACTGACAAACGAGTTTGGGTGCGTTGACACCTATCGACAACATTCGTTTTTTGCTCTTAACCTTATTTTGTCACTTAGTAGCATTCAATGTGAAGGTCGGTCGCTTAACGGCTTATACGCGTATATATTTCAATCGCTTTGTTTGTCGCTTGAAGTTCAACGACAGTACTTTTGGCGACTAATTTCTATAGAGGAAGTCTTTGAAGCTTTCGTTGTACCGGCGAAATGTGAAAAAACATATTCCGTGTCCCGAAAAGAAGAAATTTATTTGCAGAAGTATTAGCTTTCGCAATCAAAGTGTGAAAATGACAATAAATAGCTTCTTAAATTGTTAATGTTGTTCAATTTTTGCACCCTGTATTAGTTTGAGAACTCAGAGTAGCCCGATTTAATTGGGAAGATATCTTAGACAGGCACAAAAAATAACCTTGTAGTACAACTAAACATGCTTTTTTTTTTTATTGTACAATAATGTATACAAATTAAAAGAAACAATGAAAGAGTCGAATATCACTTGAAGTTTAAAGTACGCAAGAGGTAAATAAGATGATGTTTGCTGATAACGAAGTCAATAGCCAATTTTTTGACGGCATTGCGCACACCATTTTTCTTGCTGAAAGTCAAATTTTTGGGAAAGATTGTCAACTGTCATTTCACCAAATTTGGTTAGTCTAGATATATGTAAGAAGGCTGTAGTCGAGAAAGCTCGGCTAAGAGATATCCTTAACCCTCAACCGTACGCGTACAATCATGCCTGCATCATTGGACTAATGCATGATGACTGACTTCAATATATTAGGTTTATATATCTTATCTGATATCTTTATCTTTATGGGGTCGGAAATGTCTGTTGCATATATTTGTTCATTTTATCTTTTACCATTCCATGGGTTCATAATAATAACGCATAGTAAACCAAAGCACAATATAATTAAATTAAGTCAACCAGATCCAACATTAAGACGCGTATTCGTTTCAGCGGCCAAATTACCTAAAAAACAGTTTGCTTTTGCCCATTTTTTTAAATCTTGGACAATTGTGTTAATAATAAAAATAATAATAATAATATATGAATTTTATAGCTTTATATAAAGCTAATTCTTAATCCACTTTAAATTTGTAGTACAAATGAAATGGCTTTTGGCTTAATAGAAACAATAAAATCATATTCCTTACTGGTAATAAGAATTAATTGTCAGAAATCTTTATCTTGTGCCTTATTTTAGTCTAAAATAGCTTTAGCTTTTAAAATATTTTGACAAAATGTTTTTCTTCATTAGGGCAGTTGCACATTATAATTTAAGCATGCATCAGGTCCTTCTTTAATATTAAAGCCACAAAGAATTGACCCCGCAAGATTCCAATATCGACCATTTTTTACAACTTTGGTTTTTAAGGATTCGGCAGACTTTATAACCAAAGTATCAAGTATCTACTATACTGTAACGAGTTTTATTTAAGAGACTGGCATTTAAGAAAAGCGAAAGAAAGTGGTTTTCACATCGGCCCGTTACATGCGCAAAAACATTTTTGGCTATTTGGATAATGTCACGCTCGCCCAATAGCTTGATAAAATTTAAACAAAATTGCTTATACGTAGACTTTCATTTTTTTAATGCACACATAAGTAATTAATAAGATCTTTGGTTACACTGGACTACCTGATTTTAAGCTAGTCAAGTGACAACTGATATTTATGTGTTTTGGATGCCTATTTTTAATTCAAAGTTCCTGAAGTGGGGAAAAGATATATATTTTGGTTTTGTGCAAATGTACCGACACTATAAAGTATATGTATTCAACGAACAAACTCCCTTAAGGTAAAATACCAAAATGCGCTGTGAAGTGGGATACTCTTTTTATACCCTGCACCCATTAAAAATGGGTAAAAAAGGTATAATGGTTCTACGACCCCATTAAGTATATATATTCTTGATCAGCATCAACAGCCGAGTCGACATAGCTATGTCCTTCTGTTCGTCCGTCTGTCTGTCCGTCCGTATGTAAAAACGCGTCGATCTCAGAGACTATAAGAGCTAGAGACTCCAGATTTCGAACATAAGCTCTCGTAATCCCTAGGCACTACAAGTTTGTTTAAAATTTTCGAAACATGTGATCGATAACAACAATATCTTGAATATTGCAACTTTAAACGGCGTTTGACGGAATAATCACAATCTGTGAAATTTTTATTGAAATCGGTTAAGAAACATTGGAGATATGGTACATTGAAGTTGAGTATTTAGTATGCAGTATACGTGTACACACACACATACCCGCAAGCACTGACTGTACGCGTAAAGTATGGGGTTCAGAAATTTTTCGACTAGAGATTTCTAACTTGTTTATATAATTATATTTGATTAGTGATTACTCTAACCGATACTTACCTGAGGACCACCATAATGCTTTTAGTAATCGATGTTAGGATCGCTTATTTGGTTTCGATTATTACTCGAAAGCCATTTGTCAATTAAGAGGCTTTCTGAGCAACAATCAAAATTACATGAGCGCCCGTGCCATAATGTTTTCGATAAGAACACTTAGTATTACAATCACCTGAACTTTTTTTATATTACTTTTTGCATTTATTTGCTGAATTTTGTTGATTTTATTTGGAATAGCAAACGTGTGCACGGTGTGAGTTCTACACTTCAACTGCACTTGTGATGCGAATGCTGTAACGTAACAGTCTGTGGTCCTCCGATCCTTGTTATGTGAGAATACAAAATGTCTTTGCCACAAATACGAGCTCCATCTATAACACGAACGACAGCTTGCAAAGCAGAATAAGCAGAAACAACAACCCTCTGCCGTAGGCTTTGACTTCGTTGACTATGCGATGTAAACGAAATAACTTCACTCGGTTGTTCGTCTGCTGCAGCTATAACAGCTGACCAATGAGCGTTAAACATTGATGTTGTATACCATTAAATAATACCGTAAAGCTGCGCAGGCGTAAATTATATAAGTTATGTGTAATCCCTGTAAACGTTTTTAAATTAAGGCCTGTAACGCCCCCAATAATGAGTCCCATCTTTTTAGATGCAGTTATAAGGTACTCAAATTGTAACAATGTGCTTTTTGAGATATTAGCCGTATGCATATTGGACAGACTTGTATTAATAAACATTAAGTTGTCTTATTTTAGATTAAAGAAGTTGGCAAGTTTGTTTAATTTGATTGAACTAATATGTACATATGTTAAATTCAGCATGACCCGACATTTTAACTCTTTTATTGAATTCCTATTTAATTCCTATTTGTATGACAAGTTAATATTTAAGATAGCCCCCTTTAACCTTTCGAATTTGTCTAAGGCTGCAATTTCTAAGATATTTTATTCACCTCTCTAAGTTCACTTTGAGTTAGGTCATTTAAATAAAAAATATATTAATTTTTAGTCTAGCCTTTTAACCTATTGAATTTAAAAGTAGCTTTAACTTCTTAAGCCCATACCTACTTACCACGCAGTTCACATGACTTCAATCAACTAAACAACTCACACGACAACATACTGCGAGCCAAATGTTTGATTGACATTAACATTTTATTTACGAAATTGTGATTGACAAGCCGTTGGCGCACTCTAAAGGCGTATCTCGCCATGTAATTAATTACGTTTAATCCGTTCATGGCTGAAGATTTTGCCGATTTTTGCAATTCAACATTCACACATACATACATATGTTGATAAAAAAAGAGGCTTAATTTTGTAAGAACTACACAATATAACTAAAACTAATTATTTTATATGCAACAAGAATATTTGCATTACTGAATATACTAACTATTACCTTTGGGTCCGTCAGAGTAAAAACAAAAAAACAACAATAACTGAAAGTGGCTGGCACCTAGTGCTAATGATTTAGACGTCACACATTTGCTTGCAATTTCCCTAGCGACATGGCGGCGCATCTTAACAAATGCCGAAACTTATAGATAGCGACATTTGCACGAAATCTTGAAATAGGTGGTAAGCTACAAGAAAACCCTTTGTTTAAATTATAGTACATACAACTTAAAAACACATGTACGTAAAAATAAACATTGTACACTTTTATAAATTGAATTTCAGCTTTGCCATTTAAACTTCTAAAATTTACTTTGTTTTGCACCTAAAAATGTGCTGTTATTGGATGTAGGAACAAAAAATTAAAGACATAATTTTTTAACATATTAAGCTAATGTACCCTATTAATCCATTTTAATGTATATAGGGTATAAAATGTGTCTAAAATTTGGATACGCTGCCTGACAGTCAAACAAATTCCAAAAAGGTAAGGAATTGAGTTGGCTGGGTATGATTATCCTTACTGTACCGCAGTTCAATCTTCTTTATGCAGGCAACTGTGCGCGTTGTTTTTGCGTGACAATTGGCCCAATTTATTATTCATTATGTTGAAAAGTCAAAGCGCAATACAACTGACAGCCAGTCAGTCAGGCAGTTACAGAAATTAGTATTGCTTTGTTTGGCCATGCCATCAACCAGGTGGGTTGATTTTGGTCCTTGGACTGCAATTTGATCTTTGTTTGGCTAAGTTTTCTTCAGTGCGACAGACGTGGACTGCAACTTGTTTATTGACTCCTAATTAAACATTTTTGTGCTTACTATGTATGTAGGAATAGTATATTCTTAAAAAGTTTTCAATGCAACTTGTTATGTAATTATCTTTTGAACTGAAAAAAATGCATTTTTTTCTTTTTTATACACTTTAACTTATTTCAATGGTATAATGGTTTTGTGCAAAAGTATGCTACAGACAGAAGGAAGCATCTCCTCATAAAGTATAGATATTTGTTAATCAGCATCAATAGCCGAGAGAGCTAAGAAATCCGATCTGGATCAAGCTTAGAGTGAGTTTGAGTCTGAAATAAATGAGCAAGAAGTCCACATGAACGACCTTGCCTGAAAATAAAGTGTTTAATAGTCCCAGGCAAGCGTCCAGGGTCAGTCGAGTGGTTCGGCCATAGAGGAACAAGGAGAGGGGTTTTAGACAGTAAGTTAAGGTTAAGGCAAAGGAGCCCGTCATCTACGGCACGCAAAGTGTTCCCTTCTCGATCATTTGCCCATTAAAAAAAACAACAAGTAAGAAGGCTCTAGTCGAGAAATCCCGACTAGATGATACTCTGATCCCTATACTTTACGTGGACAGTCAGTGTTAGCAAGTATGTGTGTTTGTATGTACGCACATACTGCATACTGCATACAAAACTTCAATGTCCCATACCTCCGGTGTTTCTTAACCAATTTCAATAAAATTTTCACAGATTGTCATTATTTTGTTCATTATTTCAAATGCCATCTCAAAGTTTTTCAAAGATTTTGTTGTTATCGATCACATGTGTATATCGAAAACGGTTAACGGAGTTATCGAAAATCGAAAACAAACTTGTACTGCCAAGGGATTAGGCGAGCTTAAGTTTCAAGTCTGGAGTCTCTAGCTCTTATAGTCTCTGAGATCGGTAGGCTCATACATACGGACGGACGGACAGACGGACATGGCTATATCGACTCGGATGTTGATGCTGATCAAGAATATACATACTTTATGGGGTCGGAGATGCTTCCTTCTGCCTGTTACATACTGTTGCACAAAACCATTATACCCTTTTTTCCCATTTTTAATGGGATCAGGGTATAACAAGTAGTGCAGGCATGCTAGTGACGTGTAATGTCTAGGGTGTCTCCTTGTCGAGCTTACTCGACTAGAGCCTTCTTACTTGTTTTATTATATGGGACGTATAGCAACTAATATATATACATTTGTATATATATATATTTCATTACATTTTTATACCCTGATCCCATTAAAAATGGGAAAAAAGGGTATAATGGTTTTGTGCAAAAGTATGTAACACGCAGAAGGAAGCATCTCTGACCATATAAAGTATATATATATTCTTGATCAGCATCAACAGCCGAGTCGATATAGCCATGTCCGTCTGTCCGTCCGTCTGTCCGTCCGTCCGTCTGTCCGTCCGTCCGTCCGTATGTATGAGCCAACCGATCTCGGAGACTATAAGAGCTAGAGACTCCAGATTTCGAACTTAAGCTCGCCTAATCCCTAGGCAGTACAAGTTTGTTTTTGATTTTCAATGACTCATCCCGTTTTTGATATACACATGTGATCGATAACAAAAAAATCTTGAATTTTGAAAACTTTGAGATAGCATTTAAAATATTAAACAAAATAATGACAATCTGTAAAATTTTTATTAAAATCGGTTGAGAAACACCGGAGATATGGGACATTGAAGTTGTGTATGCAGTATGCAGTATGTGCGTACATACAAACACACATACTTGCAAACACTGACTGTACGCGTAAAGTATAGGGATCAGGGTATCGTCTAGTCGGGATTTCTCGACTAGAGCCTTCTTACTTATTTCGTACATTAAATCTGAAATGTCTTTAAGGGATTGCAAAATAAATATAGTTGGTAAAAATTAACAATAATTCTCACTCAGATATAGTTTGATTCAGATATTTAAGTACTTAAATAAAAGAACTTCCTACTAATTCTTCGAGTACTAATGTTGATAATTATAGCCTTAATAATTAAGCAGTTATCGATAGAGACGCCAAAGCACCTGAAAAATTTAAGCATCAACTATAAACAAAGGCAATAATTACATCATAATTTTCTCTCATAATAACGTTAATACGATATGCGATGCAAAGCGACATCAACCTACTACATTGCTCGGCTTGTGGTCGACTTGAGTCTATACAAAACGGTTGATGCCTCGTGCCCTCACAGGCATATGGGAGGACTCCCCTGATTTTAGGCCTTTGAGAGAGCGAGTGAGGCTACCTTGCTACATCATATCAAAAGTCTTACATCTGGGCCACCAAGCACTGAATGTAGCGAGCCGAACGCAAAGCACCAACCAGCAGGCCTAGTGTGTAGAGCAAACAAATGCAAGTCAGTTTGTGACTGGCTTCGCTGCAAAGAAAACCATAAGTTTCTTATGCATACGCTCATATCCCAGTGATCAGGTACCACGCAAACTCATGTGTGCGGCCGTATTGTCTGAGAGAGAGAGCGCAACACCCATAAGACAACCTGTTAATATTATAAATGAGAAAGATCCACACTCAAGATTTTCTTGCTATCAATCACATGTGTACATCGGAAACGGGAAGAATGATCGAAAGTTTGAATCAAACCTTTACTGCCTCAAGCGTCGTCAAGCTTATATTCCAAATCTGGAGTCTCTGAGATCGAAGTGATCATTCATACGAACTGGCATGGCTGTATCGACTCGGGTGATGCTGATCAAGAATAAATATACTTAATGGGGTCGAAGAAGCTTCCTTTTGCCTGTTACATACTGTTGCACAAAACCATTATTATTCTTTTTACCCATTTTCAATGGGTTCAGGGTATTAAAAAATACGTCCGCGGATATGCGTCGTTTATAACGGTTGCATTGAAACTCAAATTTGAAGAGGCTACCATGCTAAGTATATGCGCGTACAAACGAACCAAGTCACCAAATACGAGAACACAATTTCTACCATACGTACTGCTGCTAATTGTTTTGGCTAATATTGACCAGCCTCAACAACAATGATTTTCGGCAGCTAATAAATAATTTGAAAATAAATGTAATTATATTACTATTTCAAACTTATTTTTTAAACGCATTAAATTTTTTTTAAAATGCATGTTAAATGATATGATCATATTTAAGCTAAAAACGTTTATTAAGGTTGTATAATTGTATACTGTCGATCCTTGAAACCAAATACATGAGAGAAGCCGAAGGCCAATATTTAGAATTAAAATTTGGTGCCTTCAAAAACCTTTATCAAATAATTGTGTTTAGTACAAATGGTTTGTTATTTATAAATTTAAATTGTGAGCGGACAGGTAATTGAACTTAATACACATAAAACTTAAATTAACATAAAATATGAAAAATTTCCCGTTTATAATGGAAAGCGCGATTTTAATTTAAGACCCATGGTTTCTTGGGCAAGAGTTCTTCAAATTCGTCCTTGTACATTTTTTGTACATACATACAAATTAACCCACTCTTATATAAATACATCGATAAAAGAT
Organism: Scaptomyza cyrtandrae; assembly: GCA_035044605.1. NCBI lineage: Eukaryota > Metazoa > Arthropoda > Insecta > Diptera > Drosophilidae > Scaptomyza > Scaptomyza cyrtandrae. The sequence continues at coordinate 7,783 of JAWNNS010000647.1, read as the reverse complement.
AGCAGTGACTAATGGGCATAAATAGAAATTCTATTAACGTGATAATTGTCTCAACTCTATTAACACTCCGAGAAAAATTTGAACAGTGTTCGACAATTAATACAAAAAAGAAAAGTTGAGCTTTAAAACGGAATATACCCTTAGAAATACCCATTACTGTGGATCTTACTTTATTTTTTTTGGATGGCAAAATGTGTGTATATAATACACCATTGACTATAAAAAAGGACTAAAAAAATTTTGTGTTTCAATTTTTATATAATGTACCCTTATGTACACTTCAAAACCTTAATGTTCGAAAGCTTTTTCATTGACTAAGACAAATCAAGCTTTAAGAAAATGTCAAAAAATCGAGCTTATGCGAATCTAGAAATTCAAGCGATTACCTTGGATTACATAAAATTGGAACTAATAAGTCACCACTGTTTCCAACATAAGTCTCTTTTTTTTATTTTATATAAAACAAGAAACGCTGCAGGGTATATCTAGCATGCGATAAACACCTCCTGATTTTACTACTTCCTGATGTTGACTTTTAACCTTTTGGCTTTTTCCATCGGAGCGTTGAGGTTTTCGTGTGTGGCAAATCAAGTGTCACTTTGAAGAGTAGAGTGCTATGGGCCTGGGTACGAGGTTGCCTGCTGCCAGGAAACTGTCAAGCTAGGCAATGCTTGTGGATACACATACTTTAACAGGCACACACTCGCACACATATATTTATAAATAGATGTACATACCCGATAGGTCTTGTAGCTAACGGTACATTAGCTATGCGCTAGCTACCAGGTATCTAGTTTGAGCTTTGATCTTGTTAGACGCATTTAACATTGCGATGTCATAATTAATCAAAGGGCTAGCGATTTAAGTGTTAGTAAGTCAATTCGTCGCTGATGCACTTCTAATACGTCACTTGATTAAGACAGTTGGAAGTCAACAAAGCAGCTTATAATGCGCTAGTTGGATCTCAATTGGCTAGAAATAAAAATAATAAAAAAAACTAGTAAAAATGCTCTAGTCAAGAAAGCTCAACTGGATAATACCCTTTATGATGCCTTATGAATGTGTGTGTGAGTGTGTGCGTATTCACAACTTGTTCTGCTTTTGATATGAAAAAGCTTGTATGTCTGAGATCGATTCGTTCATACATACAGACGTGGAACTCCGACCAATTGACTTTCTTAGTGTAGTCTTTCTTACACTTTTGTTTTGCAGCCGGGGACAATTAACTACTACTCCGTAATCACAATTGAATCTACGCCGAACTGACGGGTACTCACATTTATATGTGCTACAATTTGGTCAATGGTTGGTTATCCGGCAAAAGTCCGCGTGCGTTTATTTTTCTCAAACTTTGTCTACTTTTCTGCATATTAAATACGCAATTAAGCAATTTGAATAGCAGCTAACATGGAAAATGCATTTTCACGCGTTGCAGACGATGTAACTGAGGGGGTTGTAAGCCACACCGTCAAAAAAGTTCAGGTGTGGGCCTGCCAATGGTTCCCCCTTCCCCCCTCCCCCCCAATTACTGGCAAGAGGAATCGATTTTAAAAGAACAAGTTTGGTTATTATATTGCCCCCCTCTCCCTAGCCCTTATGAAAATGGGTAAAAAGGGTAAAGTATAAAATGGATTCGATAAAGCTATATTTGGCAGTAGAGACTTCATACAAAAAAAACATTTACACGATGTAAAAGATTAAGCTACAAAAGCATATTCAAGATCCAAATATTCTAATATTTAATTTTATGACGAACGATGATGACGACATTTTTATACCCTGAACCCATTAAAAATGGGTAAAAAGGATGTAATGGTGTATATATTCTTAATCAGCATCAACAGCCGAGTCGATATAGCCATGTCCGTCTGTGCGTCCGTCCGTCCGTCTATCCATATGTATGAAGTATAGGAATCGGGGCATCGTCTAGTCGGGAATTCTCGACTAGAGCCTTCTTACTTGTTTTAGTTGATTTTATTTAAGTTTAATTAGTCTTAACGGTAATTTTCAAAAGGTATATAACTTTTTACGATCGGACTAATTGGATCATAAGCTAATTTTCAATTCAATTCATATAGCAGTTGCCTTGTGCACATCTCCGTTGCGCATCGTCAATAAATTACAATTCCTCAAATGATTCAAATTAAACTTTAATGACTATTTAGCACGTGTCATACACACACACACAAACAGACACACAAACACACACACACAAACACACACAGACACGCACAGACAAACACACACAGACACACACACAAACATACACAGACACACATACACACTCAGACAAACAAACAAAGTTGTTCTTTAACGTGTGTAAAATTTATAGATTTGCTGAATCTGTATCATTGTTGTTGCTCTACTGTAGTACTGTTATAAAATTATTGTGGCCACAGGCAAGATAGTTTGACTAGGAGATATAATATATGACCATACAAAAACGTACTTAGTACTTCAATCTTCGCAATCTCCGGTGTTTCTTATTCGATTTCGATGCACAATTTTGCGAAAAGTTATCGATAATTTGGAACTAAATTGATCTGCCTAAGGCTAAGTCGAGCTTATTTTCAAAATCTAGAGGCTCTATCTCTTATGTTCTCTGAGATCGACGAAACATACGGGAATGCCTATATATGCTATATTAACCTGGCATTTAATATTCAACAATAAAATATATTCTTTATAAGGTCAGAAATACTTCCTTTTGCTAACCACATTCATTTGTTAAAACCCTTTAACCTACAAATCAGTTCAGTTCAAGCTACAATTTCGCAGAAATCAAATCCAACCGAAATCCAACAAAAAAAAAAAAAATTCAAGCTTATTTTAGATTTGAGAGATTCCTGTTCGAGATGGTTTTTAAATTTCAACTAGTGGGACTAGGGGTTTCCCACTGTTACGTTTAGAAAGGTCGTTTAGTTGCATACATTTTATTTAACAAATGTTTTAATTCATTAGTTTTTATTTATTTATTAATATTATTATTATTTATTATAAAATCTCTAAAGTAAAAAAACTTTTTTTTATTTTGGAACGTCTTTGGGCCGCCAAAATCAAGGAAAATTAAAATTTCATTTAATTTTTTTTTCCTTTAATTTTACACGAAGTTCATAAGGGATAACATCGTTTACCGCAACAGGACGATATATTTGTGAAGTTAAATAGCTGGAGTCGCGGCATTTGGTCTAATGGTAATATAGCGTGCAAAATTTTCTTTAAAAGCAATAAAACACAATTTTGGTTTGGAAAGTCCCACAAAGAAGATGCGACTAGAGAGCAAAGTTCTGACTTTCTATGTGGTGCCAACACAACAGCAAACAATGAGTCAACAAGGCCTTCAGACCAATCAATCTCCAGTGCTTTGACAATCGGCAGAAAAGAGTCGCAGGTACTGTCTACATTAAAACAGATATCAGCAGACGTTCGGGAACTGAATGCCACTATTTAGGTAGGTTTGGATGACTTCAAGGAGATGAGGCAACAGATGTGCGATCTGATGAAGCAGCAGCTAAAAAAGCGGGAAACTCGAAATGCTTTATTGTTACAATTTTTCAATAGTCCCGCTATTTTTGCATGAGAAGGCAGCAAACAATATAATTCCGTTTCTTTTCTATCGCGAACCATTTTATTGCACCCGTTTTAGAATTAAGAAAAAAAGATATTAATTCTCAAAGAAAGAATTTTTATATCCTTAACTCATTGAAAGGGTGAAAAGGCTACAACGGTTTTATGCAAATGTATGTAACAGACAGAAGGAAGCTTCTCCGTTCCCATATAAAATATATATATTTTTGATTGGCAGAAACAGATGAGATGATTTGGCTATGACCGTCAGTGTTCTCGTCGATCTCATGGACTATTAAAGCTAGAACCAGATTTTGAATAAGAGCTCTCCTTGATCATAATAGAAACAAGTTTGTTTCAAATTATCGATAAATTTTTTAATTTGACTTTAGACGAAATCATGATCATGTTATTGATAACGGTTGCAAAACACCCGATTAATTGAAGTTAGTTATATCCGAGTCAAACCCTCTCGACTTTTTCTTCTTACTTGTCTTTATTGTTATTTGGAAAATTTAAATTTAACGTAATTTTCTTATTTCCAGGGCGACATACCTTCCAAGTGTACGATTTAGTACAAAAATCTTCATATAAGAAGTAAAAAAAATTTGGGGTTTTATACAATACATTAATCTTGAAAGGTTTCGGCGCTGTTGTGTGTTGCCGCAAAAATGCATATGTGCAACGGTTTTAAATTTTGGGAAGATAAAGATATCTTTACTTGTGAAGTACAACACAAAATGTGTTGAATGTACCTTACCTTTGCCATTTTGAAATTATTGGTCTAACATAATTGGTCAGTAAAACCTGAAGATGATTTTAGCTGTACTGCTCTTGACCTCTCGCTCATTTCTGACCTTTATTCAAAACCCTACCAATTTTTTTTTTACCCTTACCCTACGAAATTGGAATAAGGGAAGGTTGGTAGCTGTAGGGTATAATGGTTTTGTTAAAACGTATGTAATAATGTAATGTATGAATATACGACCCCATAATGTATATCTGTTCTTGATCAGCATCAACAGCCGTTGATTTGACCAAGTCCGTGTGTATGCATGAACGCGTCGATCTCAGAGACTATGAGAGCTAGAGACTTCAGATTTGGCACATGAGCTCGTCTAAGTCCTAGGCTTTTCTTTTCGTTTCCGATATACATATGCGATCGATTACAAAAAAATTTTTGTATTTGGAAAACTTTGAAATGGCGTTTGAAACTATAGATAAATGAATAAACTATAAAATTTTATTTTATTTTTAAATTCGGAAATATGGATCATTGAAGTTAAGTAAAGTACGCAGTATACGCGTACACACTCAAGCACTGACTGTACGCGTTAAGCATAGAGTTCAGGGTATCTTCTAGTCGGGATTTTTCGACTAGAGGCTCAACTTCGCTTGACCACACTCTGTTTTTCTTTGGTGAAAAGTACTGCATTATGTCAGAGTTAGGGGTTGATTAGTTGCGAGCACAATGCCAGGCGAGGGATGGCTCAAAAACTTACTCTAACAATAAAAAAAAAAAAATGGCGGACATAATACAGTCCAACTTCCTTATAGCGAACGATAATGGGACAAAAAACATCAATTACGAAAAAATTCGTGCTATAAAATTGTTTTTTCATTATTTATTTCCCCAATAGCAAAATGTACTGCGGAGTAATAAGCAAACTTCATCAACCCAGACGTTGCTCACGATCTTATCTTGTTATATACATAAAAGCAACAGTGTTAAAGGTTTTTAAGAAAGTGCTTTCAAGCGTATCAAAAATACTAAAAATTACCGCATTTAAACAGGGTGGTAGCACTATATATTTATACCCTGAAGATATTAAAAATGGGTAAGAAAGAAGAAGGGTATAATGTATCAGGCAAAAGAAAACTTCTCAGACCCCAATAAGTATATATATTCTTGATCAACATCACCAGCCGAGTCGATATAGCCATGCAAAGACTATGTAAAATCAGAGAGTACTCAATATACAGAGAGAATCGCAGCGTCGTTAACTTCTGTTAACTTTGAACATTTTTGATGCTTTTCAGTACCTATTTCCCCTCATCGCTTGTTTCTTTTCGGTTATCTTTCCGGACTACCGCTATGTTTGAATTGGATTTTGCTTTGTATATCCACTGTCTGTTTATGCTGAAAGCCTAATTCATATTTCGCAGCATGAACACACATCAATGTATCCATTCCCTTACGCTTGTAAGCTATGAGTGCCTTAGAAAGAATTAGCAAACAAATTGAACATTTTCTCAAGTTTATCATATGAAATTGGTGAGCTGCTGGTTATTTTGCTTTCAAATAGAGTAAGTTTGCTTTTTATAGACTGAACCCACTAAAAAAAGGGAAAAAGGGTATATTGCTTGTAAGCAAAAGTATGTAACAGGCACAAGGAAGTAAAGGGTTCAGGGTATCGTCTAGTTGCGATCTCTTGACTAGAGCCTTCTTTCTTGTGTGTTAAAAGTTGTTGCCGACCAATGAATATGTGTATGTATGTTTGTATGCTCATTGAAGTCGAAGGCAAATCGCCTACGGACGGCCTGCTGCAGTGCGTCTAACGGGACTAGGCAGAACGCAAAAAAAATAACAACAACAAGACGTGACGGTTGTCGTTGCTGAAACGCACACGCTGCTCAATGTTGTTTCGATACCCTTTATTACAATATTTAATTAATGTCAATGATATTTTTAATATATAATAATGTTATATAAGGACAATTAATATTAGGTATATGAGTGCAAAATGCGTTTATTTTATGGTTAGTGTTAGTTTGGTGTTTAGTCATTTAAAACCCTTTTCAATAAGTCATTAGTGGTCTACCTAATGGCCAATATATACATAAGCACATATGGTGGAAGTCATATTTAGGTATCTCAAGTTTGGCCATTCAATTTTACGAAGTTCATACAAAGCTATGCTGCCTTCCCATTTTAGGCATTAGCAAGCAGATAGAACCAAAAGTCGACCACCAACCAAAACAAAGTTGAATAATGGCCGCTCACTATTGTTATCTAAAGCATCGCACACTTCGTGAATGAGTTGCAAGGCAGAAGTGGTACTTATTTCCCCACGAGCCAATAATTTTAAAAATGTTACGTTAACAGAAGATGACGACGCTGGGATTCTCTCTGTATATTGAGTACTCTCTGTGTAAAATATCAAGACAGGAAACAAGCTACCCCCCTTTTTTAACAGAAACGATAAAACCTAAATAAGCACCTGGGGAAATGAATATCGTTTTTGCTTTGTCAACTCCAATGAGAATCTTAGTGTACATGGATTCTCATTAGCTCGAAGCGTGCGATGCGTCAGACGAAGATTAAACTTTGTCGTACTTCATTTTGCCGTTGTGTGGTGGCCAAAGTTGAGATTTTAAATATTCGACTTTTATTTCTGTCTGATTGCTAATGCCTTAAATTTGAGGGTAGTACTTTATATGATTTTTGTGCAATTGTATGGCCAAACTTGAGATACTTAAATATGACTGAATATGCGTATGTATATGTTGCGAATTAGGTAGATCAATAATGACTTATTGAAAAGGTTTAAATTGACTAAATACCAAATTAACACTAACCATAAAATAAGCGCATTTTGCACTCATACACATTAATATACATTAAAAATGTCATTGACATTAATTAAATATTGTAATAAAGGGTACTAAGACACATTGAGCAGCAGTTTCAGCAACGACAACCGTCACGTGTTGTTGTTGTTATTATTTTTGCGTTCTGCTTAGTCCCGTTAGACGCAGTCACATGCATACACAAAAAGACGGACCAAGGCCACATGCAACAAGCCATCCGCAGACGATTTGCCTTCGACACCAATGAGCATACAAACACAAACATACAAATAAATAATCATTAAAGAAGGCTCTAGTCGAAAAATCGCGACTAGACTCTGAACTTTATACCATCTTGGCTATATCGACTCGGCTGTTGATACTGACCAAGAATATATATACTTTATAGGGTCGAAGAAGCTTCCATCTGCCTGTAACATACGTTTGCACTTAAACAATATACCCTTTTCCCCATTTTTCCCAGTGCCAAATACATACGACGCAGCATGAGCAGTCCAGACACAAAGCAAAAACAAATTCATACACAGCGGCAGACCGAGAAGTATAAGCAATGAAGAAAAATAAGAATCTAACTGGGAGAAATGCTAAGGGGAAATAGGTGCTTATTGGCAGAGCGCAAATATTA